>BSBK01000011.1:1800000-2207500 GCA_027943335.1 Chamaecyparis obtusa | reverse complement strand
AAAAATTCTCCTCCAACAAAGAGAACATCCTCTTTCTTGATTGCATGAAGAATAGTGAGAACCTCTATAAGGTTATTAGAATGTTGCCCCTTATAAGTATAAAATAGAGCACAATACCTCCATGACTACTTGTACCAATACCATTGATTCATGTATTTCCAAGATATCTCTTGGAAGAACTATTGGTTACTCCCTCCGCATGAGGGATCCAACTCCCCTCTCTATGATTTTTTTGTTTGCTCTTCCTCAATCTCGTCTTGACCAAGGAGCCCACACCATTGCTGAGTAGATTTAAATTCTTTATCATAGCCAAATTATTAGATTCCATAGGTACATACATATAGCATTTAGCAAAAATATTTTTCTAGAGTCTTCTAAAAAAATTTCTCCACGTAAAAATTCTCCCAAATTCTAAATATATTTGGTTCCTTTCTAGCCATAAATTCAAGATGATTAAATTTGGGCCAAGATCCCCAACAAATTATACAAAAGAGATTTTATCTATAGGATGACCCAAACCTTCACAAAATTCTACTAAAGAAGTGCCATGAACACAAACATGATTCCACACTCCCCACCCTAGGTTTCAAATCTACCTCTAGAGTAAGGACACTAAAAGAAGAGATGAGAAATAAATTATTCACTACTTTTAAGGAGGACATATATATAAAGTCCTTAAAATCCTCTCTTCCAAAAATTATCCCAAGTGAACCACTTACTTTAGGAAACTAGGTAAAGAAAAAAGTTCATTTTCTAGGCCAAGAGAAATTATTCTAAATGTGTTCCCATCGAGGCACACAACCTTGACCATGTAACTGACTATCCAATTCAAGCACCTAGAGGAAAAATATATATTTTTTAAATTTGGACTCCAAGACAAAACATCCCTCCCCTTAAGAACATTTTAGAGTCTACTAGTTAAAATCCCATTTGGTTTTTGACAACTCTCTTCCAAACCACGCAAAGCCATTCAACTAGATCCTTCTAGCAAGTCACCTCCAAATATCTCTTTAGTTTGATGGTTTTAAAATATGCCACCCTACTCTAACCAACATCTACTAAAATATTTCAAAGGGATTGAAGGTGAGGAAACTTAGAAATAATTGAAGGGTGACCATCCCAAGAGTCATGCCAAAAAATAGCATCATACCCCTTATTAAAAATTTAAAAAAGACCCTCCTTGATGATTTTTTCTCCTCTTTTGAGAGTGTCTCAAATTATTGAACCCTTCCCCACCAAAATATACCAAGGAACATCCACACTATTAACTCCCCTAAGGTACTTACGATTAAGGATTCTTGTCTAGTCTTGATCTTGACAAGTACACTATCTCCAATAAAATTTCATAGCAAAAAATTGACCAATCAAACTTGTAGATCACTTTTCCAAGACCACCTTCTTCCTTGGGCCTAACGACTTAATCCCATATAACTAGACTCCATTTTGAAGATATAAAATTACCAGAACAAGGAAATTGATGAGATGGAGCATCAAACTCCACGAAGATAGAGGGAGAAACTTGCACGATACATCTCTAAATTAGAAGATCTTGCACCACCAATTTCAAAAAACTCAACCTTCCAACAGATGAAAGACATCTACAACTCCAATGGGTGACACTCTTGTGAAATTTTTCTAGAATATTCTACCAAAACTCTCTACATTGAGATCCTACACCAAGGGGAATCCTAAGGTAAACGAAAGGAAGAGAGACAATTTTAAATTTGAGAATGCTAGTAATCCTATTTTGAATAAAGTAAGGAGTATCAAAGAAAAAGATACAATAATTAGCCTCGTTAATTTTCTTCCTTGAGGTAGCCAAATATGTGTCCTTTGTTCTCCTAAAATTTGAAACAACTTCATTGATTCTAGTCATGCCCATCAAAGTAATACCATCAAGAAATTGAAGTTGAGAATAAGGAGGCAAACTATTGAACCAAATCTACCCTTGAACTAACCTTATTATAACTCTATATTTAATAAATATATGAAGCCCCTTACCCATGATAATGAATATTTAATAAATATATGAAGCCCCTTACCCTTGTCGAAGGTCCTAGAAGCGCTAAACAAATCAGAAGGTTCTCCATTGAAAGAAACTGGGAAGTAGAGGAGACACAACTCATGACCAAATTCACCCATTCACTACTAAATCCAAAAGCTAAAAGAACTTTCTATAAAATTGTCCATTTAACTCTATGATAAGATTTTTCCATCTTATGTTTAATGAACATGAGATTCTCCTTATATGTTGCTATAAAATGAATGGATTCTACAACAACCACTATCCCATTAAGAATTTTTCTATCATCGACAAATACACCAAGCTCGTTAGGAATTAAATCTTTGAGACATGACTTGAATCTCTTAGAAATAAAATTAGTGATAATCTTATAAATCACATTATAAAGATAAATGGGTCTAAACTGATCCAATCTATTCACATTGTCCTTATTTGGAATAAGAGAAAAAAAAATAGTATTTAAATCTCTTAACATTGACTTATTTCTTTGTGACTCTTGAACCACCTCTAAAAGTTCTAATTTGATAAATTCCCAAAACTCCTAAAAAATTAAACTAGGGATCCATTAGGACTAGGGGATTTACCCTTTCTCATATGAAACAAAACATCTTCCACTTCTTATAGAGAGAGGGGGTCAATGAGAGAATCATTCATTTCATTAGAAACCAAAGAGGCAATGAAATCTAGAATACGGTTTCAATCTCCACAATTCTATAAATAGGGTAGAAAATTATTGATAAGATTCTCAAAAAAATTCCCCCATTGACGAAAGTTGAGAACCTTCCAAAGACACGAGAGAGGAAATGAGATTTTCATTTCTTCTTGTCCTAATTGAATAGTGACAAAAGGCATTATTCTTATCTCTTGCCTATTTCATATTTTCATGAGGGCATTGAACACAAATTTGGAAAGATTCTAATTGTTGAGAAAAAGATATATGAGATGATTAAATATACTTTGAAGAGTGGAGGTGAAGGTTCTAGATATGAGTTGGTTACAAAAGAAAACATTATTGCTAATTTTATTTCTGATTTTAAGGAAAATATTTTCTACAAGTATGCAAGTCACAATCATAGGTCTCAATAGTTGGATCATCGATTCAAGGTGTGTAAGCATGCGTTATCAATCCAAGATGTGTAAGCACTCATTATCGGTTAGTACTATTATATTAGTGGTCAATTTTACAAAAAAAAAACTACGCCTTGCGACCATTGATTGAGTTACAAGCTCAATATTATAATTCCATTCACATTACTATTTTTGTCCACATAACATATAGACACACCCATGTGATAGAATAGAACAAAATAGGAAGATAATCATGGAATATCATTTTTATATCAGTGATGATAGATCTCACTCCTTCGAGCATGTGAAACATTCTTTCAAGAATTTATTAGAGTAACTGCAGGAAAAAGATATTACTATGGTTAGACATCTCATTTGTTTAGATAATTACACAAGTCAATCCAAGAATGCTCATATATTTGGTTGGTTTAGTCTAGAATGCATGTAGAGATGGGTGTACCTCATAATTGGAGTTTTCTTTAAGCTAGGCATGGGAAAGGGGAGCATGAAGGAGCAAGTACAATGTTTATAGAGCTCTAGTTAAGGAGAAATTGAGGATTTTAGGTGCTACATTCTCTAATGCATGTTCTATTGTCGATTGTTGTAGTTTAACATTGTCATAGGGAGGGACACTTGATTCAACAGTGCACAAATTCTTTTTTTTGGTTGAGGAGGGAACAATAGGAAATAGATTGGATTGTCAAATTGTTAGACTCTTCAAAGATGCATTAATTTTGAATTTCAAATAAAAGTACATAGACCATTTAGACATGAGAGTTGGCTTGTTATTTTATGAGTTCTATTTAGTGTGACTAGAATTAGTGTGATTCAAGTAAGTGGGTGGATAGTATCTAACTCCTTTATCTCAAACAATACCCATGCCAAATGAAGACATTGAAAGTTCAGTTGAGTATGACCATCTTAAAAATCTTGTAAAACTGAGATATATTTTTGCAGCTATTATACCAAAAGGGAATGATGAGAGATTAGACTATTGGTTGGAATGATGTGTACTGGGAAAGGAGAAGCTAGCATATTCAATGATAGATGATAATGGGTTCATGTATCCTATCAATTTAGTTATTTTTTCCAAAACTTTGGTGCAAACATACATGATTAGAAAGAATTGCATACCTACATTTGAAGACTAGGAGAAACACAAAACCATTCTCATTTATTTGCAAATTCTTATAGAAAAAAATGTTAATTTTTTGAAGAATCATGACAAACCAAAGAGAAAAGAAATTTTGAATGTTAGTAATTTTGTTCATAAAGAAAAGCTAGATACTCTTAAGAAAAGAGATTACCCTTTAGGCACACTTGACTAGCTCATACCAAATGAATATAAAGTTCATAATGATCATTATGCTTAGGCTCATTATGTTGTTTGGTTAATTATGTTCATTATGCTTTAGTTCATTATTTTTTTGGTCAATAATGTTAGTGATGCAGGAGCATCTCGGGTCCTTGACAATCCCATGTCACCAAAAACATGTTTGTGTTTTCCTGTGTTGCTCGGTTCCTTCTTTGATCGAGTTGGTTTGGTGTTGCTCAGTTTCCTTTGTTTACCGGGGTTGGTAGGTTATCTCTCTAGCACTCAGTGATGCTTGTCTAGCACTCGATTTCCTTGCTTATCGAGTTGTTTGTTTTAGTTTCCTATTGAGGCTGACTCTTGCAATTAATTATGTTCGTGGATTTAATTATGGTATCTATCATTGGGAAGAGTGTGGAACTAGATCTGATTGTTCCTTCCATTGATAGTGGATCTGAAGGCTGACTTATTCGGTAGCCTCTTGTATATAATGTAATCTTTCATTGTAGTTTTAGGAGTTAGAAGTTAGAAGCCAAAAGATTAAAGATTGTGGCCAATCCTTGAATGTTGGAGGACTTCTGTACTTGATTGTAATATTTGGCCGAAACCAGGAAGGCCTTACAACCCGACATGTATGAATCAATTGAGATAAATATATGAAGTGTCTTGTATTCTCTCTCTCACTGTGTGTTTGTTTCTTTCATGTGTGATCTCTACAAGGTGGATTTGGTTATGATGTTCCTTTGGCCCCTCTCCCTGTCTACCCTTGTGTCAGGTGGTATTAGAGTGAGGTTAGATCTTGATCTAGGTTTGCGAATCTAGGTTTGAGGGTTCCTTCTTGTCAAACCCTAGTTGATTTCTTGTGGGGTAGCAGATTGTGATATGGCTTACAATTGAAAAAGGGTTTCAAGATGGTTTGTGGGAAGCAAGATGTGGATCCAGGATTGGCAAACATGTTGATACAACTTCCTGCTAGATTAGAAGCTGTTGAAACAGCCCAGAGAAGAGTGATGCAGAGGGTTTAGGACTCTAGTGTTTTCTCCACACTTCTAACCTCTTCTAATCATCCAATGGTTACTCCTTGTGACGTCTTCCCCAATTTGGATCTCCAAGACCCTCTCTATCAACTTCTCCTCCAAGGTATAGTTGATTCATAGAAGTTTCACAACTCTTAAGGTAATTTAGCCCTTAAATTTCCTAGGCTTATTCACTAGATCTTCCCTCTAGAATCCCAAACCCTAGCTTAGGATCTTCATACACCTTAATTAAACTCTTGATTAAATCCTTGACCCTTCAAAAATCATTTGGAACCCTTCCCCACACTTCTGGATACACCAACAAGTCTTTTAGTGTCAAATTCTCTAGGAGGCCTTATTGGCTCAATTCCTAGTAGGTCTATTTTCACTGATTTTGGCCTATTGTTCCCAAAATCCCCAAATATCCTAATAGAAGACCTTGAAAATATTCAAGGTGTCCATTAACACTTTCTAAATCCAAATTTTAGGCTCTTGGTTACACCCACAACCCAATTTACTAGTAGGCCCTAATTTTTAGCCTATTAATTAGGCCTCTGGACCAGTCTAACCAAAGTGCTATCAAATTGGTCTCCAAACTTATTTACACCTTCTCTCACCTTGAGATTATTCAAGAGAACATATTAGAGCTTCCACACATGCCACTAAGTTCCTTCTCCAAGATCGTGAGTGCTTGAACCAGTGCCTTCTTTACCCTGTCCTGGCTCACCTGTTCTCAACAGCCAGCCATAGGGCTTCCTTCCTGGTCTATAAATCTTGGTGCCAAAAAAAAATGAAAAAATAAACATTATGTACAGACTCTAACCTTCCATCCCCTATGGTTTCAGTCATTTCCACCGGTGGATGCTCATGTTAGAGCCATTTCAAGCATTGAGGCTCTGTAAATGAGTTTTACAGACCAGTGCCTTGAAATGTCTTTCAATCTTTATCACACTAACCTAGAAACAAAAGAATCAATTTAGAATGGATTTAACTAACTACCCTATACTATCATGGGTCCTGATCACCCTATTCAATCCGTACAGGTCATACAAGACATAAGAAAACCCTGCAAACAATGAGAATTGTATCAAAACATCCGTACAAATGATTCTTAATCATGAAAATCAAACCAAAACTTCATTAACCTTCCAAATCCATCAATCCCATGCTCATATACTGATCATGAGTGGTTACAACCACCATAACTTCCATTTGAGCAACTTTTCAAGAAGTTGCAAAAGTTGCTCGAGCAACTTTGCAAAATTGCTAGCAACTTTTGTCTATGAGAGCTTTGGGTCACCTCACAAATGGTGACTGACTTCTAAGGACCCTAGCTAAGATACTTAGGGTCCTACAACATATTTTGGACCATTCCTACATAAAAATAACATTTTGAATCTCCTGAAGCCATTTAGGATTAGTAGGACCACCAACCCCTCATGAGCTCATTTGGCTCTTACAATCAAAACCATGGATCCAACCTAATGGATCTTATTCTAACTCATATCAAACCCCTAAAAAAACCCTAAACACTCACTAACTTATCAAAATGGGAGGTGCTCTGCACCATACTCCCCTGGGACAAAGAACTCAAGTCCCTTGAGTTAGGAGGTCTTCAATGGTGACTCCATGCTTCAAGATATCCAGCTCTATCATCCATATAGCTTCACCATTACGTAACCCCTGCCATTTAACCAGATACTCATTATAAGTTCCTTTCCTTGTCTTCTTGAGCACCTTAGTATCCAATATACTATCCAATTTCAGTGGAATTGGAGTTGGCAAATCTTTGACCCAATCATCATCTCCCAAGTCTGAGAGAACAGTTGGACCCATGTCTAGAGATGGTCCCTTATAGGGATACAAGTCACAAACATTGAAGATGGGTGAAATGCCTAAATCAGGTGGCAATTCCACTTCATAAGCATTCTTTCCATACTTGTGCAAGATCTTCAAAGGTCCTATCTTCTTCAGAAGTAATTTGGTAGGTTGTCCCTTGGGTAGTCTCTCCTTCCTGAGATAGGCAAGGACTAAATCCCATACCTTGAATTGCAAATCCTTCCTTGACTGGTCTGTCTTGGCTTTATACTTCTCTCCCCATTTTTGTAAGGTCTTTTTGACCTACTCATGCAACTCCTTCATCTTCTCTGCAAATGTCTCCCCTTGAGCACTCCTCTTATCTTGTAAACTGAGGTCTCTCAACTTTAGGATCCCCTTGGGATGAGTCACATAGACTATCTCAAAGGGGCTTTTACTAGTACTCCTATTAAAGGAGTCATTATAGGAAAATTATGCATGTCCTATGATATGATCCCATGACTATCCATGTTTCTTGGTTAAACATCTTAACAAATTCCCTAGTGACCTGTTCACTACCTTCGTTTGTCCATCTGATTGTGGGTGGTAGGCTGAAGAGAAAGACAAGTTTGTACCTAGTATCTTACCTAGGCCAATAGTAATGCCTACTCACCTGTTCAAGTGTCTTGTCCACTCCAAAGTGGCCTCCCAAGCTTCCTTGGTATTTCTCCTTCACTATGTCTGCCCTCATTGAACACTTAGGTATACACATTAGATGTCCCTTAAACAAAAATCCTTCCTACAATATATACTCAGTGATTTCCACCTTGAATCCCTGTCTAAACCTTTCACATGCCTCATAGGCATCCTTGAAGTCTCTGTCCTCCTTGTAGAGATCTTTCAAGTCTTCCATCCTCATACTTTGCAATTGAATTTCCTAAATAGTTAACACTCTTCTACTAAGAGCATCAACAACCTTGTTTCTAACTCCTTTCTTATGCTTGATAAAAAATGTGTAGGCTTGCAAAGATTCAACCCACTTGAGATGTCTTTGATTCAACTTGTCCTGCCTATTCAAGAAACTAAGGGCATGGTTATCTGTATAAACCACAAATTCTCTTGGTAGGAGATAATGTTTCCACTTTTTAAGTGCTTTCACCATTGCATACAACTCCAAATCATAGGTGGAGTACTTTTGTTTAGCCTCATTCAAATTTTCTGAGAAGAATGCCACAGGGTGTCCCTCTTGAATTAACACTGCTCCAATGGCTAGCTTGCTAGCATCACATTCCACCACAAATAACTGATTGAAATCAGGAAACCTCAAAGTAGGTAGCTCTGCAATCCTTTTCTTCAACAACTCAAACCCCTTATTATATGCCTTTGTCTGTTTGAATTGACATTTGATTCCACCTTTAATGGTGTTAAGGATAGGTGCACACACATCACTAAAATTCCTCACAAATTTCCTATAGTAGGATGCCAATCCATGAAAACTCCTAACATCCCCTATGGACTTAGGTGTAGGCCAATCCAAGATTGACTTGACTTTATCAGGATCCATCTTTATGCAGCCATTAGCAACCACAAAACCAAGATAAACTAGTTCATTTTTCAAGAACTCACACTTGTCTTGATTGATCATCAACTTCTCTTTGTGTAGTCTCCTCAAGACCTACTCCAAATGCTCCATGTGCTCCTCCTTAGACCTGATAAAAATTAGAATGTCATCAAGATAAACTATTACAAACATACCTATAAAGTCTACCAGTACTTCATTCATGAGCCTCATGAATGTGCCAGGGGCATTAGTTAGGCCAAAGGGCATCACAAGCCACTCATATAGCCCTTAATTTGTCTTGAAGGTTGTCTTCCATTCATCACCAGACCTAACTCTGATTTGATGATAGCCTGACTTCAAATCCTCCTTGGAGAAATAACAAGAGCCTCCCAAATTGTCTAACAAGTCCTCAATTCTTGGCATTGGAAATATGTACCTAACTATAATCTTGTTGATGGCCCTAGAATCAATGCACATCCTCCATGTACCTCCCTTCTTTGGTGCAAGGATAGTGGGTAAAACACAAGGGCTCAAACTCTTCCTTATCAATCCCTTATCCAACAAATCTTGAATCTGCTTTCTATCTCTGCATTTTGACTAGGTGTCATCTTATATGCTACCTTGTTTGGAAAATTTGCTCCAGGAATGAGGTCTATTTGATGGCTTATTTCTCTCATAGGTGTAAATGCACTTGGCAACCCATTTTCTACTATATCATGGTACTTGTCCAATAATGTTTGTACCTTTGATGGTACACTATCTTTCTCTTTGGCCTCCTCATTTGGCTTCACTATCACTGCACAACAAATCTATTTCTCCTTCTTCATAACCTTTAAAAACTCTTTCCCACTCAAGAGCATGGCACTAGTTCCCATATGCTTCTCCTCATTAGGTTCCTATAATGGATCAATTTGAAACTTCTTTCCTAGCTTGGTGATTACATAGCTATCCATTTCACCATCATGTATGGCTTTCACATCAAACTACCATGGGCATCCTAGAAGAAGGTGGCATGCATCCATAGGAAATATGTCACATAGGACCTTGTCCTTGTATTCTCCTATCTCAAACTCCACCATAGTTTGTTCATCAACTACTATCTAATTTCCTTTACTGAGCCATGATACCTTGTAGGGAGTGGTATGAGGTATCCTCCTAAGCTTTATATTTTCAACCATCTCTATGGATACTATGTTCTCAGTGGATCTAGAGTCCACTATCACCTTGCATATCTTTCCATGAGACCTGCAAGTAGTTTTGAATAAGCTCTTCCTCTAAGGTGTCTCCATGGTGTTGGGAACCTTCAATAAAGTCCTTCTCAACATCAGATTCTCTCCATAATACTATCCCTGCCTTGGAGATAGGTGAAGTGACACTTTGGGTGTCATCTTCTTGCACCAACTAATTCCTCCTCCCTCCCATTAATAATGAAGAACCTTTTGCAGGACATCTATCCATTGTATGTCCCACTTTATTGTAAATATAGCATCTATCGGTGATGACTGAATTGGTTCTTTCTTGTGACTGAAACCTACCTCTTGGTGGCCCTCTTCCTCTATATCCCCCTCTTTGGAATGAACTCCTATATTGATTGCCTCCATTGCTGTCAGTAGCTGGTGTTTCTTCCACCCTATTTGAGCTTTTTCCTCTACCAAAAGTATCCCTACCTCTAAATCCTTTGTTATTTCTATTACCCATTCCCCTTTGTTGGAAATCATTTCCATTCCTCCTCCTAGCCTTCTCCTCTGCTCTCAAAGCTAACTGAAAGCATTTGTACATATTATCAGGAGCCATCATGTTGATTTCATCTTGGATTCCTTATCTCAATCCATTGAGATACCTTGCTACATTCTCTACCTCTTCTTCCTTCCTTCTTTCCCTTAATCTCAACTTATTAAACTCCTAAGTATAGGTGTTGACTAATAACTCCCTTTGTCTCAGATTCTGCAACTTTTGATACATTTGTATCTCATAATCGGTGGGTAAGAATTGTGCCCTCAACCTGATTTTCATCCTTTCCCATGAAACTATCTTATTTTCCCCACTAGTTATTCTATCATCCTGCATCATGTTCCACCACACCAATGCAGATCCCTTGAGCCTAGCTTTGGCATAGATGACTCTCTTTTCCTCTACCACTTCCTTGTAATCAAATTGATTATCTATGGCCTCTAGCCAATCTAACAATTCCTCACCATTCAAACTACCACTATAGTAAGGAATGTGTTCTATGCTATCCTTGTTGATATATTTGAAAGAATCCAAGAAAACCTTGTCTTAATCTTCAATTTTTTCTTTGCCTTTTTTTGATGTCTCTCCTAATTGACTTTCATTTTCATCATCACTCTCATCACCCCATACAGTGATTCTCTTACCCTTTGGTTCTGACAGGCTAGCCTTTGCCAATAGTTCTTGGACCAAGTCCACTATGGCACCCCTACTCATTGCCTTGGGTGGAATGTTTTCAACCTCTTGACTATCCTCCCCTTCAGACATACACAACCTTCAAGAAATTATGGCTCTGATACCACTTTTTTGTAGAGGGTTTAGGACTCTAGTGTTTTCTCCACACTTTTAACCTCTTCTCACCATCCAATGGTTACTCCTTGTGACGTCTTCTCCAATTTGGATCTCCAAAACCCTCTCTATCAACTTATCCTACAAGGTATAGTTGATCCATAGAAGTTTGACAACTCTTAAGGTCATTTAGCCCTTCAATTTCCTAGGCTTATTCACTAGATCTTCCCTCTAGAATTCCAAACCCTAGCTTAGGATCTTCATACACCTTACTTCAACTCTTGATTGAGTCCTTGACCCTTCAAAAGTCATTTGGAACCCTTCCCCACACTTCTGGATACACCAACAAGTCTTTAAGTGTCAAATTCTCTAGGAGGCCTAATTGGCTCAATTCCTAGTAGGTCTATTTTCACTGATTTTGGCCTATTGTTCCCAAAATCCCTAAACAACCTCATAGAAGACCTTGAAAATATTCAAGGTGTCCACTAACACTTTCCAAATCCAAAGTTTAGGCTCATGGTTATACCCGCAATCAAATTTACTAGCAGGCCATAGTTTTTAGCCTATTAATTAGGCCTCTGGACCAGTCTACCCAAAGTGCTATAAAATTGGTCTCTAGACTTCTTTACACCTTCACTCACCTTGAGATTCTTCAAGGGAAAACATTAGGGCTTCCACACATGCCACTAAGTTCCTTCTCCAAGATCATGGGTGCTCAAACTAGTGCCTTCTTTACCCTATCCTGGCTCACCTGTTCTCAACAATCAGCCATATGGCTTCCTTCCTGGTCTAGAAATATTGGTGCCAAAAAAAATATGAAAACATAAAAATTATGTATAGACTCTAACCTTCCATCCCCTATGGTTTCAGCCATTTCCATTGGTGGATGCTCAAGTTAGAGCCATTTCAAGCACTGAGGCTCTGTAAATGAGTTTTACAGACTAGTGCCTTGAAATGTCTTTCAATATTTATCACACTAACCTAGAAACAAAAGAATCAATGCAGGATGGAGTTAACTCACTACCCTATACTATCATGGGTCCTGATCACCTTGTTCAATTTGTACATGTCGTACAAGACATAAGAAAACCCTGCAAACAATGAGAACTGTATCAAAACATCCGTACAAAAGATTCTTAATCACGAAACTCAAACCAAAACTTCATTAACCTTCCAAATCCATTGATCCCATGCTCATATACCGGGCATGAGTGGTTACAACCACCATAACTTCCATTTGAGAAACTTTTCAAGAAGTTACAAAAGTTTCTCAAGAAACTTTTGTCTTTGAGAGCTTTTAGGCTCTTTGGGTCACCTCACAGAGGGTGACTGACTTCTAAGGACCCTATCTAAGATACTTAGGGTCCTAAAACATATTTTGGACCATTCCTACATAAAAATAACACTTTGAATCTCCTGGAGCCATTTAGGCTTAGTAGGACCACTAACCCCTCATGAGCTGATTTGGCTCTTGCAATCAAAACCATGGATCAAACCTAATGGATGCTATTCTAACTCACATCAAACCCCTAAACACTCACTAAGTTAGAAAAATGGGAGGTGCTCTGCACCAAAGAGGATGACATCTTGAAGATGTTAGTGATGATGAAATTGGGGAAGAACAAGTTGATGTAGAACTTGCACCAGTGATGGATCAAGGTGAGGAAAGATTGTTGAAGGCTTTGACAAATTTGAAGTCTACACCACACTTTAATCCTCCTGAGTATAGTGGAAAACTAGATTCTAATGAATTGGTGGACTGGATCACCGAGATAGAAAAATACTTTGAATATGAAAATGTACCTGGGGAAGAGAACGTGAAAATTGCAAGCACAAAGTTGAAAAGTCATGCATCCTTGTGGCGGGAACATCTACAGTTGGACAGAAAGAGGAACGACAAAGACAAAATTAAGGTATGGAATAAAATGGTGAATAAATTGAAAGGAAAGTTCTTACCTTGTGATTATCAAATTTTAACCTAGTTAGGTGAATGCAAAGTTTGAGGTAGAAAGATAGCTCGGTAAAAGAATATACTAAGAAATTCTATAGATTAGATATCAGACCTGGACATGATGAAGATTATGTGGAAAGAATTGCTAGGTACCTGAATGGATTGAGAGTTTCCATCCAAGAAGAAATTAGTTTGGTCAAATTGGAGAACATTGAAGAGGCTTATCAATTTGCATTGAAAGCTAAGGAGAAATTGAACAAGAAACATGAGCAAACACAAAGAGGTAGAGGTGTTAGATTCCCTAGAGGAAGAGGTAGATCTTATGGTGAAAATAGTAGACATGAACATGAAAAGACAAATCTGGATAAAGGCAAGACCGAGTGGAAAGGTGAAAGTTCATCTAGAGACAAAGACAGTAACTATCGAGGTGATTATAACAAAGGTAGTTTCCAAGGAACTTGTTACAATTGTGGAGAATAAGGAAATAGATCATTTGAGTGTACACATGCAAGTAAGAAGGTTGGTAACATCAGAAATGCTTTGGTGCAAGAAGAGTCACCGAATGAACCTGAGAAGGAAAATAACTTGATGGTAAGGAGAGAACTTTGGAGTGAAAGTAATAAGGAAGATCTGGTAAGGAAATGTTTGTTCAAGACCAGATGTAGAGTTTTTGATGAAGTTTGGAAGGTAATCATTGATAATGGTAGTTTGGAGAACTTGGCATTTGAGAAAATGGTTACAAAGTTACAGTTGAAAAGGTTGGAACATTTGAAGCCCTATCAGATTTCGTGGATCAAAGATGAGCATACACTCTTGGTAAGTGAACAATATTGTTATGTGAATTTGAAAATTAGAAAGTACTATGATAAGGTGTTATGTGATATCATGCATATGGATTGTTGTCATATTTTGTTGGGTAGACCTTGGCAATATGATATACATGCTATATATGATGGGAGATTGCATAAATCTACTATTTGGGCTGATGGAAGAAAATAAATCTTGTTACATTTGATTGAAGAACCTGTTAGTAATGTTTGTGCATCTGTGAAATTTTTCTTGATGGAAGGAAGAAAGTTTGCTAAGGATTTAAAGAAGAATGATGTATGTTTTGCTATGATTCCTAACAAACCGAGTAAGAAAACAAAGGATAGTGTCCCTGAGGAGATTGATAAGCTACTCACCGAGTATAGTGAAATTATTTTTGATAATGTACCTGATGGTTTTCCACCAAAGAGAAGCATTAATGATTGCATGGATCTAATCCCTAGAGCTAGTTTACCGAATAAGGCACCACATCGGTTGACACCTACCAAGAATCAAGAATTGAACTAACAGATTCAAGAATTGTTGCAGAAAGGTTTGACCCGAGAAAGTTTAAGTCCTTGTGTAGTACCTGTTGTATTGGCACCTACAAAGAATGGAGAATGACGAATGTGTACAGATTCCAGAGAAATCAACAACATAACAATGAAATATAGGTTTCCTATACCGAGAATGGATGACATAATGGATAGTTTGATTGGAGCAAAGTATTTTACCAAAATTGATTTGAAAAGTGGATATCATCAAATAATAATCAGAGAAGGTGATAAATGGAAGAGTACGTTTAAGACAAAATAAGATTTGTATGAGTGGTTGGTTATGCCTTTTGGTTTAACTAATGCACTGAGTACTTTTATGAGGTTGATGAATGGAGTTTTGAAGAAATTCTTGGGTAAGTTTGTGATTGTATACCTTGATGATATTCTGATATTCAGTAAGACTAGAGATGAACATTTGTTACATGTTAAACAAGTATTGTAGAGGTTGAAAGAAGAAAAGTTGCTGATAAATCTAAAAAAGTGTTCATTCATGAAAGAGGAGATTGTGTATCTGGGATTTGTGATTTCAGCTGATGGTTTGAAAATAGATCCTGAAAAGGTTGATGCTATTTTGAATTGGCCTACACCTGAGAAAGCTAGTGAGGTAAGATCATTTCATGGTTTGGGAAGTTTTTGCCGAAAGTTCATTAGGAATTTCAGTTCAATTTGTAATTCTATGATTGAGACTATGAGAGGAGACAATAGAGAATTCAAGTGGACACATGGAGCTGATAAAAGTTTTGAGACTCTGAAGCATAAGGTTGTTGAATTGCCTATTTTAGCATTACCTGATTTCAATAAGGTATTTCAAGTGGAATGTGATGCAAGTGGAAGTGCAATAGGAGTTGTGTTGAGTCTATATTGAGTAAAGACTCTTTATCAAAAATAAAATATTCTGTGTATGATCAAGAGTTCTATGCTATTCTTCAAGCCCTGAAGAAATGAAGATATTATTTGAGACCGAGTGAATTTGTGTTGTACATCGATCATAAGGCTTTACAGTATTTGGGTAATCAGAGTAAGTTGAATCAAAGACATATGAAATGGGTTGAGTATTTGCAGAGTTATACATTTGTGATAAAGCATAAGAGTGGAGTCACTAACCGATTTGCTGATGCATTGAGTAGAAGGAGATGTTTGATGACCGAGATGAAAATTGAATTTCTTAGATTTGATGACATGAGAGATTCTTATGAAGTTGATCCTAATTTTTCTAAGCCGTGGAGAAAGTGCAGAGCACCTATTCAAGATCAATCGAGTACTAAATGGGAAGAATATTTCATTCAAGAAGGTATGTTGTTTAAAGGTATTCAGTTGTGTATACCGAGAGGATCAATGAGAACAAATTTGATAAAGGAGAAACATAGTAGTGGTTTGGCTGGACACTTTGGTGTTGACAAAACATTGAATTTGCTTAAGGAGAAATACTTTTGGCCATGGTTGTATAAAGATGTTAAAAAATTTGTGAGAAGTTGTGGAATTTGTCAAGTTGCAAAAGGAGTAAGTTAGAATACTGGATTAAATACACTGATTTCTGCTCCTGGGAAACCTTGGATTGACATCAGTATGGATTTTGTTATGGGCTTACTGAAGACAGTAAGAGGTAATGATTCTGTATTTTTTGTTGTGGATATATTTTCTAAAATGACACATTTTATACCTTGTAGAAAGACATCAAATGCAGTACATATAGCAGATCTTTTCTTTAAATAAATTATCAGATTGTATGGATTATCGAAGAGTATTATCTCTGACCGAGACAGTAAATTTGTTGGATACTTTTGGAAGACCCTTTGGAGAAAGTTTGGCACCGAGTTGAAATATAGTTCTACATTTAACCCACAGACCGATGGACATATATAAGTTGTGAACAGAAGCTTGGGTAATCTTTTGAGATGTTTAGTTGGAGACACACCAGGTAATTGGGATTCTATGTTGGCACAAGCAGAGTTTGCATACAATAATTCAGTGAATAGGTTTACTAGAAAAACACCTTTTGAGATTGTAAATGGTATACAACCGAGAGGTATATATGATTTGAGGGATATTGTTGATGAAAAAAAGAGAAGTGCTGAAGGGGTCAAGTTTGCTGAGTACATGAAGACATTGCACGAAGATGTGAAACATAAGCTGGAAATGAGTAATCAGAAATAAAAAGATAGAGATGATAGATCAAGAAGACATAAGACTTTTGTAGTCGGTGATGAAGTAATGATTCATTTGAAGAAAGGTAGGTTTCTTGTTAGAACATATGGGAAGCTAAAAATGAAGAAGTTTGGTTCTTGCAAGATTTTGAAGAGATTTGACAGTGGAAATGCTGATGAGATTGAGTTACCTGATGACATGGATATATCACCTATATTCAAAATTGTTGATTTATATGAGTACCATGAGTCAGATGAAGAAATGACAGTACCAAATGATTATCTTAAGAAACAAACAAAGAAGTGGATCAGATTTTGGAGCAAAGAATTGGCAGAAGTACAAGAGGAAAATAGTATATGGAATATTTGGTAAAGTGGAAGAATAGACCAATTGAAGACAGTTCATGGATATCACAATCTGAGTTGGATTCAGCTCAGATCGTACCTACTTCATGATTCAGAGAATCATTTTTAAATAACCATAGGTGTCTGATGCAAGAGCATCTTAGGTCCTTGGCAATTCTGTGTCACCAAAAGCATGTTTGTGTTTCCTGTATTGCTCAGTTCCTTCTTTGACCGAGTTGGTTTGGTGTTTCTTGATTTACTTTGTTTACTAGGGTTGGTCAGTTATCTCTCTGGCACTCGGTGAATTCCATAGCACTCGATGATGCTTCAGTTTCCTTGCTTATCGAGTTGTTTGTTTTAGTTTCCTGTTGAGGCTGACTCTTACAATTAATTATGGTCATGGATTTAATGATGGTATCTATCATTCAGAAGTGTGTGGACCTAGATCTGGTCATTCCTTCTATTGATGGTGGATTTGAAGGCTGACTTGTTTGGCAACCTCTTGTATATAATGTAATATTTGGTTGTAGTTTTATGAGAAGTTTTAGGAGTTAGAATTTAAAAGCTAGAAGGTTGAAGATTATGGAAATCCTCAAATGTTGGAGGAATTTTGTACTTGATTGTAATATCTAGCTGAAACCAGGAAGGCCTTACAGCACAACATGTTTGAATCAATTGAGATAAACATATGAAGTGTTATGCATTCTCTCTCTCATTGTGTGTTTGTTTCTTCTACATGTGATCTCTGCAAGGTGGATCTGGTTAGGGTGTGCCTTTGGCCCCTCTCCCCTTCCTCCCTTGCGCCAGTTAGATAAATGAGAGGGAGGGTGAATCAGTTAAGTCCAATTATCCTACAATCCCAAATTCTTCTCTCTTGTATAATACTAACTTCAACAAAAAATCTAAACAACTTGGTAAAAACTTGACTGTGACTTTATGATTCATTAACCGACTGTCAGATAAATTATCTAGTATATACCAATCAAATTAGTTAATGTAATGTGTAAAGTAAATGTTAGATAACTGGGGGGGGGGGGTGAATCAATTAAGTTCAGTTATCCTATAGTTCCAAACACTCCCTGATGTATAAAACAAATCTTTCAAATCATTTAAATAACTTGGTAAAATTTTAGCTATGCTTTCTTGTTCATTTACCGAATACCAGTAAATTATCTAGTGTATATACCCATCAAACCAATAATAGTAATGTGTAAAGAAAAATAACAATTTATCACATACACATATACCACTTTGATTTTAAGGTGGAAACCCTATTAGGGGAAAAACCACCTTGGACCGGTAACCCAAAAATAATTTCACTCTTCTAAAGTGAGCTAGGTTAAGAGCCAACCCTGTTAAAGGTTACAATAACACATTGTAAGGTGTGACCTAGTTAGAGGATTTATCACTAACATTTCTCTATGACCAAACATTCACTATAGGGTCAACATGAAAATAATAAACATTCATTGAATGCCATAATGAAATATAAAAGACTATTAAGTCCCACTCGGTTAAGAGATTTTTCTATAGCAATGGTTAGAATGTAATAGTAAATGATCTGATTCAAATACAACTTTCTTTTGTAGATTTTTAGATCTATGCTAAGCTCAAAATACCTCTAGCCAATATAGTCAATTCAATCTCTTTTGTATCCTCCAACTCTGTTATGCTTGGTTAATTCCTTTCTCTAATGCTCGATGTTGTTTGTAGATTTTCTCGGTTATGTCTTCAACCTGTTTGACCAGCTTTGCATGAATGAAATCTTCTCACGCACATTCCAGAGATAATTATTAATCTCTTGTCTCCTTTTATAGACATAATAAACCATTTTCTTGCCAGCCATAGATTTTTCCTCTTAATCTTCACCTTTGATTTTGTCGCTTTAACCTTCCTTAGAACTTGTGTCTATAACACATTTCATTCTCCGTCATTTGATCATCTTTGAATTTTGTTAGTCATTTTATCATCACAACAAAATTTATCTTTAACCTCGAAATCATCCATAATTGTCTAGCTCATCATATTTAGTCAAAAGTCATATGGTTCATTTATTTCTTTCACTCGGTCAATATTGTGATGTGTTAGCGATTTCTAACTCCGTTAACACTATACTCGGTATACACTACACTTGCTCAGTGTATACTAAGATCTTCATTTATCGACCACATAAACTTGTTCATTCTTGATCTTCGAACCATAACAAAATTATGTAATACAATCAAATCACTAACATAGTGTCATAGACTCATCAATAAGTTAACCAATGAATACCATATCCATATCTTTCTCATACATCTCATCTTCATGTTAATATCTCATTCCTTCACCATTATTTCCTTCTTCAGATGTTTGTAACTATCATGATAAGTACAGTCAAAACTAGTTGACATCAATGATAATATAATAACTGATTTAATATGTCGCATATACCTTAGTAGCTCAGTGATCTTCAATCATTGTCTTTTAAGTATCCAATCAGTTGTCAAACTCTTCCTTAAGATATTCAATCAGTTGTAGCATATCAGTAAAATCATCAAACATCACATGCATACACATTAAACACTTGATTTTTAACATGGAAACCCTGTTAAGGGATAAACCATCTGGGACCGGTAACCTAAAATATTTTCACTCTTCTGAAGTGAGCTCAGTTAAGAGCCAACTCTATTAAAGATTAAAAAATACACTGTAAGGTGTGACCTTGTTAGAAGATTTATCACTAACAGTTCTTTGTGACCATACATTCACTTGGGTCAACAAGAAAACAAGTAACATTCATTGAATGCCATTAATACATAAACAAAGACGGTTAAGATATTTTGTCTATAGTAATGGTTAGAATACAACAATATATGACCTGATTCAAATGTAACTTCCTTTTCTCATTTTTAGATCTATGCTAAGCTCAATATAATTCTGGCCATCATACTCTCTTCAATCTCCTTCTTCCTCTAACTTTGACTGCTTGGTTATTGATGCAGGAGCATCTCGTGTCCTTGGTAATCCCGTGTCACCAAAAACAAGTTTGAGTTTTATGTGTTGCTCGGTTCCTTATTTGACCGAGTTGGTCGGTTATTTCCTGGCACTCAGTTAACCTTGCTTACTAAGTAGTTTATTATCATTTCCTGTTGAGGCTGACTTATGCATTTAATTATGGTCGCAGAGTTAATGTTGGTATAGATCATTGGGAAGTGTGTGGACCTAGATCTGGCCATTCCCACCACTAATGATGGATCTAAAGGCCAACTTGTTTCGATAGCCTCTTGTATAAATGTAGTTGCTAGTTATAGTTTTAGGTAGCATTTTTAAGGTAGAAGATTAATAGTATCTGTTTAGGAGTTGGAAGATAGTTTATGAATCCTCACATGTTGGAGGACTCTTGTAATTGTCATTGAATTTATTTGTCCCTAACCGGGAAGGCCTTACAACCTGACATGTATGATCATGAATAATATTTGATTAGTTATGCATTCTGTGTGTGTGTGTGTGTGTGTTGCGTATTTGCTTCTATGTGTGATCTCTGCAAGGAGGATTTGGATTAGGGTGTGCCCATGGCCCCTCTTAGTACCCTACCTTGCATTAGGTGGTATCAGAGTGAAGGTTGAGATCTAGATCTAAACTTTTGAGTTTAGGTTGAGGGTTCCTTCTTGTTAAACCCTAGTTGATATTTGTTGTGGGGTAGCAAATTACAATCTGACCTGCAATTGTAAAGGGTTTCAAGATGGTTCATGGGAGGTGAAATGAAGATCCAGGATTGGCAGATATGTTAAGGTAGAATAATGCTAGGTTAGAAGCTGTTGAGATAGCTCAACACCAAGGAAGACATCTTGAAGATGTTAGTGATGAAGAAATTGAAGAGGAACGAGATCATGTAGAACTTGCACCTGTGATGGATCAGGGTGAGGAAATATTGTTGAAGGATTTGACCAATCTGAAGTATACACCAAATTTCAATCCTCCTGAGTGCAGTGGAAAGCTAGATTCAGATAAGTTGATGGATTGGATCACTGAGACAGAGAATTATTTTGAGTATGAAAATGTTCCTAAGGAAAAGAAGGTTAAAATTGCAAGCACAAAGTTGAAGAGTCATGCATCCTTGTGGTGGGAGAACCTAAAATTGGACAAAAAGAGGAAAGGCAAAGACAAAATCAAGGTATGGAATAAGATGGTAAATAAGTTGAAAGGCAAGTTCTTACCTTCTGATTATCAGATTAACCTAGTTAGGTGAATGCAAAGTTTGAGACAGAAAGATAGCTTGGTAAAAGATTATACTAAGGAATTCTATAGATTAGATATCAGATCTGGACATGTTGAAGGTGAAGTGGAAAGAATTTCTAGGTACCTGAATGGGTTAAGAATTTCCATCCAAGAAGAAATCAGTCTAGTCAAGATGGAAAGCATTGAAGAAGCTTATTAGTTTGCCTTGAAAGCTGAGGAGAAATTGGACAAAAGACATGAGCAAAGAAAAAGAGGAAGAGGTGGTATATTTCCTAGAGGAAAAGGTAGATATTATGGTGAGAATAGTAGATCTGATCAAGAGAAAAAAAAATCTGGATAAAGACAAGACCAAGTGGAAAGGTGAAAGTTTAGCTAGAGGAAGAGGCGATAACTACTGAGGTGGCTATCGCAGAAGTAGATTCTAAGGAACTTGTTACAATTGTGGAGAAGAAGGAAATAGTTTATTTGAGTGTACACATGAAAATAAGAAGGTCGTTAGTAGTAGAAATTATTTGGTGCAAGAAGATTCACCGAATGAACCAGAGAAAGAAAATAACTTGATGGTCAGGAGAGCACTTTGGAGTGAAAGTAACAAGGAAGATCTTGTAAGGAAAAGTTTGTTTAAGACCAGATGTAGAGTTTTTGATGTAGTGTGGAAGGTAATCATTGATAGTGGAAGCTTGGAGAATTTGGCATCTAAGGAAATGGTTGCAAAGTTGCAGTTGGAGAGGTTGAAACACCTGAAGCCCTATAAGATTTCATGGATCAAGGATGAGCATACACTATTGGTAAGTGAACAGTGTTATGTGTATTTGAAAATTGGAAAGTACTATGATAAGGTGTTATGTGATATCACTCCTATGGATTGTTATCATATTTTGTTGGGTAGACCTTGGCAATATGATAGACATGCTATATATAATGGGATATTACATAAATATACTATTTGGGCTTATGAGAGAAAGCAAATTTTGTTTCCTTTGATTGAAGAACTTGTTAGTAGTGTTTGTACATCTGTGAAAGTTTGTTTGATGGAAGGAAGAAATTTTGTTAAGGATTTGAGGAAAAATGATGTGTGTTTTGTTGTGATTCCTAACAAGCCAAGTGGAAAAATAGTGGATAGCATACCTGAAGAGATTGATAAGATACTCACTGAGTATAAGGAGATCATTTCTGGGGTTTTACCTGATGGTTTTCCACCGAACATAAGTATTGATCATTGCATGAATCTTATCCCTAGAGCTAGTTTACCGAATAAGGCACCACATTGATTAACACCTACCAAGAATCAAGAATTGAACCGACAAATCCAAGAATTGTTGTAGAAAGGTTTAATCTGAGAGAGTTTGAGTCCTTGTGTAGTACCAGATGTATTGGCACCTAAGAAGAATAAAGAATGGTGAATGTGTACTGATTCTAGAGAAGTCAATAAGATAACAGTGAAATATAGGTTTCCTATACCGAGAATGGGTGACATAATGGATAGTTTGACTGGAGCAAAGTATTTTACCAAAATTGATTTGAGAATTGGATATCATCATATCAGAATCAGAGAAGGTGATGAGTGGAAGACTAATTTTAAAACAAGAGAAGGTCTGTATGAGTGGTTGGTTATGCCTTTTTGTTTAACTAATGCATCAAGTACTTTTATGAGATTGATGGATGATGTCTTGAAGAAATTTTTGGGTAAATTTGTGATTGTATACCTTGATCATCTTCTGATATTCAGTAAGACCAGAGAAGAGAATTTGTTGCATGTTAGACAAGTGTTGTAGAGATTGAACAAAGAAAATTTGTTGATTAATCTGAAAAAGTGTTCCTTCATGAAAGAAGAGATTGTGTATTTGGGATTTCTGAATTAAGATGATGGTTTGAAGATGGATCCTGAAAAGGTTGAAGCTATTTTGAATTGTCCTACACCTGGAAATCCCAGTGAGGTAAGATCATTTCATGGTTTAGCAAGTTTTTACCAAAAGTTCATTAGGAATTTTCGTTCAATTTGTAATGCTATGACTGAGACTGTGAGAGGAGATAAAAGAGAATTCAAGTGGACACATGGAGATGATAAAAGTTTTGAGACTTTGAAAAGAAGGTTGCTAAATTACCTGTGTTACCTTTACCCGATTTCAATAAGGTATTTCAAGTTGAATGTGATGCAAGTGGTAGTGTAATAGGAGCTATGTTGAGTTGTGAAGGTAAACCTGCTACTTTCTTTAGTGAAAATTTGAATGATGCAAAAAGGAAATATTCTATTTATGATCAAGAGTTTTATGCTATTGTTCAAGCCCTAAATAAATGGAGACATTATTTGATACCGAGTAAATTTGTGTTATATACTGATCATAAGACTTTACAATATGTGGGTAGTAAGAACAAGTTGAGAGACATATGAAATAGGTTGAAAATTTGTAGAGTTATACATTTGTGATAAAACATAAGAGTGGAGTCGCTAACCAAGTTGTTGATGCATTGAGTAGAAGAAGATCTTTGATGACTGAGATAAGAATTGAAGTTCTTGGTTTTGATGACATGGAAGATTTGTATGAAATTGATCCTGATTTTTCTGAGCCATGGAGGAAGTGCAAAGTACATATTCAAGATCAACCGAGTACTAAATGGGAAGACTATTTCATTCAAGAAGGTATGTTGTTTAAAGGTATTCAGTTGTGTATACCAAGAGGATCAATGAGAACTAATTTGATAAAGGAGAAACATAATAGTAGTTTGGCTGGACATTTTGTATTGATAAGACATTGAATTTTCTTAAGGAAAAATACTTTTGGCCACAGTTATATAAGGATGTTCAACTATTTGTGAAAAGGTGTAGAATTTGTCAAGTTGCAAAAGGAGTAAGTCGAAATACCGGATTGTACATACCAATTTATGTTCCTGAGAAACCTTGGATTGATATTAGTATAGATTTTGTTCTTGGCTTACTGAAGACAGTGAGAGGTAATGATTCTATATTTGTTGTTGTGGATAGATTTTCTAAGATGGAACATTTTATACCCTGTAGAAAGACATCAAATGCAGTGCATATAGCAGATCATTTCTTTAAGGAAGTTGTTAGATTCCATGATTACCAAGGAGTATCATCTCTGACTGAGACAATAAATTTGTTGGATACCAAGTTGAGGTACAATTCTACATTTCACCCACAAACCGATGGACAGACAGAGGTTGTAAATAGAAGCTTGGGTATTATTTTGAGATGTTTAGTTGGAGATAAATTGAGTAATTGGGATTCTATGTTGGCACAAGTAGAGTTTGCATACAATAATTCAGTGAATAGGAGTACTAGAAAAACACCTTTTGAGATTGTCAATGGCATACAACCGAGGTATATAAGATTTGAAGGATATTACTGGTGAAGAAAAGAGAAGTGTTGAAGGAGAAGAGTTTGATGAGTTCATGAAGACATTGCATGAAGTGAAACATAAGTTAGAGAATAGTATTCAGAAATATAAAGATAGAGCAGATAGATCAAGGAGACATAAGACTTTTGTAGTTGGAGATGAAGTTATGGTTCATTTGAAGAAAGGTAGATTTCCTATTGGAATATATGGGAAATTGAAAATGAAAAAGTTTGGTCCTTGCAAGATATTGATGAAATTTGATAGTGGAAATGCTTATGAGATTGAGTTACCTAATGACATGGATATATCACCTATATTCAACATTATAGATTTGTTTAAGTATCATGAACCTGATGAAGACATGACAGTACCAAATTATCATCTGAAGAAGTAGACAAAAGAAGTTGAGCAGTTTTTGGAACAAAGAGTTGGCAGAAGCACAAGAGGAAATAAATACATGGAATATCTAGTAAAGTGGAAGAACAAACCGATTGAAGATAGTTCATGGATTTCTCAATCTAAGTTGGATTCAGCTTGATTTGTACCTAATGCATGATTCAGAGAATCATTTCAAACAACCCCAGGTGTCTGATGCAAGAGCATCTCGGATCCTTGGCAGTCCTGTGTCACCAAAAATAGGTTTGAGTTTTCTGTGTTGCTCGGTTCCTTCTTTGACTGAGTTGGCTCGGTAGTTGCTCAGTTTCTTCTTTGACCAAGTTGGTTGGTTATTTCCTGGCACTTGATTAACCTTGCTTACCGAGTAGTTTATTTTGATTTCCCGTTGAGGCTGACTTATGCATTTAATTGTTGTTGAACAAAGTTAATGTTGGTATCGATCATTGAGAAGCATGTGGACCTAGATCTGGTCATTCCTACCGCTAATGATGGATCTGAAGGCTGACTTATTTTAGTAGCCTCTTGTATAAATGTAGTTGCTGGTTATAGTTTTAGGTAGCGATTTTAAGGTAGAAGATTAATAGCATATGTTTAGGAGTTAGAAGAAAGTTTCTGAATCCTCACATGTTGGAGGACTGTTGTAATTGTCATTGAATGTATTCGGCCCTAACTAGGATATCCTTATAGCTCGACATGTATGAGGTGATTTCATGATAATATTTGATTAGTTCTACATCTCTCTCTCTCTCTCTCTCTCTCTCTCTCTCTTTATTGTGTATTTGCTTCCATGTGTGATCTCTAGAAGGAGGATTTGGATTAGGGCGTGCCTGTGGCCCCTCTTCCTGCCCTACCTTGCGTGAGTTATCTCCTTCCTATTACTCGATGTTGTCTACAAAATTACTCGGTTCTCACTTCAAACTGTCTAACTAGCTTTGCATGCATGCGGTCTTTTTCCCTCATGCGATACTCTCTTTGAATTTCCCATCTCCTTATATAGACATGATAAACCATTTTATTTTCAACCCTAGATTTTGCCTCTTAATCTCCATCGTTGATTTTTCCTTTTTAACCTTCCTCGAAACTTGTGCCTTAAAACATTTTCAATCTTCATCATCTGATCAACCTTGAATTTTGTCAGTCGTAGATCTTCATAACTAAATTTGTCTTTGGGTGGTCCCACTATAGTGAGTCCCACTTTTTGGCCAACTTTGACACAGAGTTCAACATTCTAAGAAAAAACTTCACTTTTGAACATCTATTGCCACAAAACTATTAGGAATTTGAAGATGATGTAAACTAGAGTCTTTTAGAATTTTCTTTCTAGTTTCTAAATATATTTTAAAAAAAAAAAATCATTTAAATTCATTTTTCCTTCTCCTTTTAAAAGTGGTTTTCATGAAAAAACTATGTTTTTAAGGAGTTACTGTCACTTGGATCAGCATAAATTTTTTTTAAAATATGATAAGGATGTAATTCTTTTGAGATTATATTTCTAACTTCAATATCTAAAGGATGCAATTGTTTTTATTCATTTTGGATCAATATTTTATAGTTTATTAAGTTTTAAAGTGACAGTAACTATAATTTAGACATAAAGTCACTTGGATCACTCTAACTTGATCTGTGTATATCAAAATTCATTTTTTCTTTTTTTCATAGAAAGGTAACACAAATACGCTTTTCCTACATATTTTTTATAATTTTTTTTCTATCATTTGCTATTTTTCATGAAGTCTTGAAGAGACAGGTTGTTGAATGACCAAACAACCTATGTTAGGTTAAAGTAATATTTAAAAGTGATAATGAACTCAATATGTATTAAAATTATATTCATTAGAAAGCTTGTTCCAAATAGCATCATTTGACATCATTTGTTTGAAAAAATAATCTTGTTTAGTCCTTGTTTTAGGCCTTGAAAGACCATTTTTCTACAGTCAAGTTATTTTCTGAAGGCAAAATCTCAATTTTGGGGTCTTCATGCGAAGACCCCCTTCGCACGAGGACCCTTGAGGGGATTCATGTGAAGACCCTTCGCACGAAGCCTCTTAGGTGAAAATCCAACAGAAAAGACACCCACCAGAATTTTGCCTTGGGTACTTCGCACGAAGTATATACTTTGCGCGAAGTTGGCTAATAAAATTATTTTGTAAATTTTTTTTTAAATGGTATAAAAGTAAAACATTTTATTTCTATTTTACATCAAATTGCAATTACTAAATTCACATTTTCATTATTGAAGGAATTTTTTGAAGGAGGATTGATATTTCTATTTTTTCAAAGACATAATTTTGGAGAGGAAAAATATTAGGTTAAAGTATTTTTTGAAGAAGAAATTTTTGTTGATGATCTTGTGGAAGACATTTTTTGGAGCTTGAAGAAATGGAGAACAAGTAGGGAAGACAAAGTAAATCTTCTAGAAAAAGGTCACCTAGTACTGAACAAAGAAATCGTGAAGCTGCATTGACATATTATCATAAAACTAAAGAAGCTGAAAGACAAGCTGAAGTAGGAGGGTCAAGTCAAGTCGAAGAATTGCATATTGAAGAAGGGTTGGGATTACTCCCTATAGAAGCTCAAACAATTGATGTTGGAGAAGGGTCAACATCACGTGCTCCTACTGGTATGGATGAACATTTAAATTTAGCTCAAACTGTAAAGAAAAATATTAATTATAGAAACTTAGATCATTTACTTACAATGGATGTGGACAATTTGAGATCACTTGCTAATGTTCAACACTTAAGTCTTCCTAAGAAGAGATCAATGAAAATGATAGCAAGAGACATATTGGGTAAATTTGATAATTTTGAAACACTTGAACAAGCTCAATTGCTTTCACTTATATTTATAAACAAAAAGTTGGAAGGGGCATTAAAATTATTGGGTATAGACACATCATCAAAGAAGAGAAATGTTGTTGACATGCAAAGTGATATGATTGAAAATATTAAGAAAGGTTTGAACCAACTAGGGAAGTGATCTCAAACTATAGATAAGTCCATTACAAGAAAAGTTATGTTGGCATCCATTGTAGGTAACACTATGAGACGAAAAAGATAGATATCTTCAGTTTCATCTCAGTTTGGTTTTAATAGGAAAATAATATCACGATATGTTAATAGGAGAATACTTTTGGATGATAGTACCTTGGAAGGCAATTGGGAAATCATGTGTAGAGCTCCTCGTTCTAATAGGATTGATGAAGGAACAAAAAATTTGGTCACATCATTTTGGAATGATAATACACATCCTTCATCAAACACTAGAGATGTTGTCAAACATACAATTTTAGCTAATCAATATGAATATCATACGAAACATTGGTTGGACACAAAACAACATGAAATGTATGTGTCATTTTGTAGTTCATATCCTAATATAAAGATTGGGCAAACATTGTTTGAAAGATTGAAGCCATATTATATAAGGAAAAACAAAGTGTTTGAAACTTGTTGTTGTCGTTATCATATTGAATTTGATCTCCACTATCAGGTTTTTTGAAAGTTTGTAGAAGACACTTATGGTTTTGAAAAGGCTCCTCCTACTAGATGAAGTGAGTTCATCTCATCCATTTTATGTGACAAAAGAGATGATGTAGCTGGAAAAATAAATTGCATAAAAGGAATATGCCAAACATGTGCCAATTTGTCTCTTTTTCCTTTGAAAAATGAAAATATTGATGTAACAAAGATGGTAAATTGCAAGAGTTACAAATATGTAAAGAATGAAACAAAATTTGGGAAAGAATAAAAAAGGTTAGAATATGTTGAAGAGGAGATAAATGTTGGAGTATTTATGGAAAAATTTAAAAAATTGATTCAACCCTACATTCATCATGCTTTTTTTGCAAAGTGGCAAGCACAACAATTTCAAACACTGAGAGACAATTTCCCACTTGGAACTATTGTATCAATTGTTGATTTTGCAAAAAATTATTCTTTTGTTCATCAAAAGGAAATTTAGTCAGAATACTATTTTTCAGAGAAAATTACTATTATGGTACATGTGTGTTATCGACACGTACAATTAGATTTGGATGGTATTGAGAGCACATTTGAAGCATGGGTCATCAAGAAGGAATATCATTTTTATATAAGTGATGATAGAGAGCATGACATTCATTATGTGGAACACTGCTTCAACATGTTTTTTGTAAATTTGAAAGAAAGAGGTATAAAAATTGATAAACATTATGTTTTTTCAGATGGATGTGCTGCACAATTCAAATCATCGAGACCATTTTATGCACTATGTAGATATCATCACAATGAAAACATACCACATGTCTGGAGTTTCTTTGAGAGTGGACATAGAAAAGGTGAACATGATGGTGCTGGAGCTTGCATCAAACATGCTATATGAAAGTATCAAATGAATTATAAGGGAGTGCATATAAAAAATGCACATGATGTGGTTGAATGGTGCAAGACACATTTCACACCAAATGAGAATGACATGCCATCAGGATTGACTCAGGCGATTCCATATAGAAAATTTTGGGAGATAAAAGGTATGCACACATTTTTAAATTATTTGAAAGTGTTTAAAAATTTTATGATATTTTTTATTCAAATTATATTTATATAGAATGTATTATATATGCATTTGTTCAGGTGTGGATAGAAAAATTATGCATGGTTGCAATAGGATAGAAAAGATGCGATCTTTGCATTCAGTTATGAGTATGAATTGTTGCAATTGGATGTTGAACACTAGGGACTACTCATGCTTTTGTTGTCACTGCATTGCTGACAATTATGAGGAATGTATCAATCAAGATCATGGATATGTAGGTGCATGGAATCTAGTGCCACTAGTTGTTACTGATACATTTGATAGAGATGAAGATGAAAAATTTGATGATGTTCCTTTGATTTCTACAGATTACGATCATATCTCAGGATTGGTCAAAATTGGTAAGTATATATATTTCACATTATATGGTACATTGAGTTGCATGTATAGATAGATATAAATAGATCTATAGATTGAACTAAGTATTTATTTTAAGATCTCACACATGTATATATAAATTTATTGTGCAGGAGATGTCTTTGCAGTGATTGTTGAGCGTGGAAATGTAGAAGGAGTTGGTTATTATTTACTGCATTGTACTACATAGAGGATGAAGTTATTTTAACCTGAAGAAAGCGATGGAATGTTGTACCCCATAGGTTTGTATATGGTTTACATCAATATATTAAACTCAATTTGTAAATTTTAAATTTCAACATTTTAACAAATTTCAAATTGAGTTTGTTTAAATTTATATATTGTTAAAATTTGTGACCTGCAGGTTTAGTTGTTTTAGAGGGAACATATTTCAAGAAAATCAAAGTAATTCAACATGGTATTCATTTTTTTTTATTACAAACCAAAAAATAAGGTGTTTCAATATAGTCACCTAGTAGTTGCCACATCCATTTGTCTTCATACAGTTAAATCTCAACGTGGACGTCGTAAGTGGAGACTAGAGAGTGAGGATCATGAGAGAATATTACAGGTTCTCCATGAAAGGTCTGAACCACTTGAGTTGGTCTAAAAAGTATAATATGTATACTTATTTCTTGTGTTAGGACCTACTTAATATCTCTAGATTAAATTTCATTATACTTTGTTTATATATTTAAACATATGATGGACTATAATTTGTTGATATATGATGAACCTATTTGATGTTTCAATGGTTTTAATATATAGAATTTTATACGTATACTTTGATTATTCAATAATTTTATAGATTTCATATTAGTTAAAGATTTTATGTATGCTTTGATGAAATTAGTTATATTACTTATGACATGTGTTAGTTCTAGAATTAGTTAGAATAGTTATTATCCATTAGTTACATGTATTAACTAGTTATCTTTTATGATATTAATTAAAGATCCCCTTAAGACCTCCCCTTAAGACACTAAAAAATGATGAAATTATTTATATTACGTATGACATGTGTTAGTTCTAGAATCAGTTATTCACTAGTTACATGTATTAACTAGTTTTCTTTTATGATATTAATTCTAGATCCCCTTAAGACCTCCCCTTAAGACACTAAAAAATGATGAAATTAGTTATATTACTTATGACATGTGTTAGTTCTAGAATTAGTTAGAATAGTTATTATCCATTAGTTACATGTATTAACTAGTTTTCTTTTATGATATTAATTCTAGATCCCCTTAAGACCTCCCCTTAAGACACTAAAAAATGATGAAATTAGTTATATTACTTATGACATGTGTTATTATTCATCATATCATCTAAACAAATCATATCATCTAATCAAATAAAACCATGTAATCAAATCATCTAATCAAATTATATATCATCAAATAAAATCATATCATCTAATCAAATAAAATCATATCATCTAATCGAATAAAACTATATAATCTAATCATATCATCTAATTGAATAAAACCATCTAATCAAATCATATATCATATCATCTAATCGAATAAAACCATCTAATCAAATCATATATCATATATCATCTAATCAAATAAAATCATATCATCTAATCGAATAAAACCACCTAATCTAATCATATCATCTAATCAAATAAAACCATCTAATCAAATCATATATCATATCATCTAATCAAATAAAATCATATCATCTAATCGAATAAAACCATCTAATCTAATCATATCATGTAATCAAATATATGTCTCTAATCAAATACATGTGTCTCTAATCAAATATATGTCTCGAATCATATGTCTCTAATCTAATAAAATATATATGTTTCTAATCAAATATATGTCTCGAATCATAAACTGAGTCTCAAATAAAATATATGTTCAACATGTCCTAAACTAGGGAGTCATCTAGGTGCATGTGAACAGAGCGATCCTCTGAGTGACTACCACGAGCATCCTCTAGTTGTGAGACAACAACTGATCCCTATGAATATAAATTCATGTATATATGATAATAATCTAAAATAATTAAAATATTATAAATGCATGTTTAAACTTACATATTTTTAAAACTTACCTGACCACTACTAGGTGTCACATCTACTGAATCGCTCCTATGAAAAGCATCATCTAGTTGTAAAGTAGCGACTAACCCCTACAAATTTAGTGTACAATAGTTGGTTATATACATGTGCATAGTAGATATATTATGTAAAGTACTTGAAATATATAAATACATGTGTACATATGCATGCTTAAACATACATGTTATATCTAAAACTTACCTGACCACTAGTAGGTGTCACATCATGTGGAAGATGCTTTGAGCCCACACTAGAGGTAACATGCTCTGCTAACTATGCCTACAAAATATTATATATTGAACAAACATCAATACACGTGTGACCTACAATTAATTGTTCACTAAAAATCCTAATAAAAAAGAAAAGAAAATTTTATATGTACCTGAGTCTCAGGAGCAGGAGGATCATTAGCACGCTACACCATCATATCATCAACTGATACGACATCACTCACACCACCTAAGGTCCTGAACCTCTTTAGTAATGAGGAGTGTAAGGTTGACACTAGCTGGGAGGGGAGTGATGTAGAACCTGAACTATTTGGATGCAATAACATATCCATAAATGACCTACCATCAGTGCCAATGTCCACCTGACCCAACCCACATAGCTACTCATCAAAAGCATCTAGGCCCTTAGTGGTGATGCGTACATCTCCAATTTGTATACTTGGCTCTGCAGCTATAGAGTGATATGTGGGTGCATGGTGCTCTACACTATGTTGTGCCTAACTAGTAGATGGTGCGTCCTATGTCGGTGGAACTACAAGACCCTGTGTAAGTGCAATGAAATCCCTGACTGGATGTATGGGGATCCTGTGTGTGTCGGCAATATGAGAATAGGCCTGCAGGACATCCTCCAAAAAGTAAAGGGCCATATCTAAAGTACTCTAATGACCCGACAGTGCTTGTATCTCTCCAGGTATAGGAAGACTTGCAGCTCTATATGAATCCTCACTCACACCTGCAGTAGTACTAGATGAAGCCTTGGAAGATAATATGGCTCTACTCGGTCTAGTCAAAATGTATCTTCCCACTGAATCTAAAGTGATGGATGTGGCTGTAAAAGCAATCTATCCTATACTATCCACAACTCCCCTCCGAGAAGTAATGATGACTCTATTTGTAGTAGCAGCCATCGTCGATGCCACTGTCGGAGTCCTCTCCCCAACTAGTTGTCTACGAGGTTGCACAACTCGATCAGCCCTACGATACTAATCACGGTCTACAACCCTACCAATCCCCTAACCATAATATGATGGGATATCTAAATAGTTGACCCTGACTCCCAAACGGAACTCAGTGTATAACTATTGTGCAAAATATAGTGGAATATGGTCATTATTTGGATAACGACTATGTGCTGCAAGATGTCGAGGGTAAATCATACATGCAATCTAAGGTATCACACACCATGTGACCTGATATTCCCTCACCACTCTCATCCCCTCATAATGTGGGAAAACCTCTCATTTGATGGTTTCCTTGGGGATGAGGCTCTGAACCATCACCAAGGAAATATCTCCCAAGACCTCCTCCCTCAACTCTCAAAAAAGTTCTCAACTACCTGAGGCGTGAAGGACGAGTGAGACCTCAATCTACTAGTCATAGTCTCCAAACTACTCAATATAGTAGCACATGTATCTCTATATATACCATCCCTTGTAGACCTACGAATAGACTCTCTAAGTCGGGCTATCTCCGTATCAGCCATATGAAAAATAGTATACATATCAGGAGTCTGAGGTGCACCTTGAGCAGCCATCTAGATACATCACATGTGAAAGATAAGTGTTAATAATTAAGTACTTGATTACATGTTAAAACTGCATGTAAAATGGTAACAAATATCTAAATATATAGAATTATAGGTCTTATTAGGTCACGTAACTAGTCTTATTAGGTCTCAAGGGTCCTAAGATGTACTAATTAGGTCTTAAGGGGTCATTGATAACATAAGAGGTCTTATTGACTTGACAGTCCTTGTATCTCTCTAGGTATAGGAAGACCTGCAGCTCTATATAACTCCTCACTCACACCTGCAGTGTACTAGACAAAGCCTCAGAAGATGATCTGGCTCTACTTGGTCTAGTCAAAATGTATCTACCCACTAAATCTAAAGTGATGGATGTGGCTGTAGAAGCAATCTATCCTATACTATCCATAATTCCCCTCTGAGAAGCAATGATGACTCTATCTGCAGTAGCAACCATTGTTGGTGCCACTGTCGGAGTCCTCTCCCCAACTAGCTATCTACGAGGTTGCACAACTCGATCAGCCCTACGATACTGATTGCGGTCTACAACCCTACCGAGCCCCTGACCATAATATGATGGGATATCTAAATAGTTGACCCTGAGTCCCAAACGGAACTCAGTGTACAACTACTATGCAAAATATAGTGGAATTTGGATATTATTTAGATAACGACCGTGTGCTGCAAGATGTCGAGGGTAAATCATACATGCAATCAGAGGTATCACACACTATGTGACATGATATTCCCTCACCACTCTCATCCCATCATAATGTGGGAAAACCTCTCATTTGATGGTTTCCTTGGGGATGAGGCTTTGAACCATCGCCAAGGAAACATCTCTCGAGACCTCCTCCCTCAACTCTTGAAAAATGGCCTCAACTACCTGAGGCATGAAGGATGAGTGAGACCTCAATCTACCAGTCATAGTCTCCAAACTACTCAATATAGTAGCACACGTATCTCTATATACCATCCTCTGCAGACCTACGGATAGACTCTCTAAGTCGAGCTATCTCCGTATCATCCATATGAAAAATAGTATGCATATCAGGAGTCTGAGGTGCACCCTGAGCGGCCATCTAGATGTTGGCATTAAGCATGATTGTCATTAGTGACAACACTTATTTAGGTTTTGAGAGCTTACCGAGCATAATAGAGCTTACCGAGTAGAACAGAGCTTACCGAGCATAACAGAGCTTACCAAGCATAATAGAGCTTACCGAGTTGAAAAGTATCTACCGAGTGCTGCACGGTTAAATAGGAAATTCAATTTCTACCGAGTAACACTATATCTACCGAGTCACCCATATTTACCAAGTTTGAAACTATGACCGAGTGATTAGTATGGATCGAGTCTTCACTTCTATCAAGTGCATGACGATGCCGAGTAATGCAGTGGAAACTGAGTATTAGAAAGTCACCGAGTTAGTTTGCAGTAACTGAGTAACAATATTTGGGCCGACTTTGTAATTATTTTGTAATCAATTTGGATTGATATATAAGCAATGTTTGTATCATATCCAATATGAGAGAATAGAAGAAGAATATGAAAATATGTATAAGTATGCGAAGATACAGAAGTAAGTGAATTACAAAGGGCTACAACAGTTTAAGGAGCAGCAGAGACAAATCCATCACAGAAGGTGATCAGTACATCAACGAATCTCATTCAGCAAATACAGTTGCAAGTAAGAGATCTACTGTTTCATTCTAACAAGTGAATCAGTACTAAATCCTCTAACAGGGTAGACTTAACAGTCTTTTGTAAAATCTCTTAACCGAGTGCATACTTCACTGTATGTTTGTAAATCCTGTAACAAGGTGGACTTAGCAGTCCTTATTGCTCCTAACAGGGCAGATCATCAGAAGTGATCATTGTAAGCCTTAACCGACCAAATTTATACTGCAGCATTAAAGTCTTGTGGGTATCATCCCCACCCCAGTTTTACTTTCTATTTGGAATGTTTCTGGGTTACCAAATCTGTGTGTCAAATTAATATGAATGCTTTTATAGTTTTAGTTTCTCATGTATGCAATTTGATCAATAAAGTATATATATCATCTTGATCTGAAATTAGTAAGAAAATTTGTAGTGACTGATTCACCCCTCCCCTCTCAGTAACTCGGTTAGTCTTGAATATTTCCAACAATTGGTATCAGAGCTTTGTGGTTCTCAGGATAAAGTTTGATAGCTTGAGTAAAGATCTAGGATAATGGAGGTATTCAGACTTAACAAAGTAATTGAGAATGAAAAGCTAGATCTGTAAATGGTCATAGCTAAATACAGAGAAGCAAAAGAACATCTTTCCCAATCCCTAAGAAGAAGGAAGGAGCTTGCAAATCAAATGAATGACCATCTATATGTTGAAGAAAACATTGAAGATCTTTTCCCTTCAAGAAGCTCAGATGAAGCAAACAATGCTATCAAAGAACTCCTAGAAAAGAATGGATCTCTGCAGGAAGAAGTAAGAAAATTGAAAAGGGAATAGGAAATACACTCAACCAAATTTTGTGAAATCTTGGAACAAAGAAACATTATGAAAGATGAGATAGATAGAAAGAACAATGAAATCCAAAATCAATCTCTTCAGCTAGAAAGCCTTATTGATCAAATCTCCAATGCAAATGAAGAAATCTTGACTCTAAGATCAGAGAATGAAAATATAAGAGATGAGCTAAGTTCTATAAAGCAAATCAATTTAAGATTGGTGGATGATCTAAACAATGAAAAACAAATCAATGAGAGAATGCTGAAAACTCAAGAAGACCTAAATTAGCTGCATGAACAAAATTCTCATATGCAAAAAGGAAAAGTAGGACTTGGATACAAAGAAGAAGGTGAATCTTCCAAGCAAGGTACTCAAAGGAATTAGAAACCCATTTGTAATCACTATGGCAAAATAGGTCATACTTCAAACAGATGTTGGAGTAATGGAAAAGAAAAATTCAATGGAAAATGCTACAACTGCAATCAGCAAGGTCATAAAGCAAATGAATGCAAGGAGAAACCAAGATTTAAAGGAAATTGTTACAAATGTAACAAACAAGGCCACAAGGCATCCGAATGCAGATCTAAAACATTCAATCCAACAGAACAAATTATGAAAGCAATGTTTGGATGGGACTACAACACTTGGTGTAGATGTCATTATTGTGGAGAATATGGACACATTGGCATGAACTGTGTAAAACATCACTTAAGAAAAAGGGACACCACTATAAGATGTTTTAAATGCACTAAACTTGGTCATATAGCTAAGAATTGCATGAATGTTGGCAAAGTTGGAGATGGAAAGAAAGAAAAAATAGATAGCATCAGAAAGCAAATGAGACAACAATGGATTCCTAAATCTACCGAGCAAACCAGTCCAAGTAATGGAGTGGGTGGCTCTGTCAGCCCTAACTAAGTCTCAAATGAAGCACTGGAACTGTATCTTCATAGACAAATTCTAAACAGTTCCAGAACCAAATCAAAAGAAAAATCCAAATCAGTATACAAGATATAGTAGGATCATAGGAAGGTCAGTCTCAGTTTTCACCGAGCAAAGTCGGGAGTAACCCAACTTTATATGGTTATCGAGTAAGGTCAGAGCGGTATGAATTCCCATGATCGCTGAGTTGCGAAGTCTTCACTGAGCAATTAATTCATAGTGGATGACAGTTTGTCAAGTTCTTACCCTAATTCTTACAGAGCATTAATGACAAATTTTTAACAAAAAGGAGCGAAATCAAGTTCATTATTCACCGCGAACTTTAGCATATTTAGAGCAGAAAAGTCTCCTAGTGTAATCAAACATTTCGAAGCATTTTTGTAGCAAAGATTTACCATGTTCACCAAGCTACCATGGCATCATCCAGTGCTAAAGTAAAGAAAGGTTCAGAAATGTTAGCTCATGGAGAATGGAAAGCGCCAGATTTCAAACTCATGCCCGTAGTTGCCGAAACCCTAGACCCAAGTGGAGCTCAATCTCAGATCCCTCCTAAGGTACTTCTCATTAATGATATTCACAGTCATTTCAAGTGTACAATTCAAGAACTTGGAACCCTAGAGATAGATACTATCCATGAAGAACTATGTGTCGATGGTGTTCTTAAACCTGAGCATAAACATTTGGAAGATAAGGGTTTAGTTCACATTACACACTTGCCTCGGAACTTTTAGGTTAAATGGGTCAGGTATATTCTTAGCTGAGTTCATGAAGGTAAAATATGGCTTGAGCAACCAGTAGAGATTACAAAGAAGATGATTCACCAAATCACTAGTCTTCCCATGCTAAACAAGGCTAAATCCACAAAAACCCTAAGTCGGTCAGAACTAGAAGAGAAAACCTTAGCCAAATGGGATGGTAGAGGCATGAAAATTAGCAACATTGCTGATGCAAAATTGAAGTTTGGTATACATATCATAGCTCACAAGATATATAGTTCAAGTCGGCAGAACAGTGTTCCGTGTGAAGTAGTTGACCTGGCATACAAGATTGTGAAGAATAATTTGTCATTTGACCTAGCAGATTTGTTATTGAAGCAGTTCAACAAGAATATGGAAAGCATTCAGACTTCTAAGAACAATCCATGTAAGTTTGGATCGCTGTTGGTTTGTTTATTTTTCTATGTTCAGAAGTTTTTCCCTTCTAAAGGCACGGTAGTATGGAGAAGAGATGTACCAGTTCTTTATCAGATAAATGAATACATTGTAGAAATGGGTGAAAATTTTGAAAGCATAATGGATAACTACTTTGAATCATTCAAAGAAAAGATGAACAACAGATTCTGGATTCCACAAAAACTGGTGGAAGATTATAAAGATGATGTTTGTTTTATGGTAGACTGTAATAATGTGTATATACAGGTAGTGAAACCAAGGATTGTTCATGTGAAACCTCTTCCCTATGAGGTAAATATTGATGAAACCAAGAACATTATTGAAGCCCTAATTAATCAACCTGTTGATCCCAAGGTACCATATTTTGGGACATATGAAGAAGTTAAGTAGAAAATTGTGCTTTTCATAAAGCTTCCTTAGGCGGTTAACAAAGGAAGAAAGAGGATGGCCCAAATGCAAGCTAACACACCTCTAATGTTAACCGAGGACAAAGGAAAGGATATTGAAGAAGAAGAGAAAAAGGATGAGAGGAAGAAGAACAAACTCCAGTAAAGAAGAAAGGAAAAGTGGTTATCACCAAGGCACCCGAGCAATCCTCTGGAGTATTTTCAAGAAGGAATACAAGAAGCAAGACAGGTAAGAAAGATGATGATATTGTATTTAAAAGGCCTCCTCCCACCTTTGAAGAAAGAATTAAAGAGTTAAGAGAAGGATCTGGAATAGCTAACATTAAATCCTTCAAGTATGAGATTAGATCAGAGACAGAGAAAAAGGAAATTGAAGATGCAGTTATTCAGAAAATGGGACAGTGGAAGTACTCACCTGATGAAATAGCCCCACAAATTCTAGGTATGCTATTGGATAAAATCAGAATGAGATGGAGCAATGCAAGGAAAACTATCAAGGACATCTTTGATCAAAACGTAAGACAATTGATGCCTAGTATGAACAATGTTGAAATTAAAAAGGCATTGAAAGATAATGAAAATAAGATGACACTCAAATTTAACACTTGTTTGATGTTGGTCAGCAATATTGAGTCAGTTGTGAAGAGTGCCACTGCCACATGGAAAAACATCTACAATCTTCACAAACTGAGTACTGAAACTGTGATAATCAAGGATATAGAAGATGACAGTGATGAACAGGAAGAAGCTACTGAGGTAGGTAGGTAGAATGATGAGGAAGATGATATTGTTCAGATAGCTGCAGAAGTCATTGCCTCACTTCCTCACTCACCGGTAAAAGTTGCTACATCTAGCCCGGAGATAACTTCAAGTATGATTGTGACAACTTCCACAGATACATCAAATGTCCAATCATCACCAGCACAACTCAATGTATCATCAATAGAAGTGGCTACCACATCTTTTACCAAGTTGCAGTCTCCTGTATCCACTTCAATACCTACTTCTTTATCAAGTTTTCCAGTAGCAAGTACTTCAGTTTTGGACACTTAAGTAAGTATTTCAGTCCTTGATTCTAAAATTGTAAATACTACAGCCTTGAGTTCAACAAGTACTCCAGTTAGAAGTTTATCATTTTTCATAGCTAGTCCTACAATGTCTACAATAACTTCTACAAAGGCATTAAGCACAATAATAGTTTTTCCTAAGGCTCAACCGAGCACAAGATTTTTGAGTAAGAATGTAGAAGAGGATATAGACTTAGATGAGGAAATAGAGATCCCAACATTAGATTTTGCAAATCTGTTGGTAGACCAAATGCTAAGCATTGGTGAACTTCTCTAAGAAAGCAAAGCAAAAGAAACTAAAAGAAGAAAGGGATAAGGAATATAAAATCATTGAGGATGCAAAGAATATTTTGTCAGAAGCAATAGGTATTAAAGTTGATTCCTCACAACATATTTTACTACAATTAGCAGAGGCAGTGAACAAGTTCAATCAGGATTCCTCTGGGTCAGAAAAATTGCTTGAGAAAGCTGAGAAGAAGTTCGACAATAAAGTGCTTGAGCATATTGCTCAACAGATAGCAATTAATCAGGCAAAATTATCTTCAGTTTTGACAGAGATTGAGTCCTCCTACTCCAATATTGTCTCACTTTTTGCTAAGCTATGTAATGTTGCCGAGTTCACTAAGGAAGTCAAGGATTAAATAAATAAGATTGATGAGGATCTGAAGGACAGTGTACAGAAGTTGCAACTTGAACCTAGTTCAAGCTCTGCACATCATATGAAAATCACATTCCTATCAAATAAGCAGTCAAAATTATTGAAAGAAGACACAAGGATCCAGTCAACACTGCTAGACATCCTAAACATGATCCTTCCCATCATGGATACAATGCAAAAACACGTTGCTCACTCAAAAACATTACTCCATGACAATCAGTTTTCCATTGCAGATCACATGATTGAACTCTCTACAGAAGTCCAAATTGCACTCCATAAATGCAAGATTCTGCAAGAGAATTGGGACAATACTCTGGCACTAATCAAGAAGGTAAATTCAGATTTCCTTTCACATTTTGGATTTTCCCTGTAAAATACTTGTATATATACCTTTGGCATTATTGTCAAAAAGGGGGAGAAAATGTATAGGAGAAAGTATAAGATTAAGATGAGTAATATGAAAGGGGGAGAAAGTAATAAAATGTATATACATCAGTTTGACAAAGATAAATTTTGAAAAATCAAAATCAGATTCAACATGATTCATGTATATAAGTTTTGGCAATAAGTGGTTTTGTCACTAATGCCAAAGGGGGAGATTGTTGGCATTAAGCATGATTGTCATTAGTGACAACACTTATTCAGGTTCTGACAGCTTCCTGAGCAGAATAGAGCTTACCGAGCAGAGTAGAGCTTACCGAGTAGAACAAAGCTTACCAAGCAGAACAGAGCTTACCGAGTTGAACAATATCTACCGAGTGTTGCACGGTTAAACAGGAAATTCAGTTTCTCCTGAGTAACACTATATCTACCGAGTCACCCATATTTACCAAGTTCAAAACTATGACCGAGTGATTAGTATGGATCGAGTCTCCACTTCTACCGAGTGCATGATGATGCCGAGTAATGCAGTGGACGCTGAGTATTAGAAAGTCACCGAGTTAGTTTGCAGTAACTGAGTAACAATATTTGGGCCGACTTAGTAATACTTGTGTGTACTTGTTGAAGAGCCGACTTTGTAATTATTTTGTAATCAATTTGGATTGATATATAAGCAATGTTTGTATCATATCCAATATGAGAGAATAGAAGAAGAATATGAAAATATGTATAAGTATGCGAAGATACAGAAGTAAGTGAATTACAAAGGGCTACAGCAGTTTAAGGAGCAGCAGAGACAAATCCATCATAGAAGGTGATCAGTACATCAACGAATCTCATTCAGCAAATACAGTTGCAAGTAAGAGATCTACTGTTTCATTCTAACAAGTGAATCAGTACTAAATCCTCTAACAGGGTAAACTTAACAGTCTTTTGTAAAATCTCTTAACCGAGTGCATACTTCACTGTATGTTTGTAAATCCTGTAACAAGGTGGACTTAGCAGTCCTTATTGCTCCTAATAGGGTAGATCATCATAAGTGATCATTGTAAGCCTTAACCAGCCAACTTTATACTACAACATTAAAGTCTTGTGGGTATCATCCCCACCCTAGTTTTACTTTCTATTTGGAAGGTTTCTGGGTTACCAAATCTATGTGTCAAATTAATATGAATGCTTTTATAGTTTCAGTTTCTCATGTATGCAATTTGATCAATAAAGTATATATATCATCTTGATCTGAAATTAGTAAGAAAATTTGTAGTTACTGATTCACCCCTCCCCTCTCAGTAACTCAGTTAGTCTTGAATATTTCCAACACTAGATACATCACATGTGAAAGCTAAGTGTTAATAATTAAGTTGTTGATTACATGTTATAACTGCATGTAAAATGGAAACAAATATCTAAATATATAGAATTATAGGTCTTATTAGGTCATGTAAGTGGTCTTATTAGGTCTTAAGGGTCCTAAGATGTACTAATTAGGTCTTAAGGGGTCGTAGATAACATAAGAGGTCTTATTAGGTCTGAAGGGGTCATGGGTAACATAAGAGGTCCTAAGGTATAGATAAGACATCAATTGGTCATAGGACATCCTAGTATGTATTAATGAAAGCTAACATGTACATCAATGGGTCATAGGACTAACTTTAATATTTACTAAAAATGTGTGTACATAAGGGGTCGTGGGTAACATAAGTGGTCCTAGAGTGTCTTAAGGAGTTTTGGGTAACATAAGTGGTCTTTTTAGGTCTTAAGGGTCCTAAGATGTACTAATTAGGTCTTAAGGGGTTGTAGATAACATAAGAGGTCTTATTAGGTCTTAAGGGGTCGTAGATAACATAAGAGGTCATATTAGGTCTTAAATTAGGTTCTAATTGAGTCTAATTACCTATCCTAACATATAGATAAGAGTCATAGAGTGTCTTAATGGGTCGTGGGTAATATAAGTGGTCCTAGACTGTCTTAAGGGCTCATGGGTAACATAAGTGGTCCTAGAGTCATAATTGGTTCTAATTGAGTCTAATTAGGTCCTAATTAGTTCTAATTGGTCATAATTGGTTCTAATTAGTCCTAATAGGTCTAATTGGGTCTAATTAGGTAGACAATTAGGTCCTAAATTTTGTTCCTAATAGGTCCTAATTGGTCTTCATACAGTTAGGTCTAGTTAAGTCTAATAGGTCCTAAATTTTGGTCCTAATAGGTCCTAATTGGTCTTGCTACCTGTCTAATTGGTCATAATAGGTCTAGATAGGTTTAGTTAGGTCTATTTGGACCTAATAGGTCCTAATACATCTAATTGGTTAGACTAATGTTGGTTAAAGACCTAATACCTGTCTAATTAGTCCTAATAGGTCTTAGTTAGGTCTACTTGGTCCTAATAGGTCTAGTTATGTCTTTAAGTAGAGAAACAACTTAGACATACCTTATTTCCTAATATGAGCTAATGTGACCTATTAGGACCTAATATGACCTAGAGTGTCTTAAGGGGTCGTGGGTAATGTAAGTGGTCCTTGATTGTCTTAAGGGGTCGTGGGTAACATAAGAGGTCCTAAGGTATAGATAAGAGTCATGAAGTGTTTTAAGGGGTCGTGGGTAACATAAAAGGTCCTAAGGGGTCCTAGGTTACATTAGTGGATACTCGTATGTATAATGGGTCTTCAGGATCTGAATAGGTCATATATGTCTTAAAATATCATAATGGATGTATAATGGTCCAATAATATTAATGGGTCATAGATGTGATAAGTGGTCTAAGTAGTCCTAGGACATCCTAAGATTCTTTAATGGGTCTTGGGGGTCCTAAGGTTTCATATTTGTTTTAAGATTTCATAAGGGATCCAAATAAGAGTCCTAGAATGTTAATGGGTCATAGGTGCAATATAAGTTGTCCTAGACTGTCTTAAGGGGTCGTGGGTAACAATGAGTCCTCGATGTGTCTTAAGATAATGTAATGGATGGATAAGGGTTAGGTGGAGTGTCTTAAGGGGTCAGGGGTAACATAAGAGGTCCTACGTTTCATTAGTGGATCCTTGTATGATATTAATTGAATCTAAGATGTACATAAATGTGTCCTAAGACAACCTAAGATATATTAATGGGTCTTGATGATCTAAATGGGTCATATATGTCTTAAAATGTCATAAGGGATGTATAATGGTCCAACAATGTTAATGGGTCGTAGATGTGATAAGTGGTCTAAGGGATCTTAGGTTACATTAATTGATACTAGTATGTCTTAAGGGTTCTCATGGGCAATGATGGGTTCACATATGTATTAGTAGAAGCTATGATAGATGAATGTGTCCTAGGACATTTGAAGATATAATAATGGGTCTTATGGGTCATAAGGGGTCCTATGTGTCAAGTAAGATGTCCTAATATGTATTATAAGATCTTGAGATTCCTAAAGGATCCTAAGTGTCTTAATATTTTGTAAGAGAGGAATAAGTGGTGTAGGAGTACCCCTCTAAGGGCTCCCACCAGTCCTAAATTTTGGTGTGTGGAAGTGCCTAATGAAGGCTTGTAATTAGAATAAGAGTTTTTAAGCTCACTGGTGTGTGTAGGCCTAGTTGAGGTCTTAGTGTTATAGTTTGTTCTTCCATCTTGATTGTATAGTGACTCAGGGCATGATGTCATCTTGAGGTCACTTCTAGTTTAGAGAGGTCAAAGTATTAAAATAGGGGTTTGGGAAGTTTTGGAACAAGTGTGCCCTATAATAGACCTTAGAATGGTCCTAGGAGATTGAGTGAGCAAAAGTTGCTCGAGCAAGAAAAGTTGCTCCAAAAGTTGCTAGCAACTTTTCCCAATGGAGGTTTAAACCTTACTAAAGTAGATCTAAGCCCTAACATAGCTCTAACCCTAAGGAGAAGGCTATTTATGACCTAAAAAACCCTAATTCAAGGGTTGGCAATGATTGTGTATGGAACCATGTTGTAAGAATTAGACTGTGATAGTATTTGTGTGTGCCAGTTAAGATTATTGGCATGATTTGAAGAGCTAATGGATTTTTCATAGAATACTTAGCATTGTACATTGGTTTTGGTGTATTTCCTTTCATTTTTGTGTGTTTAGAGTATTTCTTGTTTCATTTGTGTGTGTTCTTGTTTTCCTTTTGAATCTGCCAGGCCTTTGTCCAGTTTGAAGAGGTATGTAGATCATGGCCTGTAACTCCTATCCCCACTGTGGAATCACCATGGGTTTTTGGGATATGGTAGTATAGACCCTAAATTGTACAAATATGAAAGCAAGGCCTAGGAGAGTGAGTGAAATCAATTATGAGACCAAGCCCTAAGCGAGACTAAGCAGTGCTCGACTAGGTGTGGTCAGCAGTGAAGGAGCTCTAGAGGACAAGGAATGAAGTTTAAAGACTATACCTTTGGAGGAGTTCAAGAGGGATGACTAAAGACTCACCGATGTGAAGGAGAGAGTTATGTCAATCCATTTGAGGTGTTTGTGCAATCAAACTATCCCTATGACTCAAGTAAGCCCAAAAAGCCCTAGAAACCCTTATTATTGGTTGAGGCATTGTACGGACAGTTGGAGCCCTGAAACCCTGAAAATCATTAAGGGTTGAGCATTTGAATAGAGGTCTTTGTGGAAGAATAGCCTTGGTTATGTGAAGGAAATGGGCCAAAAGTCCTATAAACCCGGAGAGGAGGCCTAATTGGGGCTCTTTCCTAGTAGCCCTATTTTGGGAAGAAAGTGTGAAATTGGTAAAGGAGAAAACTTTTCCAATACCTTGAAGTCACTTAGTTGGATGTGAAAACACCTTAGAAGACATTCCTACCCCTTGTCAGAGCCTGAGAAGATGAGTAAGATAAAGGATCCCTTATAGGTCTATGTAAGAAAATGGAGCTAGGAGGAGTGCAAATAAGCTAGGAGGAAGAAGAGCTTACTATTGGTGGTAAGATTGGGCAGGTCAGGGGATTCCATAGTAGAAAGGAGTCCTATAAACCAAAGTGAGTGTGATGAACACACTAGGATCCAAGATAAGGATTAGGGAGCATAGACTAGGCTAGTCTATCCTAATCTCCCCATCAGATTGGTATCAGAGCGTATTAAGGCTTGGGAAGTAGATAGTTGGAAAAGTGAATGTTTCAACCTCTAGAGGAATCATTTGGATCATCTCACAAGAAGTAGATGGTGAATAATGCAGAGCTTGCCAATAAGGTGGAATATTAGGAGGAAGCCAATAGACTCTTGCAAGAAAGATTGGTTCAGATGGAACAATTATTGGATGATGTCCAAGAAAAGGCAGACAAAGTGAATGATAGGATGGAGGAACAAGATGCCAAGGAGAAGGAAAAGACTATTGATGATGATGTGCCCACACCTGATCCTCCAACCCAAGATGAGAAATTTCTAAAAGCTTTGAAGGCCATCATAGGCAAGGCACTTGAAGGTGTCCCATTACTTACTGGCAGAATGGATATAGAGCTTCTGATGCAATGGATTGAGGGTATGGAGAATCACTTCAAATGTGAAGAGATCTCTAAAGTACAAAAGGTCAAAGTGGCCAAGTCTAGGTTGCGGGGTCAAGCCTTAACCTGGTGGAACTACCTGCAAGAAGAAAGGGAGAAAGAGGGGAAGAACCCTATTTCCAATTGGAAGGCTATGGTGAATAAGGTAAGGGAAGCATACTTACCTGCAGACTATGAGATTCAACAGCATAGAAGGAGATTGAACCTCAGATAGAAGGAGATGGATGTGGCCACCTATACTAAAGAGTTTCATAAATTGAGCTTAAGATCTAAAGTCAAATAATAGGAGAGCATCAAGGTGGCAAGGTACCTAAGTGGATTGAAATGGAGTATAGTAGAGGAGATGAGTTTCTTTACTCCCGCCACAGTACTTGGATGCCAACATATAGCACAAAAGCTAGAAGATAAACAAAGAAGGAAGCAAGAACCTAACTCAAAGAATAGAGGAAGAGGTAGAGACTCTAGAGGGGGTTAAAGAGGAGGTTCTAGTGGCAGAGGAGGTGACTCAAGAAGCCAAGGGGAGAATAGAATCCTTGAACAAGTTGCAGAGACTAGCACAAGAGGATCTTTCAGTAGAGGAAGAGGATCTCAGGGAAATAGAGGAAGAGGTGCAAGAAGAAGTAGTTCCTACTTTGCCACAATGAAGTGCTATCAATGTGGATAGCTTGGACACCCTACCTATAGGTGTCCTGACAAGCCTCTCAACTCAAGTAGTGAAAAGAGGGTAGCCTATGCCCAAGAAGATGGTAGTAGCTCATGCACCAATGAGGTCAGCAAGTTGGAATCAGAGATGGGGGAGAACTTGATGTTTAGGAGAGTTCTCATAAGGCAACCTACCCAAGGAGAACCCAAGTAGAGGAGGGCTCTTTTTAGAGTCAGATGTAAGATTCAAGGAAAATTTTGTAAGGATATAGTTGATTCAGGGTCAACTGATAACATCATATCAAATGAAGCAACAAAGAAGCTTAAAATTACAAAGATTCCCCATGCAAACCCTTACAAGGTGACTTGGTTGAGTCAGGAGCAGAGTGTGTTAGTGAATGAGTAGACATGGGTGGAGTTTTCCATTGGAGGCTATAAGGACAAGGTTCTTTGTGATGTCCTGCCCATGGATGCATTCCATATCTTATTGGGAAGACCCTAGAAATTTGATAGGAAAGTGCTCTATGATGGCGAAGAGAACTCCATTGCCTTCAAGAAAGATGGAAGGACATTCAAGATTCAGTCTTTAATAGAGAATGAAGAAGGAACTTCTAAGACACCTAGTGTGTTGCTTAGTAGTGCTAAAGAGTTCCTACATGCATTACATGATGATGAGATAGTGGGATGTGCCATTATGGTGAAGCCAAAGGAGGATGAAAAGAAGTTGCAGGTAGAGACACCTTTAGAGGTGAAGTAGATGTTAGAAGAGTTTAAGGACATTGTGAGTGATCAAGGACCTGTAACAATTCCTCCAAGAAGGGCCATAAGTCATCAAATAGACTTTGTACCTGGTGCATCTCTGCCTAACAAAGTAGCCTACAAGCTTACCCTTGACCAAAACAAAGAAGTGGCAAGGCAAGTGCAAGAGTTATTAGATCAAGGACTGATCAGGAAAAGTATTAGTCCATGTGCAGTCTCGGTGGTTTTGGCATCCAAGAAAGGAGGAAAATGGAGACTTTGCACTGATTCAAGGGCCATCAACTGGATAAATATCAGGTATAGATTTCCAATTCCTAGGATAGAGGATTTTATGGACTGTCTAGGAGGGGCTATGTATTTTTCCAAGCCAAATCTCAAAAGTGGTTATCACCAAATAAGAATTAAGGAGGGTGATGAGTGGAAGACCACTTTTAAAACCACAGATGGGTTATATGAATGGCTTGTAATGCCATTTGGGCTTACCAATGCCCCAAGCACCTTCATGATGTTGATGAATGAGGTCTTGAAGGACTTCACAGTCAGATTTGTAGTGGTGTATCTAGATGACATACTCATCTATAGAAAAACTAAAGCAGAGCACCTTGAGCACTTAAGGTTGGTCTTGAATAGACTACATGAAGAACAATTGGCTATCAAACTAGAGAAATGTGAGTTCATGCAGCAAGAACTAGTCTATTTGGGTTTTGTGGTGTCCAAGGGAACTTTGAAAATGGACCCAAGCAAGGTGGAGGCAATCTTGAATTGGCCTGCCCCTAAAACAAGGACTGAAGTTAGGAGTTTCCATGGGTTGGCCCAATTCTATAGGAAATTTGTGAGGAATTTCAGTGGTATATGTGCACCAGTGCTTGACACCATCAAGGGAGGACTCAAGACTAAGTTCAAATGGACTGAGGCAGCTGATAAGGCATTCCAAACATTGAAGCAAGAGGTAGCTACCAAACCTATCTTACTCTTACATACCTTTGAAAAATTGTTCACTATTGAATGTGATGCAAGTGGTGTTGCAGTAGGGGGTGTGTTGAGCCAAGAGGGAAGGCCTGTGGCATTCTTCAGTGAGAAGTTCAATGAAGCAAAGAAGAGGTATTCATCTTATGACTTAGAATTGTATGCATTAGTACAATCCCTCAAGAAGTGGAGGCATTACCTTCTACCAAAAGAATTTTTAGTATACACAGATAGTCAGGCCTTGAGCTATATCAATACTTAAGAAAAGCTTAGCAATAGACACTTGAAGTGGATGGAGCATCTCCAATCCTTTACCTTCACTATCAAACACAAGAAGGGGCAGCTCAACAGGGTACCAGATGCCTTAAGTAGGAATATTTTGACTGTCCAAGAAGTTCAGTTGTAGAGCATTGGAATAGCAAGTTTTAAGGATTTATATGAGGAGGATGAAGACTTCTCACAATCCTACAAGGTGTGCCAAGAGTTTGAGAACCACTTCCATGGTGAGTATGTAGATTACACCCTTCAAAATGAACTATTTTTCAAAGGAAATCAGCTATGTGTTCCTAAGGGATCCATGAGAGAAAATTTGATTCAAGAGAAGCATAATGGCAGTCTAAGTGGACATTTTGGCATAAACAAAACCATGGAGTTAGTACAAAGGTACTATTTTTGGCCTAAGTTAGCAAGGGATATGAGAAGATATGTGGAGAAATGTGGTGTGTGTCAAAGAACTAAAGGAGGTTCAAGCAATACAGGGATCTATCAACCTCTGCTAGTGCCAAATAGGCCTTGGGAGTGTGTGAGTATGGACTTTGTGGTTGGACTCCCTAAAACCAAGATAAGTATGGATAACATTTATGTTTTAGTAGATAGGTTCTCTAAGATGAGCCATTTCATTCCATGTAGAACTACTCATGATGAAAGCTATATAGAACATCTCTTCTTCAAAGAGATAGTAAGGATTCATGGGCTCTCATTGACCATTGTGTCAGATAGGGATAGCAAGTTCATGGGCCATTTTTGGAAAACCTTATGGAAAAGGTTAGGAACTAATCTCTCATTCAGTTCAGCATGCCATCCTCAAACTGATGGTCAAACTGAAGTTATAAATAGAGTGTTGGGCAACTTGCTAAGGTGCTTGACCAAGGAGTATGGGTAGACTTGGGATCTTGTCATTTCACAAGTAGAATATGCCTACAATGATAGTGTGAATAGAACCATAGGGAAGAGTCCATTTGAGATTGTATATGGGAGACACCCTAGAGGAGTGTGTGAACTAAGAGACCTTGGTTCCATGGAGATGAAGAGTGGCCAAGTAGAAGACTTCACCCAAACCATTAAGGAGGTCCAAGAACAAGTCAAGAAGGCTATACTAGAGTCCACTCAAAACCTAAAGGCTAAGGTAGATGAAAGAAGAAAAGAAGTTCAGTTTCAGATAGGAGACTATGTGATGGTTCACCTAAGCAAAGCAAGGATGCAGAAAGGCATGCCTACTAAGCTCCAAATGAGAAGAGTAGGACGTTGTAAAATTCTAGCCAAGTATGGTGAAAATGCATACAAGGTGGACTTGCCATTAGATTTAGCTATCTCACCAGTGTTCAATGTTGCTGACCTAGTCCTATTTAAAGGTGATCCACCACAACAAGCTAAAGATCAGTCAAGGGTGCTGCAGGACATAGACACCAATGCCATGCCAAAGAAGAAGCAACCCAAAGCAGAGCAAGTTTTAGAATCCTAGGTGAAGAAGGCTACCAGACATCAAGTGTATATGGAAAATTTAGTCAAGTGGGTAGTTCAACCAGAGTCTGAAGCCACTTGGATTGAAGGAAGTTAGTTCAAGAAGCTAGGCATAGACTTAGCTCTTCTTGACCTGAAAGTGCCCTAGTTTGTGCTAAGGGGGAGTATGGTGCAGGAGAACCCTTCTAAGGGCTCCCACCAGTCCTAAATTTTGGTGTGTGGAAGTGCCTAATGAAGGCTTGTAATTAGAATAAGATTTTTTAAGCTCGCTGGTGTGTGTAGGCCTAGTTGAGGTCTTAGTGTCATAGTTTGTTCTTCCATCTTGATTGTATAGTGACTCAGGGCATGATGTCATCCTGAGGTCACTTCTAGTTTAGAGAGGTCAAAGTCTTAAAATAGGGTTTGGGAAGTTTTGGCATAGGTGTACCCTATAATAGACTTTAGAATGATCCTAGGAGATTGAGTGAGCAAAATTTTCTCGAGCAAGAAAAGTTTCTCCAAAAGTTGCTAGCAACTTTTCCCAATGGAGGTTTAAACCTTAATAAAGAGGCTCTAAGCCATAACATAGCTCTAACCCCAAGGAGAAGTCTATTTATGACTTGAAAAACCCTAATTCAAGGGTTGGCAATGATTGTGTACGAAACTGTGTTGTAAGAATCAAATTGTGATAGTATTTGTGTGTGCCAGTCAAGATTATTGGCATGATTTGAAGAGCTAATGGATTGTTCATAGAATCCTTAGAATTTTACATTGGTTTTGGTGTATTTCCTTTCATTTGTGTGTTTTTAGAGTATTTCTTGTTTCATTTGTGTGTGTTCTTATTTTCCTTTTGAATCTGCCAGGCCTCTGTCCAGTTTGAAGAGGTATGTAGATTAGGGCCTGTAACTCCTATCCCCACTGTGGAATCACCATGGGTCTTTGGGATATGGTAGTATATACCCTAACCTATACAAATATTCAAGAAAGGCCTAGGAGAGTGAGTGCAAGCAATTATGAGACCAAGCCCTAGGCAAGACTAAGCAGTGCCTGGCTAGGTGTGGTCAGCAGTGAAGGAGCTCTAGAGGACAAGGAAGTTTCAAGACTATCCCTTTGGAGGAGTTCAAGAGGGATGACTAAAGACTCATTAATGTGAAGGAGAGAGTTCTATCAATCCATTTGAGGTGTTTGTGCAATCAAACTAGCCCTGTGACTCAAGTAAGCCCAAAAAGTCCTAGAAACCCTCATTCCTAGTTGAGGTGTTGTACAGACAATTGGAGTCCTAAAACCCTAAAAATCATTGAGGGTTGAGAATTTGAATATATGTCTATGTGGAAGAATAGCCTTGGTTATGTGAAGGAAATGGGGCAAAAGTCCTATAAACCCAGAGAGGAGGCCTAATTGGGGCTCTTTCCTAGTAGACCTATTTTGGGAAGAAAGTGTGAAATCGGTAAAGGAGAAAACTTTTCCAATACCTTGAAGTCACTTAGTTGGATCTGAAAAAACCTTAGAAGACATTCCTACCCCTTGTTAGAGCCTGAGAAGATGAGAAAGATAAAGGAGCCCTTATAGGTCTATGTAAGGGAATGGAGCTAGGAGGAGTGCAAATAAGCTAGGAGGAAGAAGAGCTTACTATTGGTGGTAAGATTGGGCGAGGTTAGGGGATTCCATAGTAGAAAGGAGTCCTATAGACCAAAGTGAGTGTGAAGAACACACTAGGATCCAAGATAAGGATCAGGGAGCATAGACTAGGCTAGTCTATCCCAATCTCCCCATCAATAAGGGTCCTAGAAACTTATTGTACTACAATTTTTTAACATTTTCTAACATACTAGTAGATCATTTTCAAAAATTTAACTATAATTTTCTAAGATTTTTACAAACTAAAAATTATTTAAAACAAATAATTAACTTTAATAATTACTAAAAATGCGTGTACATGTGAGAGAGAGAGAGAGAGAGAGAGAGAGAGAGAGAGAGAGAGAAATTCCTAATATGTACAACTTTAAACTTAAAATTTAACATTTTCTAACATTTCTAACATTTCTAACTTTAAACTTAAATTTAACATTTTCTAACTTTAATCATAATGTTTTCTAACATTTTATAACATTTTCTAACATTTCTACTACTGTTTCTAATGTTTTGTAAATATTTTCTAATAGGTGCTAACAAACCACTATGCTTTTCTAACATTTTCTAACATATTATAACATTTATACTATGATTTTTAATATTTCTATTATTTTCTAATATTTACTTATGATTTTGCATAACAAACTAGCTAAAATAAATACAAAACATATTATTTACAATAAAAAATGAGAAAAATTTGTGTACTTGATACTACTAGGAAACTGAAGATGTCAACGAAGCTCGGGAGGCACTGGCGTGTTGAGGTACCTCACCCCAAGCCCTGGGGTCCACAAATAGTGTCAGTAAAAATGATAATAAAAAACATAAAATGCCAGAATTTATAAAAAAATCTGGTCAAAAGGGGCTTCGTGTGAAGCCCCTCTTCGCACGAGGCCACCTAGGGGTCTTCGCACGAAGCCCCTTGTTTGGTGACTTTGTGCGAAGTGTCTCCACCACTTCACACAAAGTACATACTTCGTACGAAGGCATCAAATTTTTTTTTTCTCCCAACGCCATGATTTTGTTCATCCCTAAAAGTAACACACAGCTTCGTGGGATCACCCCTTTATTCTTGGAATCTTCTAGATTCATCCAACTCATCATCTCATGTTGGAAATCACATGTTCCTCCATATTTTCCCACTTGGTCAATACTATGATATGTCAATTTCTTCATGCTTGATTAATATCACACTCGGTATACACTACATCTGCTCGGTGTATACTAAGTTCTTCATATACCGACCAAATTAACTTGTACATTCTTGATCTTCAACACTTAATAGAATTATGTAATACAATCAAATCACTATCATACTATCATAGAATCATCAATAAGTTTCCCAATGAATACCTTATGCATAACTTACTCATACATCTCATCTTCATGCTAATAACTCTTTTCCTTCACCACTATTACGTTCTTCAAATGTTTTCAACTAACATGATAAGTAAAGTAAAAACTAGTTGACATCAATGACAATATAACAACTGATCTAATGTCTCACATATACCTTAGTAGCTCGGTGATCATCATCACATTCTCTCATTCTGTTCTCCAATTTTTCTTTCAATTTTAGTCTAACAATCTCTCCCTTTGGCATTGATGGTAACACAATATAATATGTCATAGAATACCAAATAAATCTTAAGTTTCTACAAATCGATCTTTATGTTGTGACTCGGTAAGCTCTCCCTTAGCTTATACTTTTAATATGTTTAATCACTACATGAAATCTATCTCTCTTGTAGTATTTCACTTTAGTATATGAATCTTATTTTATGTTCAATGCATATTCTCTCTCTCTTTTAGTTAGCTTCTTTCTAACTAATATTTCATGCATAATTCTCTTCCTTCAATAGCAATGCCAAAAATAAGCTCTTCAGTAGCTAAATAAGTGTATTTTTTGTTCATTAGCAGATTCTTATACCTTGCATGTACATATGTTCTATGTATCATCTTATCTTCCATCTTATTTGCAACCTTAGGAATCCCAAAGTGTGAACATCTTGCATTAATACATAAAATATTCTGATAAAGAATAGGTTGATGCAGCCTCATATCACCTTAGTGAATGGTAGATAGGGGAAGGACCCCTAGTGTACTTGTCAAGTACTCAAATGTATCCTTCGATAAGGTTTTTGTGAATATATCAACAAGTTCTTGTGACTTCACATATTCCAATGTGACATGTTTCTCCTAAACTTACTCCCTTAAGTAGTGATATTTAATAGATGTGTGCTTTGTATTTTCATGCATTGCTAGATTCTTTGAAATGTTTATAGCACTTGTGTTGTCACAATAGATTGTCACTAGATCTTTTACTTCTTCATTCATATCTTCCAACAATTGCATGATCCATGAAATATTAGAACAATAAGCAACAACAACTACATATTCATTTTCCACAGTGGACAGAGAGATACATCCTTGTTTCTTTCTTATTCATGTTACTACTCTTTCTCCTAAAAAGAAATCTCCTCTAGCAGTGTTTTTTCTATCATCAATATTTCCATCCCAAACAACATCTGTATAGACTTTAAGTTCAAGATTTCCTTCTTTCTTTTACCATAATCCATATTTATTTGTTTTCTTTAGATTTCTTAGTATTCTTTTCACATCAGTCATGTGTGTCTCTTTAGGATTAGCAAAAAATCTAGCTACAATGCTAACAACATGTGAAATATCTAGTCTACTACTCTCAAAATACATCAATTTGTCAATCATAGATCTATATAAAGTTTGATTTAACTCTATTGACTTGTCATCCTTGGTCATCTTGCATCTGATTACCATAGGTGTACTAACTATTTTTGAGTCTTCCATATTGAATGTATTCAAGATTTCTTTAATGTATTTAGATTGTGTTATGTAGATGCCTTCCTTCAGTGGTTGTATTTACAAACCAAGAAAGAATTTGATCTCTCCAAATGTTGACATTTCAAACTCCTTTCTCATTTCATCAGTAAAAGATTTACATAAAGTGTCATGGCCTCCAAATATGATATCATCAACAAATATTTCATCAAGAAGAATCTTACTACCAGATTCTCTTTTTAGATATAGATTACTATTATCACTTGTTCTAACAAATCCAATTCTTATTAGATAAGAATGCAATCTTTCACACCATGCTCTTAGTGCTTGCTTCAGTTCATAAAGTGCCTTGTGAAGCTTGGAAACCATGTTCTTTTGATTTGGATCTACAAAACCTTTAGGTTGTTCAATGTATACCTCTTCTTCAAGTATCCCATTTAGATATGCAAATTCCACATCCATCTGATATACCTTAAATCTTTTGTAAGCAACATATGCAAACATAATTCTCACTCCTTCTAGTCTAGCAATAGCTACAAAAGTTTCTCCATAGTCAATTCCTTCTTCTTGTGCATAACCTTTGCAGACTAATCTTGCTTTGTTCCTTGTAAAATCTCCATTCTCTTAAAATTTTTTAATGAAAATCCATTTGGTGTCAATCACATTTTTGTCTTTAGGTCTCAGTACTAATGTCCATGTTTTGTTTTTTTGTATTTTCTTGATCTCTGCATTCATTGCCTTAATCCAATCATCATTTGCCAATGCATCTTTAACAATTCTAGGTTCAAATTCATAAACCAAACATGTATTATTCCTTAACTTTACTTCTTGTCATCATCATGCTCCTTTGTCTCCAATTATGTAATCATGTAGATGGTGCCTTCTCACATATTTTTCTAGTACAGGTTCAAATCTCTATTCTTCAATGTTTTCTCCACTTGGTGCATGAACACCATTTTCCTTAGTAACTATTTGTTGTTGCTCGGTCTGTAAGGATTGTTTCTCGGTAGCAGTATTCTGTTGCTTGGGTAAGGTGTCAAGATCTTCATTTTCTATGTAAACAAATCTTTTGTAGTCTTCTGGTTCCTTCTTGCTTTCTTTATTTTTCTTAGCAAATTCATCAACTCTCACATTTTCACTTTTAATCATCTTGTTAGTACTTTTGTTCAAACATTTATATGCCTTACTTCTAGTAGAGTAACCTAGAAATATGCCTTCATCACCTTTAGAATCAAATTTTCCATTTATATCATCTTTCAAAATGTAACATCTACTTCCAAATATTTTGAAATAGCTCACATTATGTGTATAACCATACCATAGCTTATAAGGTGTCTTGTTTGATTCTTTCTTCAGTTCTACTTGGGTCAGTGTTTAGATAACAATACTAACAACTTCTCTCCAGTAAATTTGTGCAACATCTTTTTCAATTAGCAATGTTCTAGCACAATCAATAATTGATATGTTTCTTCTTTCAACAATCTCATTCTTCTAAAGTGTCCTCGGTGATGATACTTGTCTCTTTACTCCATGCTCATTACAAAAGTTAGTAAATTCATCATAAATGAATTCACCTCCTCTATCTGACCTCAAGCATTTTAGTTTCTTACTAGTTTCTTTCTCTACTTTTTATTTGTACCACTTAAACAATTGAAAAGCTTATGTTTTTTTCTTTTAAGAATATGACAGTCATCATTGTAGAGAAGTCATGAACAAATAAGATAAAATATCTATTTCCATAATAGCTCCGAGTTCTCATTAGACCACATAAGTCAGTATGAACTAAATCTAGAATTGCATTAGTTGAGTAATTTTTTCTCTTAAAACTAAACTTTGACATTTTACCTATTTGACATTGTTTGGACATCACTCGGTCAGGCTTAGATATACTTGGTAAACCTCTAACTTTTCTTTTCTTACTAATCTTTACCATGTTGTCAAAATTCACATGACATAACTTCTTGTGCCATAACCAAAATTATCACTCTTAGCCATCAAAGATGAAGTTTCAACATTCTCTAGATAAATTAGGTTACCTCTTGATTGTTCACGAGTACTGATCAGTCTTCTAGCATCATCATAGATCTTTACTTTTTTGTTCTCAAATGCAACTCGATGTCCTATATTATTCAACTGTGCTACACTCAATAGGTTATTGTTAAGTCCTTTCACCTAATAAGCATTTTCACATCTGATCTTTTTGTTTAGAAATATTGATCATTTACCTTTCACTTGACAAGGTGTATCATTACCCACTTTCACAAATCCACCATTATAATGTTCAAGATGTTCAAACTTATCTTCATCACTAGTCATATGATGTGTGCAACCACTATCAATAATCCAAGTATCTTTTTTTCTTACTTTAGAAATAAGTGCATTTTCTTCATACCTTTGTTTTTATTCATAATCTTCCTTCAATGCAACAAACACAACTTCTATTTCTTATCAGTTTTAAACTCGGTATCATCATCTTCTTCAACTAGATAGCATGTCTTTTTTCCTTTATCTCTATAGTCTCTGTTGTCTCTATTTTCTCTCTGTTGGTTACCTCTTTGATCTTGGTAATCTCTTCTATCATTCTTTCTTTCATTTGATCTTTCACTTGTCCTCTCATCATCTTTCCTATCAGGACATATTATAGTAATATGACCAATTTATTTACATTTAAAACATACCAAGGGTAGTTTACCTCAATATGTTCCTTTGCCTTTCGGTAGCCTTCTAGCCATTACTGCTTCAATCTCTTCAAGCTCATCTTCCTTAGCTTCATAATCACTTCCATGTCTATTACTTGATCTTCCCATATTCAACGATGACACAAATGCAGATTCTACCTTAGGAACAATACTATTATCAAAGTTGTTAAGCTCAAATCCAGTCAATCTACCGATCAAATTATCAAGAGAAACATCATTACTAGGAACTCCTCTCATTTCATGTATTGCAAAGACTCTAATAGCATAGGTAGGTGATAGTGTTCTGAGAATTTTACTTACCATTGTGTCTTCTCCAGTAGTTCCACCTTCTCCTCAGATAGCATTCACCACTTCCTTAACTCACTTTCTATATTGAGTAATGTTTTCACCCTCTTTCATCTTCATATCATCAAACTTTCCTCTTAAGATTTTTTACTTTTCCTTGAGCACATTTTGATCTCCACCATAGACTAGTGTCATTTTGTCCCACATTTCTCTTGTAGTTGTAGAGTTCTTAATGTCTTCAAATTCAACATCTGGGAGAGAAGAAGAAATCTCAATCATCATTGCATTATGCTCTTGTCTCTCTTTCATCTGTGTGATAGTCAAAGGACCACTAGGTGCTATGAAGTCATTTGCCAAATAATCTAGTGCAAAATCACCAATGCCTAGTAGATACAACTTCATCTTGCTTTTCCATGTTGAGAAATTATCCTTGTTGAGCTTCAATAGGTCTCTCTCTTATATATCTTTAGATATTTAACTTAAGTCCTTCAAACTTATTTCTTAAAGTACTTGTGCTCTGATACCAATTGTTAGAAAATTGAGGGGGGGGAGGGGGGGGGGGGGGTGAATCAGTTAAATCAAATTATTCTACAATCCCAAATTCCTCTCTCTTGTATAATACCAACTTCAATAAATAATCTAAACAACTCGGTAAAAACTTGATTGTGACTTTTTGATTCATTAACTGATTGTTAGATAAATTATCTAGTATATACCGATCAAACTAGTTAATGCAATGTGTAAATTACAATCATCAAACATCTCATGCATACACATTAAACACTTGACTTTCAACGTGAAAACCCTGTTAAGGGAAAACCACTTGGGACGGGTAACCCAAAATATTTTTAATCTTCTAAAGTGAGCTTGATTAAGAGCCAACCTTGTTAAAGGTTACGAAACACACTATAAGGTGTGACCTTGTTAGAGGATTTATCACTAATAGTTCTATGTGACCATACATTCACTTGGGTCAACGAGAAAACAAGTAACATTCATTGAATGTCATTAAGAAATAAACAAAGACGGTTAAGTCTCACTCAGTTAAGAGATTTTTTCTATAGCAATGGTTAGAATGCAACAATATATGACCTGATTCAAATGAAACTTCCTTTACTCATTTCAAATCTATGCTAAGCTCAATATAACTCTGGTCATCACAATCTCTTCAATCTCCTTCTTCCTCTAACTTTGATCTACTCAATTATTTCCTTCTTGTTACTTGGTGTTGTCTGTAGAATTACTTAATTCTCACTTCAACCTATCAGACCAGCTTCACATATAACTAGTATTTTCTCTCATCAGATAATCTCTTTGAATTTATCATCTCCTTATATAGACATGATAAACCATTTTATTTTCAGCCCTAGATTTTGCCTCTTAATCTTTTTTGTTGATTTTTCCTCCTTATCCTTCCTTGAAACTTGTGTCTTAAAACATTTTCAATCTTCATCATCCGATTAAAATTGAATTTTTTCAATCGTAGATCTTCATAACTAACTTTGTCTTTATCCTTGGAATCTTCTAGAATAATCCATCTCATCATCTCATATCAAAAATCACATGTTCCTCCATATTTCTCCCACTTGGTCAATGCCATGATATGTCAGTTTCATCCTACTCAGTTAATACCACACTCAGTATACACTATATCTGCTCGGTGTATACTAAGTTCTTGATATACTGACCAAATTAACTTGTACATTCTTGATCTTCAACACTTAACAAAATCATGTAATACAATCAAATCACTATCATACTATCATAGACTCATCAATAAGTTTCCCAAGGAATACCTTATGGATAACTTACTCATACATCTCATCTTCATGGTAATAAATCTTTTCCTTCACCACTATTACCTTCTTTAGATGTTTGCAACAAACCTGATAAGTAAACTCAAAACTAGTTGACATCAATGATAATATAAAAAATGATCTAATGTCTCACATTTACCTTAGTAGCTCGGTGATCATCATCACATTCTCTCATTCTGTTCTCCAATTTGTCTTTCAATTGTAGTCTAAAAAATAACACATTGTCTTCTTGTAGCTTGTAAATGTAGGGATTACGATTATGATGGACATACAAGATTCAGGCACACTTGACTAGCTCATACCAAATGACTCTAAGGTTCATTACATTCATTATACTTAGTTACATTTTTTTGTTCATTACATTCATTATTATTTGGCTCATTAAATTTTTTGGTCATAAAATTAGTCTTTTCGTGGCTTGGGATTGCAAGGATTACAAATATGATGGGCATACATGATTCAACTTCCACGTGTTAGAGTTTATCCTACTTTTATTATTCACTTACTTTTATTTATTATTATTTCTTTAATACTTATTGCTTATCGACTTGATGTTGTTCTTAATCAAAGCCATTAATTTCTCCAATGACATCACATGTATAATCCCAACAAGGTCAAGATTTTAAATTTCCTTTGGAAACACTATGTTTCCCATCATATACTTGTTACAAAGGGTGCTACATGTCAAAGTTGTAGAGTTTTGAAAGAGTATGGAGAGTTGACGTCAAAGAAAAGTCTGACAACCTTCCACATATCCAGCCTACAATCAGATCATCCAAAGGATATGACAAGATATTCCATCTAAATATATTGTGTTTCTTGTTCATATGACGATGAAAAATCAAGGTATTTTTATTTCATTAAGGCATCTTCTCTGCCATGATGGTATGAGTTTCAAAAGGGCATAGGTGTTACACATGCCGCATGCACAAAAATGATAATGATTATAAGACTAACATGCCTGAAACAACCATAACAACCACCATGATGATCCTTCCAAGTGGCATAATTATATGCTCCTTCAGTTGCATTCTTGAGATTCAGTTGATGGATTTATTTCTATAAAAGACCTACATGAACATTATATTAAGGGAGGATTTTGGAGAGTTTAGTTAGAGCTAGGATTTCTATTCTAGGAGTTTTGTGCATTAGCATAACATTTTAATATAGTTATATTTGTATTCTTCCAACCCTAGTCTTGTAATCTCTACATATTTAATAGGATAAATATATTGGACTGTGCCTTGCATTTTTTTACTATGTATCTCTTTCTATTTTATAGATGGTTTTAAGGTTACATGTCATTTGTAAACAAATATAGCTATCATATGTTTCTTTTTAGGCTCTTATAATCTATTTTGATTTACATGTTATTGGATCATGTATGGTTACTCTTTCAATGCTTGTGGTCTAAGGTTATACCATGTTAGTCTGTGAATAATTTCCTCTAAGAATAGTTATTTTGGTGAGATAATCAGAGGGTTATTACTTGCGAACCTTAACAGGTTCTTCTTGCGGAAGGATATGAATGTTTTGGCCTATGTCTAGGATCTTGTCATCATGTTCTCTTTCTAAAAATGAAGAGTCTATGGCATTCTATGTTCATCTCTTGGGTGTGACACTCTCATTATTGCTAATGGGGCTCGAAGGGTTTCAAAATCTTTGGCGCATCACCTTAATTTTGTTTGAACTCCTTCCCCTTTCCCAAGTCCACAAAGAGAAGATTTGACTTCTATAAAATTACAAAGATTTATTTGTAGCACTCAATTCTTGTCCCACTCCTACAAAGCTTCTAGACTACCCTCATTTAAGTGGGAGCCTAGATCTAGGATCAACAATCTTCTTGGCACACCCAGTGGGACAAATCTTTCACAAGATGGAGAAGTGGTGCCTTCTTCAATGTTTTTATCTTTCAAGAGGTAGGTTCGAGGCACTTGGTGACTCTATAACCTAGAGTTTTTGGGATAATCCTGATGGTATGAGTCGAGTTCCCTATTCTACCCATTCCCCTTTTCCTTTTCGATATCTCATTAGTGTACCCTTCCCCTTCCTGGTGAATTTAAATTGAAGGCTATTGTGGCCAATAATATTTTTAACCTCCTTTTCATTAAAATTCAAGTGTTTCACCTCTCTACCAACAATATCAGGCCATAAGTGCTTATATTTTTTCTCCATATTCCCTTGTGTAATGCCCCACCAGGGAACTCAAGAGAATTTAACCTAAACATGCTACTAAGTTTGGTGAACAATTTTTTTTTCTAAAGTTAAAAAACAAGATAAACAATAGTGTGGAAGCAATTACCATTTACTCACATTGATACAACATCCAACACAGATTACAATACTCAAGGGTTCCATGACGTAGAATTATGTAAGAGTAAAACACAACTAGAACTAACATCAATAAAAGATTCCATAACTTATAAATTACAATTACATGATATAACAATAAATACAATCCTCATGGACATCCATGACATATACATGAACTGACATCCACTGCACATGCCACAGGGTATGTAGTAATAAATCTAACTATATTAATACAATATCTAGAATAGGTATCACATGCGATACACTAATACATGATTACAAATAAAGAAGATAAGAAAGAAGCATCAACGAAGCATCATAAGGAAACCACCTGCAGGAACACCATCAAGCATTGGTACCAAGACGTCGAATCTCAAATGGCAAAGAATCACTACCACCCATTCATGTAGAACCACAAAGGCCTACCCCACAGTGCTGAAGAGATAATCACAAACCCCAATCAGATAACCAAACAAAATAAGGATAAAATTCTAAGCAGAAGGATCCTAAAAGAACTCTAACTCAAGATAGACATAACAAGGATAAAGATACAACTCACTATACCAGAGGCAACTGACACATGTAGAATAACCAGATTATGCATAGGAAGGTGTCATCATGTATGTCTAACCCTTGAGTTTTGTCCTGGTAATCTCTTTGGATCACGACACCCAAGTGACCTTACATGGTATCAATGACCTCTCATACTAATGAAGTCATCAACTATGCCAACTCATCCCTTAAAAGGGGGCTAGTCATCTTCTCAACTCCACCTTAGTTTGTACTAGCACTCAAGCATGGGTGAGGACTTATATCTTATTAGGTTCAATTAAATACCCCTTAATTATATTAGGTTATCACTTGATTAAAGAAACTTAACAATAAGTGATCCTGGCAACCACTTGTGGGCCCTGATGCTTATTGCAAGCCACTTCCTACAACTACATAACCTCATATCCATTTTCACACAAAAGAACTAGATATGGTTACAGAGATACCACAAACAAAATACAGTATATCATGAGCCCAATGGTCAAACAGGAGTGATAATTAGATAGAGTACACACACACCAAACATAACTGATAACAAGAACATCTAACTCACACCCTAGCCTCTATTTTCCCCTAGGTCATCTAGAACCCGACACCCCATAATGTAAAAGAAGACACGAAGAATACACAATAACATCAATTGAATTGAAATAAAACCATAATCCAATATGTTTCATAATCATCATAAATGAGTTCAAGAAAAGGGTCTACTAGAGAATTCTCACAATAATCATGTCCCATTAATATCATAAGTAAATAGAAACACCTAAGAAGTGCCATAAATCCATCTTAATGAAAATACCCAATTTCAATAGAAAATAATCAAAACACTGTTCTATGAATGGTAATAATTAAGTTGCAAGGTTAAAAGCCTAAGTCCCCTAAAATTGACATACTTATGGTCGATTGATTAAAACGAAATCATAGAAACTTTTTACTAAAACTGTATACATATTTTACTAACAAAATTGTGCCTATAATGAATATAAAAATTCATAAATAAAATTGCCAACAACAAGTGATCATATTAATAAATTTTATCAATATTTAAACCAACATATTAATAAAAAACTATTAATTTTAAATAATACAAATATTAATAAATTCCATTAATAAAATTTATTAATATTTAAATAAAAATAATTAATAAAGTTTACTATTTTTAGAATAAAATTTTATTAAATAATTAAACCAAATTATATTAATAAATTTGATTAACATCATAACAAAATCTATTAATAACTAATATTTATATGAAATTTATTTATATTAACATAAAAACTACGAAATAAAAACAATTGTTATAAAAATTAAAACTTTTATAAAAATAAAAAAAAACAAACATAACAAAGGCATGCGCTTTACCTCATACCGAGGCTTTGTGCAGCGCACAAGCGAACCTCTGCATGATGATACCCAAGGTACCACTGGTAGAAGCTGACACCTAGGGGACAGTGGGGAATGCGGTGGCCCCCAATTCCCATTCAATTTTGACTTTTTCCATTACAACAAGTTTTTTTAATAAAACTTTTTCAATTTAAAAAAATTGTTTACTAATTTCTTTTACATAGAAAATTTTGTTTACTATGAGATTAATTTTAAAAAAAACAAAAAAAAACCCATTTAAATATAAAGAATACTAACAATATATTATATTTAAAAAATTTGATTTGACAGGTTTGTTATTTTCAGAAATGGAAATGGCAGACTGTCTCTCTTTATTTCCAGAATTGGAAATATGGAGAACCACAATTTTTTATGAGCTATTTTATTTTTTAAACTAAACAGACTTTTCCTTTTAAACAATATTGATTAAACAATTCAACCAATTAAAATAAGGAGCATTTTTTTTTTGTCTTCACTGGAATATTTTTTTGACTGAATATTTTTACATAGAGAAAGTGATATTTTTTTTCTAGATTAAGGAATTTTCACCCAAATTGGATTTTTGAAGACAACCCAATTATTTAATTCATTCATACTATAGAACTAACTATAAAGAGATTAATTTTTTCATTTTCTAGGTGTTCTAGGATGAATTTTCTCCTAAAATTTCGACAGCATAACCCTACTATGCCAAGTTTGTATAAAAATATAAAATGATAAACCTAAGAATTTTCTAATCCTTAATTTGAAAGCATAAACAGATAATAGATCTAAATCTATAAGCCAAATCAAACATGGAAAAATTGCTGAGAGTAAACAAACAAAACATAGGAAAGTTCCTCAAAACCCTACCTCAATTCCAATGCTAGAAACTGAATAAGATTGCCTATAGAATGCTAAATCTCCCAGATCTGACAATAGAAAACCTTAACCTACAGATTCTGAGTCACAGTGCATGCAAATCCCAAATCCAAAAGCAAGCAATCTTCACCCAGAATTCAAGCACGATCTCCAAAAGCTCAAGAACACAAAGAAAGCACAAAAACTCCAAAAGCTCTTTCCAAAATTGCTCCAACCAACTTGATTGATTACAAATGAATGCTAATTCCCCTTATTAGGGATTCAACTCCACCAATCATGCAAAACCCTAGATGACTCACAAAAGAACTCCTAATCAAACTCTCCCTCTTTTGTTGTGAGAAAATACTAATTAATAATTAAAAATAAATATAATTGTGCACAACTCAACTTAGTCTCCTAAAGACAAGTTGTCACTTTTTCAAACAAGATAAATTCAAACTTAATAAAGCACATGTTAATAATAAAATCTACTATTAAATAATTTAATATATCTAACATCATTAAATCATGCAATTCATAATAATTTAATATCTAATGAGCAATATTAATCCTATTTTCACACAATTAATTAATTAAAACCAAATATCCTAATATTTGATTTTTAATTAATTAATAATCATACAAAACATAGGAATTAAATTTAACATTATTTTCCAACTATGCACCTAACATTGATATTCACATAAAATAATCTAAATTAACAAATTCAACTATAATCAATAAATTAATAATCACCCACATAATCATAAATCAACTGAATCATGCACAGTAAAAATCAAGCTCAATAAAACAATCAAACACAGGAGAAGGGATCCACAAATTCATGCCAACCAGGTGAATTTGGGTAGGGTAGTCAAACTGACACTTGTCCAATCCTAGGACAACTAGGCTTAGGTTAGGGTTTTGGGTCTATGTATTATCTCCCCTCTTTACCATTGAGATGTATGTTTGTGGGCACGCTCACTCCTGCCAATTCAGGGAAGATGATGCCTTGTACCTGCAAACCTGTCACCACAAGATGAAGCATGTACATACAATAATATATAACAATCAATGATAGGGTAGGGTCGATCATGTGGATCTCGACTATGCGAGTAACTACGTCTCCGTCCTCTACCAAATAAACACATCAAATAGATGCAAACACAAGATAACCATACACATGCCAGTATGGGATTAGTACCATTAATCAATATAAAACATAAACATAACATCAAATGATATCAACATCTAATCTATGCAATAACCTGATACACATTCAATGAACAAAAATCCATAATCATCATTCATTAACATAATAATCGATCACATCCAAAAGTGACCTAAAAGAATTCGGTCATACAACTGAAACAGAAAGAAACCTAAAAGCAACTACGGGTGGGGTACTACACCTTTCCACACCTAGTTATGAGAAACTTCATGATGCATGTTACTGGCCTACTCCCACATATGCCCACCAGTCGCAAGAGGTTTCCTTTAGCTCCTATCTAGTGCAGGAGCACCTTCAACCAACCAAGAGGAAAACAAAAGAGTCATGGTATTCCATGAGTATAAATGATGTAAATAGATGTTTTAGGGGTACATTAGATGTCACAAAGTCCTATGGACCAATTTGCATTGTAATAAGACCCAATTGTGAGACAATTGACATGTTTGACACATATAAGCGAACATAGTAAAATCTGGTCAAAGGGTCCATGATTGTGTAGGAATAGTGGATTTAGGTACTTAGGTTTGTCTTTGATCTAAATAAATCAATTAATCAAGTTTTCAAAGAGCGTTGAGGAAAAATGAACAAGTTGTGACAAAAATTGTCAAAATTGCCAACATATTGCTTAACAACATTCAATTTGGCTTAACAACTCCTCCCTGTAAGAATTTACAAATAGAAAATATTGAACCAATGATCTAGAGGTTAAAGAAAAGCACAAATACAAGAGAGATGCTATGAATGCAATGATTAATGATTGAACTGGTCCAATGAATTCCCATTATTGAATTATTTACATAATAGACCTTCTTATATAGGAAAGCCAATAAGAGAGGATGATGAGGAGTTGATAAGCTATCACCTATTCTAGGTGTAATCACATGTCCACCAAATCTGGATCATCCTCCATTATGCAATGAAGTATGTGCAATAAGATTAGGATGATAATGTGATATGAGCACTAAAGGTGGATCTCACACCTAAATTGGAATTCCTCCTACACCATGTTCTTAATTGAGGTGCAAACTCCTAGGTGTCTCAATGAAACATTACTATGCAATGCATTATCCTAAGTAAGATTAAGTTAAGTATAATTAGGAATATTTAATTACACCAACACCCCCCCTTAACTGCAACTTAGGGGAATGCACTTAAACTTACAATGCAAGATGGGTCCTGAATACTAGGCCATGTTAGGTACCCATGTACAATATGCAATGCAATACATGAAATGCATAACTCTCATAAAGTGTAGAAATAGGGAAAACCTCATGGGAAAAACCCTCCCCCAAAAAGAGAGAAGAAAACAAGATGCATGGATGGATGGAGTACTTGTTGGAAAAATGGTCAGTGCTCCCCTTGGGATTCGTGACATGGCTAAACCACCTCCTGTGTCTTCTATAAGTCTAGTGGTTGTATCGGGCATTAACAAGTCGATCTTTTGGTGCAACGACAACTACTACTTGTAACAAGTAGTATCAGAGCTTGGTCACAGGTTCGAATCCCCTCGGGTAACGCTGAGGGGGAGATTGTTGGAAAAATGGTCAGCACTCCCCTCAGGATTCGTGACATGGTTTAACCACCTCCTGTGTCTTCTATAAGTCTAGTGGTTGTATCAGGCATTAACAGGTTGATCTTTTGGTGCAACGGCAACTACTACTTGTAACAGTACTCAAGACCCCCCAATAACTACATACATCATGTATATACAAAGAATTATCCCCCCATAAGAAGGATAGTTGGAGACATGATATCCCCCCCATAATGAAGAAGCTCCCATGTTGATGAAGAGTGCCTGCAAACAAAAGATAAGCCAATGCTTACAAGAAACACGTCTCCCCTTAGGAAGAAATAGAAACATCAAATGATGAAGAATCCAATCCATGTGTAAATGGAAGGAGGAAGAAGATGAAGGTCTCCATGTATGAATCTTTGAAGACTGAATAGGTCTCTCCAAGCTCAAAGTGTCTATCACCTCATGTGACAAATGAAGTGAAGAAGGAGAAAAATCAAGAGTGCCAATCTCTAAAGAAGGTGAAGAAGTATCCTCAACTGTGATGCTATCATCAAAGGGAAGAGAAACCCCCTCATGAATATATCCCAAATCTGCATCATGATATTCAATAAATGTTGAAGATGCATCCAAGTAGTCATCACATTCTGTAAGATCTGAAGCAACATTATGATCATCCTTCTAAATAGTAGAGCCCATGTTTGAAGAAGCAGGAGGTGGAGTAGGAAGATCAACACTTGTCTCAACAACAAAATGATTCAAGTGTCCAAAGTTCTCCTCATATACATAATTATCCCTTGGAAAAGGGATGTGTACATCATGAATATCATCATCATCATCATCATCAAAAAAATGTGAAAAAGAATACAAGTGTGATGTATGATCAACAACTCTCATAGCTATGACATCTCTAGTCTCTATGTCCCTAATGTAGACATAATCAGGAGTGAACTCAACAATTTTAGCTTGTGCCCCATGTGTAATTTGGTAAATAGAAAGGAGATTAGTGGTCAAGGATGGTACACAAAGAACATCATTAAATGTCCCCTCTCCCATATGAATAGAACCTTTCCCACAAAATCTCATGTATGTGTTGTTACCCATCAAAATATTAGGAGAATTACAAGGCTCAATGGAAGAAAACATATCCATAGAAGATGCCATATGATGTGATGCACTTGAATAAAGAAGCTATTTACCTTTCTCAGGATGCATGGAAGCCAAAAGTGCTTGTCATTTACCTTTATGTTTGGATGATAATGGAGATGTAGAAGCTACCAAATTTGTAGGAGTAGACACTAATGAGGGAAACTTAATATTGTGCTTTTGAATAATGTGAGCTAGCTCATCAATCTTCTTTTGAAAATACTTATGCTCATCATGTCCTAGCTTTTTACAATATGCACATTTATCCCTCTTTCTTCTAGATGATTCCTCTCCTGAAGAGGACTTAGATTCACTAGTATTGTGTGAAGGAGATTCATTACCTTTGTCATGATGCTTAAAATCCTTATGTTGCTTCTTTCCTTTTCCATTAGAAGCCTTTGAAATGGACTCATTTGCAATTAATGCATGATGTGTGGAAGGCTTCAATTGACCCATGTGTGCCAACTTTGCTTGTCCCCTTGTGATTTGAACTGAAAATTCATCAAGAGAAGAGAATTTGTATGCTCTACAAAGAACATCCATAGTAGCATAGAAAGTAGAAACAAAGATAGAATATTCAGGACCTAGCTTGGAAAGAATAGAAAAGATCAATTGTTCATCCCCTTTAACAATGCCACAAGTAGAAAGCTCTAATCTAATAGAATTAAACTTAAAGAAAAAGTCTTTAATATTATCAAAATCACTAGGATTTAGACCTATGAGCTCATTCTCTAATCTAAATTTTCTCATTCTATCAGGTTTACCAAAGAGCCCTTCCAATATGACCCAAGCATCATGAGGATGTGTGCAAGATGCAACATGAAAGTGAAAATCGTGAGATACAGATGATCTAAGAGAGCCAAGTGCTTTAGCCCTTCGATAAAACCATTTTCACCTTTTAGCAACACCTGTAAGTGGTTCTTGATCTTGCCCAAGAGTCATTCTAAGCAATCCACTACTCAATAAATGATCACTTAAAGACACTTTCCATTCATAGTAGTTATATGGAGTGAGGATTTTGACCTTTGAATTATCCATAATACAAATAAATAATGACTGATAACTACTGATAACTCCTTCAAATGACTGAAGCAAATCAAAAAACTGAAATCCAAGGACTAACCAAGTGCAAATATAGCCCAAAATAGCCTATTTTTGAAAGTGATATATCCACCCAAAATCAATGAGATCTGATTGAAAATCTAGAAAGTAGATGAAAAATCATGCACTTCAAAAAAAAAATCACCTCAAAATGTTACCGTATGTACCCAAACGAAGCCCTGGAAGTTGTAAAAATTAGGAAAAAATAAGAATAATCATGAAAATATGCAATTTCTGATTAATCTAGCCACCAAATTTAAAAAATAATACTATCACTAGAATCTTCATGAAATTCTACCCAAAATAAATAAAAATTGCTCAAAAAAAGGAGCAAAATTGAGCAAGATATGACCCTTTGAAGTTGGACTGCAAATCAGAAAACTCAAATGGTGAAGGTTGATAAATTCAAACCCTTGTTGATGTCATCATTTCACTGCATGAAATTTGATGGGAATATGGATGACACCAAAAATAAAATCTGCACTATTTTGACAGCTAGATGGTAATCAAATTTAACCTCAGGGTAGGATGATGTGGCAAAAAAAGACCCTCTTTGGCTAACTAGGTTGCTAACATGGTTGACCGTATGGATGAAATCACCTACTGATGAGTGGGTAGCTGATGTGTTTGGGCGATGTGGCCTCTTGCCATGTGTCATCTTTCGGTTGGCTACAACTTGCTGAGGTGGCGGCTTTGAATCTGCAGCATAGTGCGGTCTTATGGGGCTGGACTCAACATTGCTGGGGTGGGGTTTTTAATCCCATATTTTCTATGGGTATGGGATCACTGGCATGTTAATATGCCAATGCACGGTTTTAAAATAAAAGCTTCTCAGGACCGGCGAGCTCCTGTTTGGATCAGGTTTGACTCGGGTTTTGTATCGGGATCAGGTCTCAAGTTGGCTTGTCTTCCAGATCTGTCGCGCTCGGTTGCACTGCTCGGCTTACCGGTTCAAATTTTTAATTCTTTGCCCTTGGGAATTAGTCCCACATTTGGCAAGATTCAGGGTATCCTTTTCTTTTTATATGGAAATGTTTGGTATGAATGCAAAGAAGAGAACATCTCCTGCTTGGTCTCGGGCTCGACTTCAGCCTTGAGCTCGGGCTCCAACTCGATTGGGGAACCCTATGTTAATATCAATGCAAATTTTGTTGTGATGACATCATTAGGCTATTTGTGATGATGTTAGGGACTGACTGATGCCAGAGAATATTCTTTGAGCTAGGGGCCGTACTCACCTCGTAAAATAATTTTTTACAAAAAAAATTCTAACAAAACAAAAAATTGAATTTTTTTTTTTTTTGAAATCATATAGTAGAGACATAGATCGAGTCGTACAACTCAATTTGCAAAAAATATTTTTCCTCGATTTGGACTCTTACCGAATATGGGTGAGTTTATAGTCAATTTTAATTGAAATAGCCTCCTGAACGCAATGGTAAGGTCAGATTTGACCCTAGACACTTCCACAACATGTTGGTCTTCAAATCTAATATTTGGACTTTCAAAACTTGCACCAAGATCTCTCCAAATAGGCTAATCAAAATGATCCAATGGCTCTGATACCATGTAAGAATTTACAAATATCAAAGATTGAACCAAGGAGCTAGAGGTTAAAGAAAAACACAAATACAATAGAGATGATATGAATGCAATGATTGATGATTGAATTGATCCAATGAGTTCCCCTTATTGAATTATTTACTTAATAGGCCTCCTTATATAGGAAAGGCAATAAGAGAGAATTGCTTGGCCAAATAATGGTATCAGAAACCCTCAGCAATGGACTGCCTATTTCAAGATTGGACACCCTAAATGGTTTCTAAATGAATTATTCAGTCTCATTTAATTATTGACCAGGGATGTAAAATTGGAATGGCATTCACAAAGTATATGCTTCAAACTCTCTCAATCTTATGACTAACCTATGGAATTCAAATGCTTGAGCTTCATGAAAACTATACTAAAACTAGTAAATAAATTAACTCTAACAAAGCATGTAATCATGGGTAGGAGTTACTCTAATCGCCCATGCTATTGGAATAGTCTACCAATTCTATTATCAGTGGTTGTAGGAACAACAAAGTTCTACTTTAATTAGAAACAAATAAGAAAATGAATTATACTCTAACAGAGCAATTCACTCACCAAGTGGCCGCCCTTGGATGAGTGAATAGAAAATACAATCAAGATAAAAGATCTAAACTCGAACTGTACATTCTATTCATTCATGGAAAATGATTACACTTGATTGAAAAATAGTATCACAATAGTAATAGTTCTGTTATGAAAATTGACTCATTCCACTAACTCCTAAAGAGTTACAATAGTCATTTATTTGGAGGAAAACTACAACTACCTCCTTAATCTAAGATCACTTCATAAATGAGGATCGTTAAAGATTCATAAAGTTTCAAAAAAGAAACAATATTAATCATGAATAAATCTCCCAAGAATATAGCATGTTGAGGGAACTAAATTTGCGCACTGCATGCAATAGAAAATAGTAATTGACTTGCCCCGTTTGCGAAGATATTGCAATAATGGTTGGCTTTGACTATTCTAGCGCCATAATGCCGGTCCTTGAATGCCTATGATAAACACTTGCAAAATAATCAATGCTCACACAAACTCCCATATACATATATATTCTTATCATTAATATTAGGAAAAAGGTGTAAAGTTCTAATTAACACTCTTGCAAGTCCTATGGCTACAGGAGGAAGACTACCCAAAACATAGCATAGGCAAGGAAACATTCATCAGCATGTATAGCTCTTACATTATACCATTAATGTCCATGAATTCAATAAAATATCACGTGTTTAAACTATCCACATTTCTATTTCATGTCTTCACACACACACACACACACACACACACACACACAGATATATATATATATATATATATATATATATATATATATATATATATATATATATATATATATATATATATATATATATATATATATATATATATATATATATATATATATAAACCATAAGTTCATATCCCTAAAAACCATAAATTCATGTCTATTTGCAAATAACTGTTTGAAAGGAGGATAAAAAGAACTAAGAAAGATGGCCTTTTAGAGGCTCATCATTCCCCTCAACTGCACTATTGCTAGTCCCCAGCAACCATGAAATTTTGGATTCTGGCACGTAGTCTCAAGTCACTAGTTGTCTTTTCCCCAGGCTCATCTTTAACATAATTGAAATACCCATGATTTTCTCTAATTCTTTCCCATCGTTGGACTTCTATAGACATATCATGATCTACAACACTTTCATTCATTGCTAGTAATGGCTACTGATGCAGAGACTCTAGTGTTCTTTCCTTTTCCCAAATGTTTCTAACCTCTCCTAACCATCCAATGGTTACTCCTTTTAGTGTTCTCCTTCAATGTGGAACTCCAAGATCCTCTCTATCAACTTCTCCTCCAAGGTATAGTTGATTTGTAGAAGAACCAATACTTCTAGGCTCACTTAGCCCTTCAATTATCTAGGCTTCTTCCCTAGATCTCCCCTCTATAATCCCAAACCCTAGCTTAGGATCTTCCCACACATCACATAGAATCATAATTATGTTCTTGGCACTTTAAAAGTCCTTTGGAAACCTTTCCCACACTTCTAGATACTCTACCAAGTCTTTTGTTATCAAATTCACTAGGAGGCCTAATTGGCTCATTTCCTAGTAGGTCTATTTTCACTATTTTTGGTCTAATGCTCCTAAATTCCCCAAAAAACCTCATAGAAGTCCTTCAAAATATTCAAGGTATCCATAAACACTAATCAAATCCAAATTTTTAACTTTTGGTTGCACCCATAACCCTAGTTACCAACAGGCCCTAGTTTTTAGCCTATTAATTAGGCCTTTGGACTAGTCTGAACCAATTGTCTCCAAATTGGTCTTCAACCTTCGCTTCAATTTCTCCAATATTTTTATTCTTCAAGGAGACTCATTAGGGATTCTACACATGCCTCTAATTTCTTCCTCCAAGATCATGGGTGCTCGAACCAACTCCTTCTTTACCCTGTCCAGGCTCACCTGTTCCTAACAGTCATCCATAGGGCTTCCTTGAAGGTCTAGAAATTTCATGGAAATAACACAAATTAAAGCACAAACATTATGTACAGAATCTAACCTTTCATCCCCTATGGTTTCAGCCATTTCCACCAGTGGATGCTTAGGTTAGCACCATTACAAGCACTAAGACTCTGTAAATGGAGTTTGCAGACCAGTGCCTTAAAATCCAATACAAATCACACCACACTAAACTAGAAGTCAAAATAAACAATGCATTATAAATATAACATGAAACTCTACACCATCATGGGCTCTGATCTGCTAGTTCAATCCGTACAAGACTGTACAAAGAACAAGAAACCCTGCAACCTAGTAAGAACTACAGTGTCTCATTCGTACAGGAGGTACATAATCATGATAATCAGTCTGAAACTTCATAAACCTTCTAAAATAATTGATTCCATGCTCATATACCAAGCATGAGTGGATACAACCACTATAACCTCCTTTTGGAAACTTTTACAAGAAGTTGCAAAAGTTGCTTGAGCAACTTTTTGACATCTAGAGCTATTTGAATTTTTGAGTCAACTCAATGATTGATGATGACCTCTATGACCCTAGTTAGGACATTTTAGGTCCTAAGATATATACTAAACCAATCCTACACAAAAATAGCACATTTGGGCTTTATAGGCCATATAGGCCAAATGGACCACAATAGCTTTTATGAGCTCATTTGGATCTTACAATCATTTAGGTTGTCACCCTTGGATCCAACCTATTGGATCTTATTCCAAACAAAACAAAACCTATCTTCACCCAAAACACTCACTAATATAGTAAAATGGGAGGTTCTCTACACCATACTCCCCTGGGACAAAGAACTCAAGTCCCTTGAGTTAGGAGGTCTTAAATGGTGACTCCATGCTTCAAAATGTTCATCTCTATCATCCAAATGGATTCATCTTTAGGTAATCCTTTCCATTTAACTAGATACTCCTTATAGGTACCCTTCCTTGTCTTTTTTATCACCTTAGAATCCAATATACTGTCTAATTTCAGTGGGATTGGGGTTGGCAAATCTTTGACCCAATCATCATCTCTTAATTCTGAAAGAGTAGTGGGACATGTGTTTAGAGATGATCTCTTATAGGGATACAGGTCACATACATTAAAGATGGGTGAAATGCCTAGATCATGAGGCAATTCCACTTCATAAGCATTCTTTCCATACTTGTGTAATATCTTCAAGGGTCCTATCTTCTTCATGAGTAACTTGGTAAGTTGGCCCTTGGGTAGTCTCTCCTTCCTAAGATAAGAAAGTACCAAGTCCCCCACCTTGAACTGTAACTCCCTCCTTGACTGGTATGCTTTGGCTTTATACTTCTTCCCTTGTTTTTGTAAAGTTCGTTTGACCAGCTCATGCATCTCTTTCATTTGTTCTACAAATGTCTCCTCTTGGGAACTCCTTTTGTCTTGTAGACTGAGATCTCTCAACTCGAGGATCCCTCTAGGATGAGTTCCATAGACTATTTCAAAGGGTCTTTTACCAGTACTCCTATTAATGGAGTCATTATAGGAAAAATATTCTTATCCTATGATGTGATCCCATGACTGTCCATGTTGTTTAGTCAAACACCTTAACAAGTTTCCAAGTGACCTGTTCACTACCTCCATTTGTCCATCTGATTGTGGATGGTAGGCTGAAGAGAAAGACAAGTTTGTACCTAGCATCTTCCATAGGGTCCTCCAAAAGTGGCCCACAAACTTTTTGTCTCTGTCACTTACTATATTTAGTGGCAATCCATGGATCCTTACAACATCCCTAAAGAATAGACCTACAATATGTGAAGCATCATTGGTTTTATTACATGGTATGAAGTTTGTCATCTTACTAAAACAGTCCACTACAACAAACACACTGTCATGTCCCCTAGGTGTCTTTGGCAAGCCCAAAACAAAGTCCATACTCAAGCACTCCCAAGGCCTTTGAGGTATGGATAGAGGTTGATACAAACCATTGTTACTACTATGTCCTTTAGCCCTCTGACAGATCTGACATTGCTCCATAAACTTCCTAATATTTGATTGTAACTTAGGCCAATAGTAATGCCTATTCACCTATTCAAGTGTCTTATCCACTCCAAAGTGGCCTCCCAAGCTTCCTTGGTGTTTCTCCTTTACTATGTTCTCCCTTATTGAACATTGAGGTATACACATTAGATGCCCCTTGAAAAATAGTCCCTCTTGCAACATGTATTCAGTGAAGTCCACCTTGAATCCCTATCTGATTTTTCACATGCCTCATAGGCATCCTTGAAATCTCTATCCTCTTTGTAGAGATCTTTCAAGTATTCCATACTCACACTTTGCAATTGAATTTCATGTATAGATAGTATTCTTCTATTAAGAGCATCAACAACCTTGTTGCTAACTCCTTTCTTATGCTTGATAATAAATGTGTAGGCTTGCAAAGATTCAACCCACTTAAGATGTCTTTGATTCAATTTCTCTTGCCCATTCAAGAAACTAAGGGTATGGTTATCTATATAGACCACAAATTCCCTTGGTAGGAGATAATGTCTCCACTTTTTAAGTGCTTGCACCATTGCATATAACTCCAAATTATAGGTGGAGTACTTTTGTTTAGCCTCATTTAACTTCTCTGAGAAGAATGCCACATGGTGTCCCTCTTGGCTTAACACTGCTCCAATGGCTAGCTTGCTAGCATCACATTCTACCAAAAAAAAATGATTGAAGTTAGGGAACCTCAAGGTTGGTAGCTTTTCAATCCTTTTCTTCAAAATTTCAAACCCCTTATCAGTTGTGTCTGTCCATTTGAATTGACATTTGAATCCACCTTTAATGGCGTTGAGGATAGGTTCACATACATGACTAAAGTGCCTCACAAATTTCCTATAGTAGGATGCCAATCCATGAAAACTCCTAACATCCCCTATGGACCTAGTTGTAGGCCATTCCAAGATTGAATTGACCTTATCAGGATCCATCTTCATACATCCATTAGCAACAAAACCAAGATAAACCAATTTAGTTTTTAGGAACTCACACTTGTCTTGATTGATCATCAACTTCTCTTGATGTAGCCTCCTCAAGACCATCTCCAAATGCTCCATGTGCTCCTCCTTAGACCTACTAAAGATCAAAATGTCATCAAGATAAACTATTACAAACTTACCTATAAAGTCTGCCAACACTTCATTCATGAGCCTCATGAATGTGCTAGGGGCATTAGTTAGACCAAAGGGCATTACAAGCCACTCATAAAGCCCTTCATTTTTCTTGAATTTTGTCTTCCATTAATCACTAGGACTAACCATGATTTGATGATAGCCTGACTTCAAATCCACATTGGAGAAATAACACAAGCCTCCCAAATTGTCTAACAAATCCTCAATCCTTGGCATTGGAAATCTGTATCTAATTGTAATCTTATTGATGGCTCTAGAGTCAGTACACATCCTCCATGTGCCTCCCTTCTTTGGTGCAAGGACAATGGGTACAACAGAAGGGCTCAAAATCTTCCTTATTAGCCCCTTATCCAACAAATCTTGAATCTATTTTGCTATCTTTGCATTTTGACTTGGTGTCATCTTATATGCTGCCTTGTTTGGAAAATTTTCTCTAGGAATAAGGTCTATTTGATGGCTTATTTCCCTCATAGGTGGTAATGCACTTGGCAGCCCATTATCTACTATCTCATGGTACCTTTCCAATAATGTTTTTACCTCTGGTGGTATGCTGATTTTCTCCTTAGTCTCCTCCATTAGCAATTACATAGACATTCCTTTCACCATCATGTATGGCCTTCACATCATACTACCATGGGCATCCTAGAAGAAGGTGACATGCATCCATGGGCAATATGTCACATAGGACCTTGTCCTTATATTCCCCTATTTCAAAATCCGCCATAGTTTGTTCATCTACCACTATTTGTTGTCCCTTGTTTAATCATGATACCTTGTAGGGAGAGTGGTATGAGATATCCTTCTAAGCTTTAGCTTATCCACTATCTCTATTAATACTATATTTTCAGTGGATCTAGAGTCCACTATCACTTTACATATCTTTCCATGAGACCTACAAGAAGTCTTAAATAATCTCTTCCTCTGAGCTGGCTCTGTGGTATTGGGAACCTTCAGCAAAGTCCTTCTTATCATAATGTTCTCTCCATCCAATACTGGCCCTGCCTTGGAGATTGGTGAAGTGACACTTTGGGTGTCCTCTCATTGCACTAACTGATTCCTCCTTTCACCCATTGATTATGAAGAACCATTTTCTAGATACCTACCCATTGTATGCCCCACTTGATTTCAATTATAACATCTACTGGTGAATACTGAATTAGCTCTTCCTTGGGACTGAAACCTACCTCTTGGTGGTCCTCTTCCTCTGTATCCTCCTCTTTGAAATGAACTCCTGTACTGATTGCCTCCATTTTTTTTAGTAGGTGGTGTCTCTTCTATCCTATTTGGACCTTGTCCTCTTCCAAAAGTACTCCTGCCTCTAAATCCTCTGTTATTGCTATTACCCCTGCCTCTTTGTTGGAAATCATTCCCATTCCTCCTCCTAGCCTTCTCCTCTTCTCTCAAGGCTAACTAAAAACACTTGTGCATATTTTTAGGAGACATCATAGTGATTTCATCTTCGATCCCTTTCCTCAATCCATTGAGGTACCTTGCTACCTATTCTACCTCTTCTTCTTGTCTTCTTGCTCTTAGACTCAATTTGTTAAATTCTTCAGTATAGGTATTGATTGATAACTCCCTTTTCCTTAAGTTCTGCAACTTTTGATACATTTGTATCTCATAATTAGTGGGCAAGAATTGTGCCCTCAACCTAATTTTCATCCTCTCCCATGAGACTATCTTCTTTTTTCCATTAGTGATCCTTTCATCCTGCATCATGTTCCACCACACCAATGCAGATCCTTTGAGCCTAGCCTTGGCATAGTTGACTCTCTTGTCCTCTGACACTTCTTTGTAATCAAACTGGTTGTTTATGGCCTCTAGCAAATCCAACAACTCTTCACCATTCAAACTACCACCATAGTAAGGAATGTGTTCCATACTATCCTTGTTGATGGACTTGAAAGCATCCAAGAACACCTTGTATTTATCTTCCACCTCTTTGAATTTTCTAGATGTCTCACCTGTCTGGCTTTCATCTTCATCCTCACTCGCATCACCCCATTCAATAACCCTCTTCTTACCTTTTGGTTTTGATAGGCTGGCCTTTGCCAATAGTTCTTGGACCAAGTCCACTATAGCACCATTTATCATTTCCTTGGATGGCATGTTGTCAACCTCTTGGCTCTCCTCTCCTTTATACATACACAACCTTCAAGAAATTATAGCTCTAATACCACTCTGATGCAGAGGGTTGAGGACTCTAGTGTTCTTTCCTTTTCCCAAATGTTTCTAACCTCTCCTAACCATCCAATGGTTACTCCTTGTAGTTTTATCCTTCAATGTGGATCTCCAAGATCCTCTCTATCAACTTCTCCTCCAAGGTATAGTTGATTTGTAGAAGAACCAATACCTCTAGGCTCACTTAGCCCTTCAATTCTCTAGGCTTCTTCACTAGATCTCCCCTCTAGAATGCCAAACCATAGCTTAGGATCTTCCCACACATCAAATAGACTCCTAATTATGTCCTTGGAACTTCAAAAGTCCTTTTTAACCCTTTCCCACACTTTTGGATACTCTACCAAGTCTTTTGTTATCAAATTCACTAGGAGGCATAATTGGCTCATTCCCTAGTAGGTCTATTTTCACTATTTTTGGTCTAATGCTCCAAAATTCCCCAAAAAAACTCATAGAAGTCCTTAAAAATATTCAAGGTATCCATCAAAACTAATCAAATCCAAATTTTTAGCTTCTCATTGAACCCATAACCCTAGTTACCAATAGGTCCTAGTTTTTAGCCTATTAATTAGGCCTCTAGACTAGTCTGAACCAATTGTCTCCAAATTGGTCTTCAAGATTTGTTTCACTTTCTCCGAACTTTTGATTCTTCAAGGAGACTCATTAGGGCTTCTACACATGCCTCTAAGTTCTTCCTCCAAGATCATGGGTGCTCAAACCAACTCCTTCTTTACCCTATCCAGGCTCATATGTTCCTAATAGTCAGCCATAGGGCTTCCTTGAAGGTTTATAAATTTCAAGGAAACAAAAAAAAGGAAAGAAAAAAATTATGTACAGACTCTAACTTTTCATCCCCTATGGTTTCAGCCATTTCCACTAGTGGATGCTTAGGTTAGCGCCATTACAAGCACTGAGACTCTGTAAATGGAGTTTGCAGACCAGTGCCTTAAAATCCAATACAAATCACACCACACTAAACTATAAGTTAAACTAAACAATGCAATAGAAAGATAACATGAAACTTTACACCACCATGGGCTTTGATCTCCCAGTTCAATCCATACAATACCATACAAGACCGTACAAAGAATAAGAAACCCTGTAACCTAGTAAGAACTATAGTGTCCCATCCATACAAGAGGTACACAATAATGATAATCTATCTAAAATTTCATTAACATTCTAAAATCATCAATTCCATGCTCATATACCAAGCATGAGTGGTTACAACCGCTATAACCTCATTTTTGCAACTTTTACAAGAAGTTGCAAAAGTTGCTCGAGCAACTTTTCAAAGTTGCTAGCAACTTTTTGACATCTAGAGCTATTTGAATTTTTGAGTCAACTCAATGATTGAGGATGACCTCTAGGACCCTATTTAGGACATTTAGGGTCCTAAGATATATACTAAACCAATCCTACACAAAAATAGCACATTTGGGCTTTATAGGTCATATAGGCCAAATGGACCACAATAGCTTTTATGAGCTCATTTGGCTCTTACAATTATTTAGGTTGTCACCCTTGGATCTAACCTATTGGATCTTATTCCAAACCACAAAAAAAACCTATCTTCACCCAAAACACTCACTAATCTAGCAAAATGGGAGGTGCTATGCACCAACTGCAGGAGTACAGGAGGTTGAAACCTTAATGGAAACTAGTAATTGAGCAGACTCCTTCCCAACATGATGTACCATGGGACTCTTCTAGTAGTAAGGGTTGAATTCTATAGAGAGTGAGATTCCCTTTCCTTCAGATCATGTGACATCTATATCCATCTCTATCTTGAGGAACTGATTGCTATTGCAATATCACGAGATGAATGCTGATCCCAATCTATAAAAGCTTTCTCTCTTACTGGGTAGACTTTGTCAGCTCCGCTTGGGTTTACTGTAACATAAATCCAATCTAGAAATGTCCTAGAATGTTGAACTTCAGGCCTCATAAGTGAGGGAGTTATCATCTCATTATTTCTATAAGGTGCAGCTTGGTGTTCCCTACTTATTTCATTATGCATCCAGGACATAACTGCCCTTAATTTCACATCTCCTACATAAAGGAGTGAGTTCCATTCTGTGTCATCTGGCACTGCCAGGTTATGTAGGTATAGTTCACACAATAAATTTTTTAGAGTCATTGGAGCAGACTGGAATGCATCATAGAATTCATGGGGGGTTGAAACATAGGGATTAAGCCCTTCTACAATTCTTGTCAATTTAAAATTAACAAGTTTTTCCTTAAGGAACAATGCATACACTAGAGATGGTGATCTGCATGCCATGAGCTTAGGAATCAACTCTACGATTTGATCAATCTGTCTATTCAAAACCTCAATTTGGTCTGATTTCTACTCTATTTGATGGCCTTTCTCATCAATGGAATGTTTTAGTTTTTCCTTCTCTAATTTCCACTGTGCCCTTTCCAATAATAATTGTTGATATAAATTTATCCCTGCAACCAAGGGTGTAGACAAATCAGGTGGTGGAAAGGGTTCTTGATTGAGAATATCTGCCCAGCCAGATGCCAGGTGAGGGATTTTTACTATACTTTTTCATGTGGAGGATTCTCCTTTCCATTAAATAAGGGTTTTTAGTGCATTTCCCTCCTCACTAGATTCAGCTACTACCCTAGCCAGTGTCTTTAATCCATCCTAATTAAGTTGTTCTAACACTTCTTCAACAATATCTTTTCCAAACTCTAGGTACTCTTTAGAAGGAGAGTCCTCTAAATCACTACAAATGTCTTGCCTAACAGAGTTATCTAAAAACTCTTTGGCCTCCTCAGAATCCTCATCACTATGAATAAGTATATAGTTAATACTAGGGTTAACTTCTATTTGTAGATTCTGTTTGTTGAATTCAGTGTCACTGGCTACAATTTGTTGAAACATTTCCTCCGAAGAGGACCTCTCCATAGATTCAGAGGATTCTAGGTTAACAATTGGAACAGAAGCCTCAACATCCCTATTAGTTTCAAAAAGCCTTGCACTTCTTTTTCTGGGGGATGTGGACAAGCATGGAGGATTCTTTCATTTCCTTCTGCTGGTGGTCATTTCCTCTGTAGCTTCTTTAGGAGGCTCTTCTGGAGTTTCTTCCCCATACGAATGTAAGGTTTCATCAACATTATCATTATCACTACTAGGTTTTTGCTATGATATTCCCTCTTCTGTCTCCACAGTTTTACCCTTGTCTCTCCTAGAGGTGGACCTGGTCTTTACAAACAGTGGGGTTTCAGGGACATTAGCAGTTTCTTTATTTTTTTTCCTCTTTCTTCTAGAAGTGGAGGCACCAACATTGCAAGTTCTTTTCCTGGATGGTCTAGAAATGGAAGGGGATGCTTCAAGAACATTTTCTATCCTTTGGATGACTTTGCAAACCTCATTGGATGTTTTTTCTCTTCGTCCAACACCCTAGCCTCTAGGGCCGACCATCCTAGGTTCTATCTCATTCATTTGCATAAATTATTCCCATGTCCCAATCAATTATTTATTTAATTCTCTCTCTACAATTAAGTTTATCAAACAATGATGCGGAATAGACTGGTCTTTTCCTCACTGAACTAAGGAAGCTTTATTTTTCACAATATTAAACAAGTTGTGAAGATTTACTAGTCTATTGTAGTGTCGAAGATGACTCAAAATTTTAAAATGTAGGCCATACAAATACTTGTAACACCCTTCACTGGTGAAGTACTAGATGATGAATGCAACTGGATGAATGAATTCCAAGGGTAAGGATATTGTATAAGTGTCTTGCTTCTTATCTACGTCTAGTTGGGGGTCACTGTGCAAGGTGAACTGATCCCTAGCTGAACACAAGTCAAGGTCCTTTGTCCACTGTTCGACTTCTTGTGGCAAACCGATCACTTTAGCCACAATATCATCTGTAAATTTAATTTTTAAACCTTTGACCACTACGAATCCATTCTTCAAATTGCATAGAAACTACAAAGAAACTTCTTCATTGAACCCCTTGATACTCAAGAAGTAGTCTAACCACCCTTTCCTTTTGAACATTTCATAATTGGACGCATTGCCCAACAAAACCCTGTGATCCACTGGCTCATGCCTCTGAAGATCTCCTCCCATTGTTATGAACAAAAAATTTAAATTTTGCAGAAGCTTGGTATTTTAACAGAGCACAAAAATGGAAAATCAAAATAATTCAAAGTGCTATGACATTGGACGTTGCAGATGAAAAAGACGGCATACCAAATGATACTTAATTCATGAAATTAAAAGAGTTTACTATATGAAATCGATTGATATTTCCACTTGCATCAAATCTCATAATAGTTCACTCGTGTCAAGGCCTGCCACTTTGAACACGTCACAGACATATCATTAGAAGTTAAACTTTAGCTTTTAATATCTTTAATTTCCTTACAGGTATGATGATGCAATCATGAAAAGACAAATTAACAAGCATATGCCGACAGTCATCTCATAAAGACAAGAGGCTCAATGTTTACATGCTAATTTAAAGTTTTTGAAAATAGAATATTCCCCCCCCCAACTAAGTAAAGGCATGGGTCTGAAGAGGCCAGGACATGCAAGAGCAGAAAATTAAAATGACACACATTCCTAATAAATAATGAATAAAATAAAATATGTATGAAGGTATGTGGCACAAATTTGGCAAGCGCTGTAGGAAGAGTGTTCTGAAAAGATTACTTGCATTGATGGAGTGATGTGATGGTATGGAAAGGTGGTTGAGATGGAAGGTGAGGTGGAGTTTATTACGAAGAAATAATTTCACAAAATGTTAAATGTTTATTATGGAGTTCTTGAATGGAATTAAGAATTGGTAGAAATCTGGGTAGGAGACCCAAATGCTTCTACTGCAGGAGTGAGTGTGCCACCGTTGTGCTGAAACTGATGCAAGAAATCCTCGTGACTGATTGGTTTGCTGTAGAGTTTGAGTCTATGCTCGTTGAGAAGTAGCTTGAACCATACAGGGTCAATGGTAGAAAGTTGAACTGCTTTATTATCAAATACTAAGATTATCCCATAGGGCCCGAGCCACCTTGTTTGAAATTTTCTGGTGTGTGCTGGTATCTGGAGTCATACAATAGTGCCCAATCACCCACTGAAAATTTATTGTCCCAGATGAATTTGTCATGCCTTTTTTTTCTCTATTGTTGGATCAATTCAATGTTGTGGAGTGTAGATTTCCTATATTCATCTAACCCATTCAATTGTAATAATCGATCTTCTTGGGTTCTATTAAGATCAATGTCTAGGTCCAATGCTATTCTGAGCATCTTTTGTTGAAACTCTATAGGCATAGATGCAGATTTTCCATACACCAGCTCAAAAGGGGTAAACCCAATTGTGCTTTTCCATGTTGTTCGATAAGCCCAAATGGCTTCAGGAAGACGGGTAGCCCAATCCTTCTTGTGAACAACAACTGTCTTGGTTAGGATGGATTCTATCTCCCGGTTGGTTATCTCTACCTGGCCATTGGCCTGGGGGTGATATGGTGAAGATTTACCATGGCGCACCATATATTCCTGCATCAACTCTGAGATAAGATTGGAGGTTAACTGTGCTCCCTGATCTATGAATATCTCTTGTGGTACTCCAAATCTGGTGAATATACATTCATAGAGAAATTTAGTGACTTTGTGATCCCTAGCATGCATCATGGCTTTAGCTTTGACCCACTTTGTGGCATAGTCAGTATATACTAAGATATACAACTTCCCATGAGAATATGGCTTAATGGGTCCAACAAAATTGATACCCCACTTGTCAAATGGTGCCCCCACTACCTAATGCTACAAGGGCATTTCATCTAACTTTGTTGGGTGCCCCATGCACTGGCATCTATCACAGTGCCTTGTATGTTTTGTTGCATCTTTATGCAAAGTAGGCCAGTAGTATCTAGTTGTCAAAATTTTATAGGCTATCCTCTTCGTTGCAAAATGGCCTCCACACGGCTCATCATGACATACCCATACAATATCATAAGTCTCATCCTCTCGAACACATCCTTAGGTGACCTGGTCTGGACCTATATAGAACATAAAGCTTGAGATCCATGAGAAGTTAAAACTCTTCTCAACCAGAAGTCGGCGTTGTTTAGACGAGAAGTGAGGCGGTGTTCTTCCTGTAGCAAGGTAGTTTTCTATGTCGGCATACCATGGATTGAAAGAATCAATAGAAAATAGGAGCTCATCAGGGAAGCTATCATCAATTTCTACAGGATCATCTGGTACTTGTAATCTTGATAAGAAATCAGCCACCACATTAGCCTTGCCTAGTTTATCAATTATCTTCACATCAAATTCCTGCATGAGGAGTAACCAGTGTGCTAATCTGCCACTGATGGTAGGCTTTTTCATCAAGTATTTGATAGATGAATGATCAATGTATACAAATACTTCATAACTTGTGATGTAGTGCCTAAATTTTTTGAGTGCATAGACGACTGCTAATAGCTCTTTTCAGTGACAGTTATAATCACCTAAAACTGGGCTAATAGAACCTAAGGCCCTATTTTCCCTTATTCAGCATATAACCTTAATTATGTTAATTCAATCTTTGATTATTAACATAAACTCCTAAAAATTCAATAAACCCCATCAATTTCTAAATCAAGCACTTATTACTAAGGTTCAAGCAAAAATCAAGGTTATTAACTCTAGGCCTATTTAATTAATACAATCTCATCAAAATGTAGAGGCTAGAGTTATTAATTAAAACAAATGCATCAATACCTCCTAAAAGAAAACAAACACAACAAACAAAAATCAAGTCAAAGATGCTTGCACATGGATCAAGGATCAAGCCAAGATGCATCTCAACCACTCCTCATGGATGCATCTCAACCGTCAATTCTCTTCCAAATCCTATAAAATAGAATTTTGAAAAGGCTTTTCTTCTTCTTGCTAATGCTTCTTCTACACTCTTCTACATGATTATGAATTTGAGGCTTCATGATCCATGATTATGAACTCTCATGCTTTTGGGAGAATTTTGCTAACTAATGCTTAGATTGATAGTTGTTTTCCATGCTTTTAAGCTTTCATTAAGTAGAAAACACTTCAATTTGGGTTATAATGGAAGATTAAGATTTCATGCTTTCATTTTTAGTTGTTTACATGCACTTTTGAATCTCTCATTTTAGTGTAGATTGTCACTGTTTAGGGGTCAAATCTGAGAGCAATTAACCCTATTTCATACTCACACTAACTAGAGAGCAATAGGATGTTTTTACTTGTTAGTTTTTGCAATTAGATCTTTATTTTCCACTAACAAGTGATCTTATTATCCTATTGAACTATTGTGTTGTAGGTCACAAACTCACACACACATTTTTGGCACCCACCGTGGGGCCTAGCCCCTGATTCTACCATTTTCTGGCATTTAAAACTTAATATCGTCATACAAAATTTTGCCATAGGATCATTTCTAGGAAGAACATCCGCATCTGGTAAATCCAGGATTGCACCCCAGATTTGTGGATCGCATTCGGGAATAAGGTCGCACCTGTTTGAAATACAGGATCACATCTTGCAGATTTGGATCGCATTCAGGAAATTAGATCGCATTAGGAAAATAGGGTCATTTCTAGGAGTTTGGGGGGAAAAATCTAGGATCGCATTTGGGGTCTTTTATTGCATTTTTGGGTTTTCTAATTCCTGATCAATCTCATTGTTTATGTCTCTAGTTTTTGGTAGCCTGACTGTGGTTTTGTAGGTTTAAAAGACAGAAAGTTCAAAATACTAACCCTTGTCTTTGATTTGCTTCAAGGATAAATGAACAATTATGCTTTTGTTTTCAAACACTTAATGGTAATTTGATTTCATTTTGTAAACCAGTTAGAGGATTATTCTCTTTTCTCCTTGAGAGAAAATCAGAAACTCAAAAATTGGCTTATATTTTGGAGTTAAGTTGAGGAATGAATGCTAACAATTTGCATGATTAATTTTCCTTGAAGCATTATCTTTGGTTTTGGTTTTGGGTTTTCTAACCAACTAATCAGCTAATGGGTGAATTTAGTGTTTTTGGTTGATTTTAGCCTAACGGTTGTTTGCAGGACATTTTCCCAAGACCAACAAGAAACAAACAGACTACTAATGCTTGTTATGCAGGTTGCCTCGAAAGCAAAATCGACAAAAGAATTTTGTGCTTGGTTTTTTGTAGGAATTTAAAACAATTTGAGATCAAGTTGCAAATCAACTAGAGGATTATGCTCTTTTCCCCTTGAGGGAAAACTAGAAACTCAAACATTGGCTTGCTATTTGGCATCAAATTGGAGTAATTGAACTCTTACTATGCATGATGTGTTTGAGATTTGTGGTACAAGTTACGAGATTATGCTCTTCTCCTTCATGGAGAACCAGAAATCCAGAGCTTACTATCACATGTCTATTTTCTTTATTGTACACCTTTAGAGGGCCTGCCTGTTGAGGAAAAAATCTCCCGAGAATGACCTAAGTGGGGACAAGTCTTTTGCCGACTCTTCCACCCCGCTATAAAATTTGACGCTTCTTTGAGGCTAAATCCTTGTAAGAAATGATTTATCTTGTCTTGGGAGATTGATGATCAATCCCAATGACTGACTTGGATTTCGTGTAAAGCAGAGCTTCTTTAATCTCACTTCTCGAGACTACACACTTTCAGGTTCCTATAGGGTTAACAGCCTTAATCCTGCTTGCGGGACTATGGGAGATAATTGTGAATGGATGCCTTCATTAAAAGCTCTATGTTAGATGCCACCTGGATCACCCCCAAAAGGTTGTTATCACTTGTATGAGGAAAATAGTAATTGCCCCAAGAAATTCACCATATCGAGCCCCCATCGACGTTAACACTTGGCAAATATGGCCTCTAATATCCATTGTGTGTTATTGGACTACAATATTCTGAGGAGTCTTTGGGTGTGTTCCTAAGTCAGTGAACAAGTGGTTTCAATCTCTACCTAGTCTAAGGCAGGTTAGGTGTGTTTGATTTAAAAACATTTTCTTGACGTGTTCAAAATACAAATTTAGTTAAATCCCCTCAAATGAACAAGCACTCAACATTTGCAAGCATTTTCAAGCACCTAACAGTCATTGGAATCTGATAGACATGACACATTTTCTAAGAAACACTGAAATTGCAAATTCTCTGGCATCATAAGATCACATCCAGCATTCCAGAGTCGCACCCCGTATCCTGGATCGTATCTGTTCAAACTTGGATCACATTTGGTAGTCACACCATTTCCTGAGTCGCATCCTGCATTTCTTCAGTCGCATCTGGTATTCCAATTTGTTCACCAGTCATTGTTTAGGATTGCATCTGAGACAGAGAGTACTTTCATACATCCTAGAAGAAAATTTTTCACATTTCCAGATACCCATTTGGCTAATTAGTAGGTTTTTGTTGCCAAAACACAATCATCTGATACCCAGAAAGAGTCATCTTTGAGAACGTCTTGTCATCTTGCATGGTCCAAATCTGTACTGTCCAATTGTGGAGTTAGTTTACCCAATTAGTTACAAACAAGTTCTTCACTCATAAACAGGGCACTTTGATACCCTTTGATGCTGAAACTTTCATACTATCAGACCTATTTGCACTTTGGTTCCCAATTGATAAGCAAGGCATTCTAACCCCATTTGATGTTGAATCCATAAGATGACATTTCAAACCCACTCTTGCATCCTTGGACTTACAATCAAACATTGCAAACAATCAGACCCACTTTTGAACACAAGACACTCATTGGTTCCTCAATCTGGATTTCATGGTTGTTACAAGGCACAAAACTTACCAAATTAAAACAAACCTGTTCTCGGAAGGAGAACCCGTATTCACATTGGAAACATGAGAAACTTCAAGACTCAACCCCTTGTACGGTGCTACACCTAGTACTACTTACACAATAACACTCGAACTAATAAACATGGATGATCAAGGTGAATACCGATGGGATGAAAGATTCCATGCAAAAAATGAACAAGAAGAATGTCAAAGACAAAAACAAAGGGCCCAATATGATGATGATGAGGATGATATTGATGATGATGCTAATCCTACTGAACAAGAATACAATAGAGCTTTAAGCAGCAAATGATTTCACAAAATGCTTGAAAGAGCCTTGGAAGAGAACAAAGAGAAATACTTCTTAGAACTTGCTTCCCGAGGTGTGAAATTACCCAAGGACAATGACATGGAACAACTCAAATAGAAAGTGGATATTACTCCTATGTCAATCCTAAATAAAAAGTTTCTTTCCATGAAAGTAGAAATTTGAGAACTCAAGGAATCAAAGGACAAACCAAAGCAACAATATTCTCTAGAACACATTTGTCCTTTCCCTTTTGATAAGGGGCTCACAATGGTTCCATTTCCTAAAAATGTTACAATACCAAAGTATGACAAATACATGGGAGATTCCAACCCTCAAGATCATGTGAGGGAGTTTTGTACAACTAGTATGGAGTTCATGCACGAACAAACATACCTCATGAGGCTATTTCCATGAAGCCTAGGTGGATAATCTATAGAGTGGTTTTCCAAACTACCTATTGGAATCAAAACATTTGATGAACTAGTTCAAAACTTCATACAACACTACTCCTATAACATCCAACACACAGTCACTATGTTGGATTTATGCAACACCAAACAGAAAATGGGAGGGTCATTCTTGAGTTTCCTACAAAGATGGAGAAAGATATTTGCACGATATGCTAGAGAAATACCTAAAAATGAAAAGATGGATATCTTCATTAATAACTTGGTTCCATAAATGAACTTCCCAATTCAATTACAAGGACTTGGTACCAATCTTTGACAAAATGATTGATAATGCTCTCAAGATAGAGGAAGTCCTAATAAAGAAAGGTGACATTACCATTAACAAGGAACACAAGGACAAGTCCTATCCCACTAAGGACAAGTACAAATATGCCAACAAGAACAAACATGTGGTTAATGATGGAGTGGTTGATACTCCCAATCCAAAACCAAAACCATAAGTTTTCAATCTTACAACAAGTCTTCAAACAACCAAGAGTTTGAACGTTACTGTGACTCCAACAACAAATAATACCTTCAACAAACCTTGAAGAGAACCTTGGGCTCCACGGCCTAAAAGAACATTTACACCATTGGGAGATACCTTGGAAGTGGTTTTAAAATTACTTGTGGAGAACAAAATTATCACAATTCCTGAACCCGACAAACCTTGGGATCCGGAAGACAAACCCAAGTGGTGGAACAATAATGACTATTGCAATTACCATCACAATAAAGGACACACAACCAATAATTGCTTGAAATTGAGGCATGTTATTCAGGATCTCATTGAACAAGGGAAAGTCAAGGTAGATGGACATCACATGAATAATGATCACAAGACATTTCAAACCCCACTACCTAACTATGAGAAAGGAGAAACTTCTAAGAACAATAAGGTTAACTACACATACACTGATGGTGATAATGTAATCAACATGATGGAGCCTTGTGAATACTCCATTAACATGATCACTCTCAAAGGAGTTAAAAACAAATCTGAATCCTCCAATGCTATAACACGAGGATAAGCTAAGCTCACTCTCAAAGGAGCTTCAACATCTAAAGAACCACCTACAACAACAACAACGTCTAAACAACTGGTGTTAGCTCCAAAATTCAATCTTGTAGAACAATTGCAAAAGACACCTGCACAAATATCTATCTTAGAGTTGTTGAAAATCTCCCCTAGTCATAGGGAGGTTCTTGATCATGCCCTATTGAGCACCAATGTACCAAAACTAGACTTAGATGTGGATAGATTCCAGACCATGGTTGGTCATATGAGTTCCCCACACTACCTATCTTTTTCAGAAGAGGACGACAAATCAACAAACCAACCACATAATCAGCTCCTTCATTTAGAGGTTCTTATTCATAAACACCATGTCAAATGTGTCTTGATAGATGGAGGCACTGGTTTGAACATTTGTACTTACAATTTGATAAAACAACTAGGTTTCTCAAAGTATGCATTTGATCCAAGGAGAAAGATAACAATCAAAGCTTATGATGAGGAAGAAAGATCCTCTAAAGGATTGGTTGTCTTACCCATCAGAGTAGGGCTGGTGGAACAAGATGTTTTATGTCAAGTTCTTGATCTCCCCCTTGCTTACAACATTCTTCTTGGAAGAACATGGATACATTCAATGCAAGAAGTACCTTCCACTTATCATCAATGCCTAAAATTTCCTCATAATGGAGTGGAGGTTACTATCCCAGTAGATACAACATATACATGCAATAGTCTCAAGCAGATAGAAACCATGGTTCCTCATAATAAAGAAAGCTCTCACAAAGCAGAAACATCCAAAGAAATGGTCTTAAGGAGATTTTCCAAGAAGATAAACATTCAAGAAACAAGTATGGGAGAGTACAAAATAGATCCTGCAACATCCTTGATGGATCTTCCTAAATCTCCTAGAACACAAGGAATGCCTTCATCTACATTTACACCTTCCAATGGAAATGCTTTAACTATACATGAAGGAACTAGAATGGTGAAAGCAAAAGTATCCCTAGAGGAAGAAAATGAAGAAAAATCTATTTTGCAATGGCTTTACAAAGAACCCGAAGAAGATGGGAATGTTAAACATGTTGAAATATCTCCAAGCAAGTATGGAAAAGGATATAAGTTTATGAAACAAATGGGGTACAAAGGAAAAGGACCATTGGGACAAAACAACAAAGGAATAGTAGAACCCCTACACATGGATTTTAGAAGTCCTAAGGACAAGACTAGACTCAGCTTTAGAGAAGCTAGATTTCATCCCACAGTAGAGAAGGGTCCTGTGTTTGATACATCAGGGGATTTAGATGATGAGGAAGAAACAAAAGGATAACCTATCGCTTATGAAAGGTTGTTGCTCTTACAAGGAGATCCATTATCAGATATTGGTGTTTCTTTTAGGAAAAGGCAAGGTGAAGCACAAGTAGAGGAACCTAATGAGGGACAAGAACAAGAAACTCCCATTGTTGATACATCACACTTTGATGAAGAACCAGAAGCAATGAATCCACAAGAACCATTGCAAGAAGAAGAGAGTCATGCTAATGAAGAAGATGAGATACCTATGACTATTGCCCACTTCTTGGGAGTTTCAGATAATAGTCAAGTAGACTAACATGAATATGAATGGGATGTCCTTTCTAATGCCACCATGGACATAGAGATAGATGTGATACACAAGTTTGCTCCTAGAACTCTGTTGGTAGTAGGAGAAAGTTCTAATGTTAGATCACTAGAGTTAGATCCCCATAGCACTAACATGAACTCTAATAATAACGAACATGACTCTAATAATCCTAAAATTTATCTAGAAGCAAACTTAATGGATGATATCTTGCAAGTTATGAATGATGGTAACAACGCGATGATGTCTCTTGAACCTATTGAATATTTTCGCTTGAAATACCCTGACTTGATAGACTGGGATGAACCTTCAAACATAAATTTTCTATCCTTTGACAATGACTATTCCATAGCCTGTTATCTTAATGCTTGTGAACCTTTCCATTCTTCCACCAATATAAGGAGTGAAATCATGACCGAAGAGGATATCAAGTTTCTCAGTCTTAAAAAGAAAAACAAAAAGAACAAGAGATCTGATGGTGAAAACCACCTAGTGGCAATATCAGATCCTAAAAGAGAAAAAGAAAAGGACGTATCCAATGGTGAAAACCTCCTTGAGGCACCAAAGGATGGGATGTTTGATATCCTCCCAAATCACTTCCAAGAAAGGTCCTCAGTTCTGATCAAACTGACACAACCCATTAATTTGGGAACAACAGAAGCTCCTTAGTTAGTCCACATAGCTCAATCATTGACCGAAGATGAGAAAACCCAATCCACTGATTTCTTCAAAGAAAAGAAGATCAACTTTGCTTGGTCTTACTCAGATATGTCCAGATTGGATACAAATTTGATTATGCACCACTTGTCTATTTCACCAGATGTAAAACTTGTCAAGCAAAAACTTAGAAAAATGAATCCGCATGTGGCATTGCTAGTGAAAGAAGAACTGGAAAAACTATTGAAAGCTAGATTCATTATAGTTGTTGATTATGCGGAGTGGATCTCCAACATAGTTCCTATTTCTAAGGCATACAAATCAATAAGAGTATGCACAAACTTTAGGGATCTCAACAAGGCTTGTCCTAAGGATGATTTCCCGCTTCCAAACATAGACATGATTGTGGATTTAACAACGGGTTATGAGATGTACTCCCTAATGGATGGTTTTTCAGGATATAATCAAATCAAGATTGCTTTGGAGGACCAAGAGAAAATAGAATTCACCTATGCATGGGGAACCTACTATTAGAATGTGACACCATTTGGTCTAAAAAATGCAGGTGCCACATATCAAAGGGCAATGACCACAATCTTCCATGACATGATGCACAAGAATATGGAAGACTATGTTGGTGACACTTTGGCGAAATCAAGAATAAGGACTACACACATAGAGGATCTGATGAAAATCTTTGATAGAATGGAGCAATTCCAATTAAGACTTAATCCTAAGAAATGCGCATTTGGCGTGTCATCTAGAAAACTCTTAGGATTCATAGTTTCAGCTAAGGGAATTGAAGTGGATCCGAAAAAAGTGAAGGCAATTCTAGAAATGAAACCACCAAAGAACATTAGTCAAATGAGAACCTTACAAGGAAAGCTACAATCTATAAGAAGGTTCATATCTCAGTTGGCTGATAAAGCACAACCCTTCACAAAATTAATGAGAAAAGGAACCACATTTGCTTGGGATGAAAAATGTGAAGAAAATTTTACCCAAGTCAAGAATTATCTAATGAATTCTCCCATTCTGATGGCACCAATCTATGGAAAACCTTTGTTGCTCTACATATCAGCCACAGATACATCACTAGGAGTACCACCTGCACAAGAAGATGAGACCAAGAAGGAAAGAGCCATTTACTATATTAGAAGAACTTTGGTCACATATGAGCTAAACTATTCAATGATTGAGAAGGCATGCCTCGTAGTGGTGTTTGCATCCCAGAAGCTTAGACACTATATGTTGGCACACAAGGTGAAGCTAATGGCTAAAATTGATCCACTTAAGTACTTATTGAATAAAGCAATGCTGACAGGAAGACTGGCTAAATGGGTCCCGATCCTAAGTGAATTTGACAGTGAATATGTGGACCGAAAAGCCATCAAGGGACAGGTGATTGCTGATCAACTTGCAGAGACACCATTGACTAATGATAAGCCATTACTTATAGAGTTTCCAAATGAATCTATCATGCACTTAACAGAACATCCCTGGAAAATGTACTTTGATGGATCCTTCACGCAACAAGGATCAGGAGCTGGTTGCTTATTCATCACACCACAAGGATATAAGATTCCCAAAGCATACAAAATGATCTTTCCATGCACTAGCAATATGGTAGAATACGAAGCTCTGGTGAATGGACTCAAGCTTGCAATAGAGTGGAAAATCATTGAATTACACATTTATGGGGATTTGAAGCTCATCATTAATCAGGTGAATGGTGACTATCAAACTAAGGATGAGAAACTCATGCCTTACAAGACAATGGTGGATGATTTGAAAAAGTACTTTGTCTTCATCACGTTCCAACAAATTCTTAGGTCAGAAAATAGAGTAGCTGATGTGATGGCTACTTTAGCATCTATGTTACAATTGGAAGAACACCAATTTCACTATGACTTCCTAGTGGAATAACTCCCTTTCCCAGCTTATGACTCTCTTGAATGCCAAATTGTTTGTGTCCTTGAAACTCAAGTGTTATCCAGATATGCCCATATCTACTCCTATCTTAAAGACCAAACAATCCCTGAAGGCTATTCCAAAAATGAAAAAGAGATCCCTCCTAAGAGAAACATCGCGTTACGTAATCATCGCTAATGACTTGTTTAGATGTAGTCTAGATGGCACACTTCTTAGGTGTTTAGAACATGAAGAGTCTAATTGCGTATTAAAAGAAGTTCATGAAGGTGTGTGTGGATCACACTCGAATGGTTTTTGATTAGCCAAGAAACTCCTAAGGGTTGGATACTTGGCCCACTATGGAGAAAGATGCTATAGACTTTGAAAAAACTTGTAAGAAATGCCAGATCCATGGTAATCTCATACATGCACCAGCTAGAGAGTTGATTCCTTTTATAACATATTGGCCATTTCAACAATGGGCCTTTGATTTGGTTGGTCAGATCTACCCCAATTCATCAAGTAGACATAAATATATCATCACCGCAACTGAATATTTCACAAAATGGGTGGAAGCTATCCCATTGTCCAATGCAATTGGAAAGAAAGTTTCAATGTTTATCTTGAATTACATCATTTTCCATTATGGCGTACCATTGTTGATTGTGACTAACAATGGGGGCCAATTCAAGAACAAAGACATAGATGAACTGTGTCTTCAATTTAAAATCACTCAACACTGTTCCTCAATATATTACCCTCAAGGTAATGGACAGGCTGAGGCATCAAACAAAAATATCCTGAAAATATTGCATAGGACAGTAAACAAATTAGGAAGGGATTGGCATTTGCAAATCAATCTAGCATTGTGGGCTTACAGAACAAGCATAAGAACACCTACTGGTGCAACTCCATTCACACTAGTCTATGGATCTGAAGAAGTCTTACCAATTGAAGTGGAGATTCCATCACTGAGGGTATCATTGAAACATCTAGTCACTGATGAGGACTATAGAATCTCTAGACTGCAAGAACTTGAATTGCTAGATGAGCGTAGATAATAGGCATTTGACCATCTCAAAGCTTACCAGAAAAGGATGTTAAGAGGATACAACAACAAGGTTAAACCAAGAAGTTTTCAGATAGGGGATCTAGTTCTCAGAGAGAATCCTAAGAACCAACAACATTGAGAACAAAAGGGAAAATTTGAACCCAACTGGCTGGGTCCCTTTGTCATTACTGCAGCATTTGGATCAGAAGCCTATCAATTGGCTACGTCTGAAGGAGATATTTTGCTAGATCCAATCAATACCCTACATTTGAAAAGGTTTTCTGCCTGACATTCTTGGGGAAGCTCCTGTACAGTGAAAAGAGTCCTGAAAAAAGATAAAAAATAGCAAATATAGATCCTGAAAAAAATCAAAAACATTGCAAAAAGTCCTGAAAAATGAATATCTTGGTGAAAACCTAGCAATAGGTTCCTTGATGTGTCAACAAAAAAATCAGAAAAGAGAAAAATACAAAAAAATAAAAAAAGCAAAAAGAACAAAAAAATTGGAAAAGAGAAAAAAGTGTCTTGGTGAAAACTTGGTAAATAGGCGCTACTTGTAATTGACGCTCTATCTATCAAGAAAGCACTTACACCTTTGGCCTATGTAAATATCAGTTTGTATATATCCTTCAATCACTTTCGTGACCCGCCAAAATCCTAAAAGAACTATCAAAGAATTGTGCCTTCCTAAAACTGGAATCTATCCACATTAGGGTCCTAGGTAAACTATTTTGTTTCCCTAGGGGGCATTTGATCAAATCACATTCGTTGACAAGATGTTGCGTCCACAATTGACAATAAACTATGAACAACAGTATTTTTCAATACCACACTTGTCCGCAATTGACTGTAAACTATGAAAAAATAATGTTTCTAAACCCCAATCGACAGGTTCTTAAAATGTGTTTATCAACACAACGTCATGATGAAAATAGTGTTTCTAAACACTAAAACAGGTGGGGCACTTATGGATGAAGAAATGAATCTTTGATTGATGATAATTCTTAACTGTCTGTGTTTGCAAGATTAATCAAAAGTGTTTTTAAACACTATAACCACAATTGTCTGTTTCTATTATGCAAATACAATGAACATGTTAAAGGACAATGAACTTTTCTTATTATCAATTTTTTATTGTTATGTTTCCTTGAGTAACTCGATGATGTCTATGGACTAAAGAGAAACAAGGACTGGGGGCATAATGTTTTCTTTGTCTTCTATTTGTGGTAATAAATCTGATGATCTTAGGTGATCATGGGGAATGGGTGTCTACTATAAGTGCCTTCACCATGTAGTGAAATGCCATGTATACCTCAGCCTGTTTCCTATGAAAACCTTAGTGAGGTTGGATCTATTTCCTTGCCTGTTTAAAAACTAACAAAGATAAATTGTTTCATAGTAAGGTGCATAGTAAATCGGATTATACCCTAGGATGTGAATAAAAAATGAAAGGTCATTGCGGGTATACATTTACACATTATGCACTAGAAAAGAAATGGTTTAAATCAAATAGGAAGTAACTGACAACATTTATAGCTGGGTGCTTTAATGTTTAGGTTGTCTTCCAACATGGCGAAAAAAGAGAGGATGTACTCATATTTTTAGGATTGTTAAATCTATTTGTGAAAATTGTACTATCTTAAATGAGGTCCCGCTAACAGAGGCTCTATGATGAAAATAACCCACTTTGAATAAATAGTGACTATCCTAGGTGTCTTAGGTGCATCTCATTGGTTAATTGCATTAGAGTTCATTTTAGTTGCATATCATATAATTTGCATTAGATTCATTTAGATGCATTTCATCATCTTTTGTTGCATTGAAATTCATTTTAAATTGCATTCATTTTAGTTTTGCAAAAGCTTGAAAATGTGGATTCAACTATTTGAAGCAATGATATAAATTGAGATCTATCTAAAAGTATTTGTGATATAAGCTGAAAATTCTAAAACATTCAACATTAACCATTTGATATTTGTGACCAAGTACATCATGGAATCATAAACAGATGAACCTAAAATGATGGAGTATAAATCACTGATATCCATTTACATTCATAAATCATTCCATTTCATAAAGCCATCTACATTTGGCATCCATATTCGTTCATACATAAATAAAAGTGAGATGTCCATACATCGCATTGCAATACATCTCATACATCCATACATTCATGATAAACTTTGAAAATAACAAAAACATGAGCATATATCAGTGAAATATATCATGACATCATTTTATCATCACCTAATCTAATCTTGACCAAGTATGACAATCACATCAATATCCCGAGCATAAATCAAACATCATATATCACGTGTAGAAATTGAAACCATCAAAGATTAGACATCAGAAATTACAACACATGAAGCATCAGATAAAGAGTATCAATGGTAGAATCAGTATGAGCATCAATATATGATCATAAATGTCCATAAGAGAGAATGTCTATCAAAGATCACCCATGAATCAGAGTATTAGTATATTAAAGCATGAAACAACATATAAACAAAAATACAAAGTCCAGGAGATATGAGAGTACATCAGATAAAAAATAGTACAAGTACATAATGTCAAAAAAGTACAAAGGAGTCCAGAGATACAAAATATGCATAAAACAAGAGGTCTACACCTCACTGACCCCCTCATCCTCAATAGGAGGATCGGGAGGGGGTGCATCTTCTCTGCTAGGTGGTGGTGGCGGTGGCATGGCACCCTCTGACTGCTGAGCAATAATTGAATACAATGGAGCCCTCTAAGCAGCAGGAACAACAACACAATATAAAGTGAAATAGTATGTCGCTCTCTGTCCCTAGTGGGTAGCTGTATGTGTGTACCTATCTCTCTTAGCTCTCAACTATGTGAGCTGCGCATCCCTACATGCTCTCAACTGTGCCAGCTGAGCATCTCTATCTACTCTCAGCTGAGCTATCTATGTGTCTCGCTCAGATCGAACCTGTGCTAGCTGTGAGTCCCTCTCTGACAACTGTGTTGTGAGGGTAGCAACCTGGAATCTCAAGGCAGCCCTCTCCTACTCACACTATGAAAGCCTATCACCGTCACTACCTATAGGGGGATCTTGTCGCGCCTGCTGTTGATTTTGGGGTCCCTGCTGTGAATCTTGATCTCCCCCTAAAGGTCTCTACGTGTGTTGATCTCTGTGCAATAATGGCCCTATATCCCTCCAAGGAGGGGTGATCTGTACTCTACGCTACCTATGGCTAGCATCACCTCTTGAGGCCCGACGCCTGCTACCACCTAGGGATCCACCACCACCACCCCTATCATCACCTCCGTCTCCTCCATCTCCTCCATCACCTTTGCCCCCACGGCCCCATCTCCATCCCTACCTCCACCTTTGTGGGATCCATCTCGGCCTCGGCCTCTGCCCCCTCCTCTAGCAGCTCGGGCTCACCCTCCAACATCATCGTCAGGATCATAATCTAGAGCATCCTCGATCTAAGGAATGACATCATCAGGGGTAGTAAATCGAGGATAGGGGTGCCTCAAATAGTGAGCATGGTAATCATCTATGACCCCTGTGTCACGAACAACTGGTTGATAGTCCTAGACCACGGCTGCATGTGCGCAATCTCATAAATAGTTGTCTCATATACTAACTGGGCTCCCCACCGAGCCTCCTCATTCCTGATCTAAGCATATAGACATGTCTCCTATGACATGCCCTATACACATCCATACTGACGACAGACTCTAGTAATCAAAAACCGCTCAATGACATAGCAGGTTTGTCCGACAAGGTGCTGGGACTGGAAGAAAAAGGGCATTTGTCTGGTGTCTGAGGGCCAGGCCTCATAATCATGATATGGTCGCCACTCCACATCAGTCACATCATCCAGTAAACGACACCAATACTCTAACTTTCCCAGATGGGGCTGCTGAATGAATCCAAAGTACATATAAATATAAGGCAACTCAGTGTCGCGATGCTTGTCAACAATGGGATGGGTCACGGGGATGTGCTCCCATGCCCAGATCTGAAGAACAATGCTCCCTACAGTCATGGAGTGGGAATGCTGATAGACTATCTCATGTAGCTCATGGTACATGTGAACAAGTATACAACTACCCCAGGCATACCTCCCAGGGGTCTGGATCATATGGCCTATCACGCAAGACCAACCACACATAAAACTGTGCTGGCCCCTATTTGGCATCATGATGCCTCCTATCAAGCCAGCTAAATATACAGGAAGTGGGGCATAGTTGGCGACCATGTGGTCCCAACTCAGATAACGTAAGGCAATAGTATCATCTCCAAAGAATCTCCTTGCGTCGGTAATGGAGGTAGGCCCAGATGCCTTATACTCTATGTGGTGACCCATAACATACACATGCAAAATCCTCCACATGTCCTCTAGTGTCACTGTCATCTCGCCAGTCGGTAGGTGAAAGGTGTTGTGCTCAGAATGCCACCTCTCCACCAAAGCTGTGAGAAGCCCACGATTTACTTGGATATGAGGTAAATCACCAAGGCTCCAAAGACCGCACCGCCTAACGATCTGCTGATCCTCCTCGCTCAGCTGATCATGCAGAGCCAAGACCTGGGCTGGCCTCAAAGATCTGAATGAGACCATGGGAAAATTAGTCTGCGCAACAGAAAATAAGGGCACTATGTCAGCATTAGACAAAGGAAGTTCAAAAAAAAATTAAGTGTACTTGGCTCAAAAATCTGGAAAACCAAATGTGATTCAAAATCTCGGATGTGGATCAAGAAATCTGGGATGCAACCCTAAAACACAATGCAATCTTGGAAATCTCGGATACGGACCAGGAAATCCAGGATGCGATCTGGTATACTGGATGCAGACCTGTTTTAAAAAGTGACCTAAAAAGCTTAAGGAAATTTGATTTGCCCAGATGCGACCCATTGGGGTGTGATCCCCAAAATCTTGGATGTGATCTGGAATCTAGGAGGTGACATGGGATGGACACGATGCGATCCCATATATGGGATGGACATGATGCGATCCCATATATGGGATGCAATCCAACATTAAATTTCCTATAACTTGCATAAAAATGTGTGAAAATTAAATTTTTTAAATTGACAAGATGCGTTATCGGATACTCATAGGTGCTGTGTAGTGCCTCGATCAGTCATGTCACCTCGCCATCTCGAATCAGTACTTCTCCACTGGGAACACCATGGTCTCTCAGAGCTCAAGGAAATCTCAAAGGGTAAAAGTGAAAATGAATAGTTAAAAGTCAATTTTTGACCTATTTAAGCCTCCCGGGGGCCCCAGAGCCCTAAGGGACATTTATCTATAAGACATCACAGAGGCTTAATATCAGGACAGAAATTGAAATAGGTGATTTATATCACTCAAATGCAGTAAAAACCAAGTTACGAAGCAAAGTCAACATCCAACAAGCAAAAGTCAAAATGGTCAAATTACAGTCAAACAGGGGCAAAACTAAGCAAAAAGTGGTTTTCTCAGTACACCATCAGATTTATATGCTGGGATATTACTTAAACACAAGTCAAACTTGGTCAACTCTCTCAAATTCTTGGTCAAACTTGGTCAAACAATGCTTTTGGGGCACTCAAATCAATCTAAATGGCTTGAAAATTCTTTCCAATCAATCTATGCTTGATCCATGGCTAATTCAATCACTGTGAATCTTTCTAAATGCTTGAAACTAATCAGTTTATTTGAATTTGTTCCAATTTCGGTCCCGAGGGGGCATAATCATACCAAAATCCAATGCTTTGAATCACATTCTTTAACACTAGGGGCACGACAGTTCTCTTCAATCAAGCTGAGACTGTTATTTTCAACTGAAAATTATTTTCAAAATCTCACATTGACCTTCGTTCAATCAGGCTCGAAGTTAATATTCTCAATTCTTGTCCAGTCAAGTTCAAAATTGAGAGTTTCTAAAATTAAGCAGAATTTCATTCAATCAAGCTTGGAATTCTTTTATCGGTCTTCATTCGATCAAGCTCAGAATCGGTAATGTCAATTTTAGTTCAATCAAGTTCAGAATTGACATCTTTTCTAATCAAGTAGGATTTCGTTCAATCAAGATCGGAATCCTCAACTTCAGAGTAGTTCTCGCTGCTCTATAAATCTCTTGAATCACACCTTGAATCATATTTTCTTTGAATCTTTGTGCTGCTCGCAAAGCAATTCAAAGAGGGGCAAATGTAATCACCTAAAACTGGGCTAATAGAACCTAAGGCCCTATTTGCCCTTAATTTGGCATATAACCTTAATTATGTTAATTCGATCTTTGATTATTAACATAAAATCCTAAAAGTTTAATAAAGCCCATCAATTTTTAAATCAAGCACTTATTACTAAGGTTCAAGCAAAAATCAAGGTTATTAACTCTAGGCCTATTTAATTAATACAATCCCATCAAAATGCAGAGGCTAGAGTTATGAATTAAAACAAATGCATAAATACCTCCTAAAAGAAAACAAACACAACAAACACAAATCAAATCAAAGAGGCTTGGACATGGATCAAGGATCAAGCCAAGATGCATCTCAACCACTCCTCATGGATGCATCTCAACCATCAATTCTCTTCCAAATCCTATAAAATAGAATTTTGAAAAGGCTTTTCTTCTTCTTGCTAATGCTTCTTCTATGCTCTTCTACATGCTTATGAATTTGAGGCTTCATGATCCATGATTATGAACTCTCATGCTTTTGGGAGAATTTTGCTAACTAATGCTTAGATTGATAGTTGTTTTCCATGCTTTTAAGCTTTCATTAAGTAGAAAACACTTCAATTTGGGTAATAATGGAAGGAATTAAGATTTCATGCTTTCATTTTTAGTTGTTTACATGCACTTTTGAATCTCTCATTTTAGTGTAGATTGTCACTGTTTAGGGGTCAAATCTGAGAGCAATTAACCCTATTTCATACTCACACTAACTAGAGAGCAATAGGATGCTTTTAATTGTTAGTTTTTGCAATTAGATCTTTATTTTCCACTAACAAGTGATGTTATTATCCTATTGAACTGTTGTGTTGCAAGTCACAAACTCACACACACAATAGTATAATTTATCTCAACACCTTGCAAGTTTTTACTAATATAGTAAATGACATGCTCAACGATACCTTCCTTCTGTCCTAGGATTGCTCCAATGGTATAGTCAGATGCATCAGTGTGGATGTGAAATGGTAGCTTCCAATTAGGTCTTCTATGAATAGGTGTTTTTTTCAAAACATTTTTCAGCTTCTGAAATGATGCTTCACAGTCTTCTGTCCATTCAAACTTGGCTTCCTTTTCCAGCAAGTTGTATAAAGGTGCTGCAAGTTGGCTGAAATCCTTTATGAATCTTTTGTAATAACCAGCGTGGCCAAGAAAAATCCTGACTTCTTTCTGCTTGACCAGTGTGGGAAGTGTGTTGATGACTGCATTTTTTGCAGGGTCAACCTGGATTCCAAAAGATGAAAGGTATTGTCCCAAGACAACTCCCTCCTCCATCATCATGTAGAACTTCTCACTGTTAAGGGAGAGGTTATATTCTTGGCATCTCTTGAGAACCTTCTCCAAGTTAGCTTGTGCCTCCTCAAATGTAGTTCCATGAGTAATGAAGTCATCATGCATGTATATTTCAACACAATTACCATAATGTCAGAGAAAATATCAAGCACCGCTCTCTGGAAAGTAGTAGGTGCATTGCACAATCCAAATGGTAAGACTGAGTAAGCAAATGTTCCCCATGGACAGGTGAACATTGTCTTATCCTAGTCTTCTGGTGATATTTGGATCTGGTTATATCCACTAAATCCATCTAGAAATGAAAAATACTTTTTACCAACAAGATTATCAAGCACTTGGTCAATGAAAGGTAATGGAAAGTGATCCTTTTTAGTGGCTTTGTTAAGCTCCCTATAGTCTACACAAACTCTCAATTTCCCCCTTTCTTTGGGACAATTACTAGAGGAGAAACCCATCGGCTATCAGAAATAGGATAAATGAAACTGGCACTAAGGAGATTCTGCAACTCTGTCTTCACTATATCTCTCAAAGCAGGATTAATTCTCCTTTGGGCCTGTCTAAATGGCTTGCACTCAGGGCTTATATAGATTCTACGGGTGCAAAGTTTAGGGTCTAACCCCTTCATATCAGTATAGTCCCATGCAAAGAATTGTTGACTTTCTTGCAAAAGTTTGAGAAGACTGGACATCTGAGATGTAGTGAGATTCTTATTAACATTCAACTCTTTCCCTAAGGAAATTTCAACTCTTTTGACCTTATCCAACATCAAAAATTTTGCAAGTGATGGTGACTTTATTTCATGAGGCAACAAGGTGTGGAGATAATCAAATGCTGCAGGAGACTGAGGTGAGGTCTGCTTGGGCAATATTGTTTGGAGGGAATAGTTAGGAACAACACAAGAAGATGCCTCAGAACCATATTGGTTAGTGAGAATTGCTGCTAGTATATCATCTTCTTCTTGTGACATGATAAACAAATTTCTTTCAATGACCATGAGATTTTGCACTGAGTTTTCTTCAAGGGAAACATCACCTAAATCTGGCTAGACAACCTTGTCAAGCTTTACTTGGGGTTTTGTTGGAGAATATAGTGTTAGCTTCTTGGTATTTATCCCATCTGATATGGTCATTTTTTCTTAGTGACATGCAATGCATGCATCATCTGTGGCAAACCAAGGTTGTCCTAGGATTAATGAATATCCTCCTAGAGTGGCTTTGGGTGACAGGACTATGAAATCTGAAGGGTAATCCAATGAATCCAATGTTACAATAATATCTTCAACCATGCCATCTATCTTAATAATGGAAATATCAGCTAATTGCAGTATTGTAGGTGTATCTTGTAAACCAATAATGTTAAGCCTCAACAAAACTTCCCTAGTCATGACATTGATTGATTCTCCTAGGTCAATCAGGACATTCTGTATTTGGATACCATTAATATGAATAGTGACTAATAGACTCCTTGGATCAGATACTTGGACTTTAAGACTTTTCTTAGCATGAGATCAAAAAGCTATCCTAGAACATGGATAGTGTTAGGGTCTTTTTTCTTCCTTTTGGGCTTCTTAATACAGGCTTCTTTTATTGCCTTGTTATAAATTGGGACTTCTTTAATAGAATCCTACAAGGGGATTCACAATGTCATTTGCTTGAGTTCATCAATTAAATTAACTGTTATAGGATTTTCTTTTGGAGGATCTGATTGAGCCAATCTTTGTGGATAAGGGGGATTTTTGAATACTGGTGCAGATTTAGGAATAGGTGGAACATCAGTAGGTTGGTTCACAAGTATGTCATCAGCATCAACAACATCAGTTATTATAGGCTCCTTAGGTGCAGGCAACGTAGTTCCCGATCTGAGATGGATATCATTTACTTGCAGGGAATAAGCTTGCAGCTGCTTGTTGTTAGGATTTGGAGTTGGTTGTGCAGGAAGTTATGTTGGATTTTGAGGCTTATTATTGGCTATACGAGGTGGAGGCATAATATCTTGCTGTTGAGGTGGAGGCATGAGAGCTTGCTGCTGACTAGGTTGGTTGGGTCCCCACTGAGGTTGTTGTTGCCAGTTACTATGTGGTTGCCATTGGTTATTCTATTGTGGTTGCTAATAGGAGTTAAACTGATGTTGGTATGGGGTAAATGGTGGTTGTTGCTGATAGGCTTGGTTATAGTACAACTATTGGTTAGACCAGTTATAATTCCAATTTTATCCTTGAGGGGCAGAATTTTGAGGGGCATGGCTTGGCCATTGACTACTATTATTATTATAACCAAAATTATTCAAGGGGTCTGGAGGCATACCTTGTCTCTGAGCCCATGGATGCCTTTTAGCAACATAGAAAACTTATCCATTATCCTCATTTATGGCTTTAAACTTAGTGGGCATTCAATTAGTGTCCATAGATGCAACTGTCTTGCACCTACAATTTCTCTTCTTTCTCTGCAATGAGAGTAGAATTCGGCCAGCATGGAATCTGCCTCCTCCTTCTTCCTTCTTGCTTGCATACTATCCAGTTGAGTGGCAACATCATTGATGATGTCTTTCTTAAAGTCAGACAGAAGATTGGATAGCTCGATCTTAGATACCCCCGAACCACCATTGGACTTATGTGGTAGGTCTCTAAGTCCCCTACCTTTCTTCACAGTAGCCCTTGAATAATTCAGACATATATTTTTTTATGTCAGCCCAGTTTTTCTGAGTGATGTCACCACCTAACATAAGATCTAAGGCTTCAATGCTGCCATCATGTACACCTTTTAGAAAAAGATACCTTTGTGATTCCCCGTTCAGCTGGTGCTGTGTATTATGCTGCAAGTTGAACATGAACCTTGAGACATAATCCTCCAAGGTTTCATCTTCCTTTTGGGACATTTTGAAAATGCCATCTCCTTTCAAATCTTGACCCCTAAAGTACTCTTTATACTTTGAAAGGAACAGATTGCTCATTGCAAGCTAATCTGATATAGCGTTGGCATTTATGCGGCTGAAGCTAGACCTAATTGATTTTTTGCAAATACATGGGTTTGGAAATGGCTTCTAGTTTGCATTCTTAGGCTAGATCATCACATTTCTACATTTCACATAGGATTAGTCACCTTTTCCTAGTAGCATGTAGTTGATAGACTCAATTTTATAGGGTTTAGAAAAGCTTTATCAAGTACTATGTAGGAAATAAATATCATGCTCTACACATCTTAGAAATTCATTATAAACGTTCATTTATAGCAAGGAATGTGTGTGCTACCAATGTTGTATTGAATGGGTTATAATGCCCAATTCTTGTGTTAAACCAATGAAATGTCCCCACTTGCAATCTCCTAAGATCATGGGACTATTTACTCAAAACTTCACTTATAAGAGACTTATTTCTATTATACCTGGCACTTTAACAATATGTTATTTACAATTGTTTAATTAATATCACAATGAAAAAAATGATGGAAATGATCTTTGATTTGCATTGATTATCCCACTGCCTTATCATGTCTTATCACAATGTGTGGAATTTATATAGATCTAAATAGTTATCACTCTTGATATCTTCTTAGTGATTTTGATTTGAAGTATATGCAAACTCCTGTAATCTGATTATGAATCTCTCACAAGTTAGCCACAATGACTTGTAAACAAACTCTTATCTTCCTCTTCTAAAGTCTGGAAATGATTGTTTTATAGAATTCCTCCTCCAAATCTGATGTCTGCAATTTTATCCTTTTTAATTACCATCCCCCCTCTCAAGAATTGAAAGCAGTGCCTCTTACATTAACTTTCTTGAGTGAAGAGTTGTGTGGATGAGGTGCATCTTATACTGTATGGTAAGCAAACCTCGATGTTGAACTAATGCTTATGGTGTCTTGAGATTAGTCATCGTTGTCACTAGTTTAATATTTTGTTTTATACAACATTTAATAGTAGTTGATTAATCATTCTTCTACTCACAGCTCGATTTTAATTTATCATTATGTGTAATTGCCTCTATCTTAATTGTATATGCTGTCTTAAATAGCGATGCCTTCTTTGGAAAGTATTCGCTACTCCCATCAAAGCATAACGACACTCTTACAAATTTTCTCTATGTATTAATTAAATCGTTTATGGCCTGGTTATTATCTGAGTTTCTGAGACACATTGTTTATGATGACCTCTTATACTCCCTATGTTGTACGACATCTGATTTGAATTCACTGATGATACTATTCAATGCTATTGTTTCCCATCTTCTATGGAATCGATATATTCATATTGTTGTCACTTAATATGGATAAATAATTTAATCATTTGTCTTATCTATTAGTCGCTAGTTAACAATGGCCTCTGTATCATTTAAAGTTCATGGCCACCGATTCTTCTAATCACTCCCTATTAAATAATAATTGGTTCATAGTCCATGAAATGGATTGCTCCCGTAAATGCCCAAACAATCTCTGAATGACGGTAATACACAATGAACTTCTCTATTTATTGTTTCTTTACCAATTTTCTAACTACCATGTTCTTGAGTCCACCCTGAGTCTCCCCTTTCGAAGTCCTATTTATATGTAAATGGTTGGACATGACGTTTCCAAGGTCGACAATTGTTTGGTTGACTACTGATTATTATTTGTTAGTCCCTGCCGTTAAGACTGGAGACTAATGTTTTCAGTAGCATTTTTCATATTAATTTTCTCTTGAATGTTGTGCATTCTCCGTTTAACCTATGGTCTAAGGAAATTTTCCCATTAAAATGATTTTTTTATTTTCACTTTTGTTTTTTTCCATTGGTTGTGAGCTTTATTCCTGGTAGTCTGTTTCTTTTTATGTTAGAAAATTAGCAGAAAAATAGGAAGGTGCTGGAAACGTGGGATGTTGCATGAATCTTGACAGTTGGCAAATCTTCCAAAAAACAAATGTCAAGAATAGGTCTTCTTCATATTCTATTTGTCTCTTCTTATCATGGTCAGTCTTTTTCTTCCTCGTAGTTTTTGCTATTAAAGATTAATTTGGTAGTTTTCTAGCATTTCCAAAATAGAACCCTTTGATATTGTATGATGTTTGTTTGATAGGTTATTAATTTTCAGTTTGGTTTGTATTACTGAACAGGTAGCGACCTGCACCATTTTTTCTGCAACAGTTTCTTTGTGTGTGGGAGACCTGAGATAATAGAGAAAGAGCTCGTTGGATTCAATATTGGAAAGATTGGCCTCCGGAAATTAGTTGGAGTCTGCAGAGTAGCATTACACAACACTCTTTGGGCTATGGCTATGTCAATTTCGTTGAACCTACCGATAGTGACCCACATTTTATCTTTTTATAGTTTTCTTGAGAGATTTATGTTTTTCTAAGTGTTAGGTGTGCACCCAATTTAAATTTGTTGGTATTTCATTTTTTTATTATTCTGATTTTTTGCATTTATTTAGCTACATGATCTTTGGTGACTCTGAACTATACGCCTTGTAAGGGTAATCCCATTAGAGTCGTGTGGTCTCACTGAGCCCCTCTGACTAGAAAGAGTTGTATTGGCAACATTTTTATCAAGGTAAATTGGATTATTACTGGTTGCGTTCTCTCTAGGGTTTGATGTTTAGCATTTGTTTATGTTCCTGATTTCAATTTACTGTAGTTTTTAATTTGGGGATTGGGTTCTTATTTAGGAATTAGGGTTTCTTTGTATTTGGGAATTGGATTTCCTTTGAATTTTCCCTTTGAGTTATTTTGTCTCAGAGTGACTGTGGGATTATTGGTGTGTCTGTAGATCCTGCATGAATCTATTAGCCATGTCCATATCCATGAAATCTTTAGCAAATTTTGGAAAATATTGTCATGTAAGGTGGTTATGGAGGATGGAAAAAGTAAGTTCTATGGATTGTGCATTTGAATCGAAAGAAGTTGCAGTTGCAGTAATTGGGAATGTTAATGGAACTGAAATATAGGGAAATAAAGTGTAAGTAGGTTCTGTCAATTTCAATCTAAATGTTTGGAATGGATGTAATGTTCATTGAAATCTATTGGGTGTAGTTGGATGTCTAGGTTTCTTCCCATTCCTGATCGATCTTTATAAAACACCAACGGCTCTATATAAGTTGTGATGAAAAGAAATATTACAAATTGATTCCAAAATATTTGGGAAAGATTCGAGAAATAAAATAACATATTGTTTGCCCTTTTTAGTTTAAGCATGGAAGATCATCTAATGTCCGGCATGTCCGACTTTGGAGGCGTCGAGATTCATCTTCAGGGAGGAAATTATAAACCCACCGCGATTGCCTAGAGGTGGAGGCGATAATCTTTTGGAAAATAATTTCGCTGAATCTTTATTGTTTAAGCATTTAAGCTTCCCCAAAAGCTACAGGGATATAACTAGTTTCAGCATAACATGAAGCCTGACAATGTGATGTTCACTAGCAGGAGTTGTCAACACAAGAAACTGAAAAGATTTCTATTTCTGGGTATTCTTCAATCAAATACCATTTTAAAGTAGAAATGGGAAGGGATATTTATTTCAAGCCTGCTAGAATTCAGAGAACACAGGCAATAGGAAAAAATCTGTACAAGATAACATGCGTCACTAGTTTCAATTAGCATAACATGGATGCATAGAATGTCGAGTGTATCACATGATAGTGCAACAAACTGGAAAGCTTTCCTTTTCCATTAATTAAATATGCTAATTAACAACATAAGGTTTCTACAGAGACCTTGCAATGCAGAAAACACGGTAAGGCAAAGGCTAAGTTATGGATTTTTTTTTGGAAGAATTATTTACCCGCCCATGCAAATACTAACCCCTCACATTCTCTCCCGCAGTAGGCAGGGATTCCAGTTGCGCGCAGTCCTTGCTAATTTTATTCGACCCGTAATGGAAGTCAATTATATTATATGATCATCGAATGAGTTATTCGACTCATAATTGAAGTCGATTATATTGTTTTCACCATACCATTAATATGAATTAATATCAATGATTAATTAACTTTTAATATTATATCAACACTATATTTAGATTAATTAATAATTAATGAATATTATATTTATTAATTAGTTTTATACTATAGCTTAATATTATTAATTAGTATTATTGATTATATTATAAATATTTATTTATTAATATATTGATATAAATATTATTAATTATTTATTGACATTATTGATTAATTATTATTTTTTTCTAAATCAAAGCATTGTATATTTGAGAGACTACATATGCATTTGTACATCAATTTCGGCTCGTAACAACCAATCTAAGTCATTGACGACATAACCACTGCTCATAGGTGACGTACAACCATAAGATATTTTGATCGTGTTTTTTTGGCTATAAGATGAATCAATGGTTTGATGCACTTTTAGCAATATTTCGATGGCTATATGTGTTTCGTGTTTTTACACCTACGTCCTTACTAGTGACGGCGACAACAAGTATGTGATACTTATCTCATCATCAAAAGTAGTTGTGAAATAAAACAAGAATGACCCATAATGTAATATTGGATGCACTTGTTTACTTTTTTTGGTATTGTAACCTTATTATAAAGGCTTATGTGCTAGACTACTAGGTAAACGTGAATACGCATAAAGTATAATCACTTCCATTGCCCTTTTGGTAGATGGTCATTATGTGTATACGTGATGAGTTGTTTAGTATATGTACATGTGATGTATGTATAAGATGAGAATTACGATAGATATAATTTATCTAAGAGCTATCACTTTGTGTATATAGTATCCGCGCATGATCTAGATGTACGTTCAAGAACTAGGTAATGTGTGTACTTATTATTTATGCATGAGTTGGATATTATGTTTTTTTATATTCATACTTTCTTGTTGACATCATATCAATATTATTATGTAATACACTTGTTGTCATACTACTTTGCATGTATAAAGTTACGGGTACCAATTTAATTAATGGTATTGAATTACCGAATGTGAGAGATCTTATTCTAAACACAAGGTTGATTTGTTATCATTATTATTGGTGTGTGAACTATGGAGCAAATGTTTTTTAAAAGACATACCTAGGTAGAGTTAGTTGAATAGATTTTTGAGAAATAGACTTTGGTCTAGAGACAAATCATGATATAGAGAAATTACCCTTCTAAGGGTAAGAGAGTAAGTTTGTGACATAGTACATTCTCATAGTTTGATAAGATTGCAAAGTTAACGTTTCAAAATTAAAATAATTGTTAAGTTGTAGAAATACTTAACATTACCATTTATAATAGACAAACACAATTTAAAAAAAAAAACTAAAATATATTAATTAGTTTGATTATTTATGTCATGCCTTAAAAAAAATATTTTAATAAATGTTATACTTAATAATATAATGATTTCTTATTTGTAAAATAACAATAAATTAATAAGAAATTACAATTATTCTATAATTCAATGTTTCTCTATATATAATCTATATATAATAGTTTGTTATTTTTTTATTATATCATGAAATAATTTTTGCATCAATATGACAATTCATGATCCATCATCAAATAAAAATAGATCCAAATTCTTTTTAAGTTTATAAATGACTTATAATATTGGAGACCATCCTTTATTTCATTCAGAAGATCCTTAACTCCACTAGATACAACACTTACATATCCTATCCCTCATAAGACTGATAGTGTATAAAACTATCCCTTCCTCTACACAAACTTACATACTCTATTCCACCTATTAAGAATAAGAATTCTCTACCAATAAACCAACGAGAAGTAGATAAATGATCAATTAGAGAAGAGCAGCTTGCAATGACCTAGACCCAATTGCCCACGATCCATGATCCACAGCACCGGCTATGCAGCCACAAAAATCATTAACTATGCGATCATTAACTACCTCCTTATTGGGATGTTTTCCTGCAAACCCGAGCCTTGTCCCAAATTCTTCCCTCTCTGCATAAATATCCTTTATCAGGAGCACAATGTCTATCCTCTCTACACTTACATTTTATCCAGACCGCATCCGTCCCTCAACTCCTCCACTCTTCTCCCTCCTATCCCAAACAACCCATCAGTCCATTCGTTAGAAAAAACTCCCGCGGGATCAAACCTATCCTTCACCTCAAGAAATTTCTCCAGGTTTACAGCCCTCTTGGCAACACCTTCAAACAAGTGACCTCCAGACTTCGCCAGTGTAGTACCCCTCTGTGCTTCTCTATCACCATTTGCTCAATTTCTTGAAACACATCTTCATTCCACTTGGGTATCCCTGCTTCCCTTGGCCGATAAGTTTGCACCTCCAAAGTCACCTGATCCTCTGCAGGTCCAAGATATGCATCTGACTTCTTGACAGAACGCATGAATATTCCACTGACTGAAAGTGAACTCCGGTCACACAGGCTTGAGCGATTCAAATCCCTAATTTTCTTTATGTCCTCAATTGCCCCATGGAGACGAAACATTGATACTCTCATTTCCACGTCGAAGACCACATTAGTGTGCAGCCGTCGATCCCACTTACAGACTCTTATTTTTATCCAGAATCTTGGTAGGAGTGCAGCTCTTGTGGGTATCTTGATAATTAGAGTCATTTCCTTGGCATCCACCAGATGCTTGCATCTGATGATTGAATCCAATTACAGGGTACCCTGTGAACTGTTTTCCGTCATTCAAGAAGCCACTGCCCTTTGTTGTGGATGAGATTAGCTGCTCCACTCCATTGCAGAGTGCATCCACATCTTCATTTGCTTGGATTTCGTCATCTGGATAGCAGAACAAAGCAAGATTACCAGTTGAATAGCAGATTTATTTACATTGTCACTGCTCTGTATGTGCTCTGTTTACTTCAAATACATTAACCCTGCTCTGCTTATCTCTAACTTTGAATAGCTTATACCTAGCAGGCAGCTTCGAATACTACTAGGGCTCTTGCAGACTGCAGTGCAGTAAAACTAAATACATTTTTAAAGAAGTTTTATGAAGAACAGAGATATCAAAAAGCCTAAAGTCTGCTAAAGCTAAAGTCTTAAGCATCTACTGTTAAAAACTATAACTCTCAAACCATACTAAGAGATCTCTATAGTTCAAACAATTAGAAAATCAAAATATCGAAACAAGTTTTATCAGCTGATATTTTTCAGCTCCTTCTCAGAACAAAATTAAAATAAGTTTGACTAAAAAACTATATAATTGAATTCTCATAACAATATCACAGAACCAAAATGTTAAAAAAAAAAAAAATCTAACCCTACATAAATGCAGATGAACATTTGAACATTTGCTCAAATTTAGAGTTGTAATTATTTTGGAATTAACATCCTACAATACCAGTTTGTAATTGGCATTACCCTTGCTCTGTTTCCCCCTTAGCATATATCGTAAAACTAAGTACGTTTGCCCAAATAGATTGCTGACGAACAGACAGGTTGATGTTTTTTAGTGGGTAAGTTTTAAGATCATACTCACACTGATAAGCATTTGTTTCAATGCTCATAGCTGTGGTTGGACTGCCGATTCCCATGTTGAGCCCATCTCCAGGTACATCAACAGAAACAACATGGTTGGTCAGGAAAATTGCCTTCCCGTGCGAGGGAAGCCATTTTATATCTACAAATTCACTAGCTCTTAGGAAACTCTCGGCTTCCTTTTCTAGATCATTATCATCTTTCACCCTGGCTGAAAATGAGGTCTTGAACATAGGCTGCAAAGTGAAGGTTATTTCAGAGATTGCTCCCAGCGTTCCAAGAGATATCTTGGCAGCTTTCAGATCAGAATCTGATTCTGTCAAGAAAACCCATTACATTGGTGTCCACACAAAAGAATAAAGCCAATTGACCTCAAAAGTACAAGCAGTCATAATAGAGAAAAGCAAGAAGGTAGGTTATAAAACTGACTAAGCCTAAAAATACCCAAATACCCAAAAGAGGAGTAATGAAACAAGAGGAAAATGGTTAAATTCACATGCAGTACAATTAAATAGGTGAGAGAATCACCACTCAAGGTGATGAGCTTTGCATAGCCTTGGGAAGGAGGTGCAGGGACTACCAATTTCATCCCAACAACATACTCATAAACCCCACTTCCTCTTTCTGACAGACCACTGCCATGGGCTCCAGTAGAAACAACTCCTGCTGCTGAAACTCCATTCCAGTAAATCATGGCAGGCAGAGCAAGTCCTTCCTTTGCAGCTTCTTCAATCACATCTTTAATCATTGCGCCAGATTGGACAGTAATTGTCATTGCAGTTTTACTGATTGCAATTACTGAATTATACTTTTGGGTGGAGATGATAAGTCCTTGCTTACCAACACAGGCTAATTTTGATTGACTGTGAGCCAGCCCACTCACCACTCTAATCTTTTGCTTGTTTTTCACTGCATAGGCAACTGCCTGTATAAGCTCGGATTCTGATCTGGGCCACGCAAGCGTTTGCAGCCTCACAAGTTCCCCGGTCATCCCAAATACCAAAAAAATTGAATATGTGGCAATCATGGCCTAAATTGATTTCTACTGAAAGAGGAGTCACACAACTCTCATGGTCATCCCAACTGTACAGAGGATTGAATATGTGGAATGCAGGGTTTATTTTGCATTCTATTGATGGAGGAGGCATACATGCTGATTGCAAACCCAAGACAAAATCAAAGAGGAGCACAATTACAATGAGGGAGCCAGCCATCATAACACTCGAAAACAATCACAATTTTTTTGCAAATGGGGAATCAGTATAGGAGAAAGTTCCATTTGTTGGTGTGCATTTCATGTTCAAGTAGGTCTGGATCTTAGGCTATGGAACCTACCCTAATCCACTGTTCGACATTTTAAGATTCGTATAGATTTCATCCTCCTAATGCCTACGTCTTGAAAGTTCTTAAAATATGCCAAAATTGATTAAATAGCTGATAAGCTACTTTCAAGTCTGGAAAATGTCATCCCAGATTATAAAATATTGTATAAGCATTTTTTTTCCCCCTTTTTACATCAAAATATTATGGTTTTTATAATTTTAAAGAATGAATCTTGTGCATTAGAGTCATTTCAGATTATAAAATATTGTTTAGGCAGTTTTCCTTTGTACAACAAAATCTTTTTTTAAATAATTTTAATGAATGAATCTTTTGCATTAGATTTAATTATCAAAGAAGGACAATGTTTTTAAAAATATTTTAATTATTTTCTGAACTATTCAAATAATGCATCGAAAGTTACAAAATGCTATCTAAGATATGGAATTAACCACATTATCTTTGGTCATTTTAATTCATAAATTAATATAAGGGAGACATGAGACTATTTTAAGAGATAAATGAGTGACAATTCTTATATTGCTCTTAAACCTTTTATATGTCTAAATCTTATAATATATAGAATATAGTTTACAATTATAAATATATGTATATGTATATGTATGCAAATATAAATAGATTTAAATGAAAGATGTGACTAAAATATTATATAACACCACAATTTGTATAGAGAAATCTATAGATTTGGTTAAGAAAGAGTTGATAAAAAGGGATGAATCATTATGCCAATATCAATTATGAATATAACTGATTCAAAATAAAAATTACATAGCTTCCTCTTTAGTGAGGTTGTGTCATAGAGTTACATCTTATAGAGACTATTCCTAGGTGATTAAATCTTAATAGCATGGACATTGTATTCATTCACTAGAAAAATATATGAGAGTTAGAAAGAAGTTGACACAAAATATTATTGTTTCTATTCTTCAAAAGAAATGTTAAAATTAGTAGATTTCCTCTCTAATAAATACTTATTATTAAATAATAATCAATCGACAAACCTTTAAAAAAAGTGATTTTAGTGCAAATAATGATCCTGCAAACATAATTGTACCCAAAAAAAAAAGACGACAGTTATATTTCTAAACATTGATTTTAAATTGGTTGACCATAAAAAAATCCTGATTAATTTTGAAAATATACTCCATTTGCCCTTTTTATTAACCATTCCTTACATTAACCTTACCATTTTAGCTATACATCAAAATGGAAGAAAACTCAAATGATTTGTGATGAACATGACTTTTTCAGACATAGAATAGTTGTACATGTCTTGATTTTCACAATTAACTATAACAATACATGTAGCAACCCTACTAAGTGTTAGGAAAATCAATTGTAATGATCAATCCATATCGTACATAATCACTTGAGAGAAAGGCATGCATACAAGTATATAGATAATTGAATACAAATATCAAAGACATATTACAAGAACACACAAGATATGCCCTATGAAAACCCTTACAAAGGGAAAAACCTAGTCTCCAAAAACATTCATAGTCAATGTATTATTCAGCAATGAAGCATTAGATTATACTAACAAGAGCCTCCATGAACACTTTTGAAACATCAAGCTTCTCCAATGCATATAACCATACATCCCATAACATGCTTCACATATGCACTCTTCAAAAGAAGACTCAATACAATGACAACCTAGTTAAGGGTAAGCACATGGAAATGCTATACAAACAAGGGGGGTCAAAAGTGACAACTTTTTTTTAAATCAGCTAAGCCTAAAATTGGAGGAGTGACTTGAGATTCATGCACTCAAAATTTGAATATAGAAAAAGAACAAGAACTGTGGTACATTGAATCTAGTTTTTAAACTACTAAAGTTTTTTTATAAATAGACAAGACTCAGGTGATCAAATATTTTGCACACTAAAAAATATTTCTCTTCCTTTTTCAGTAAAACATAATATAGTGTTGGCGTGTGTGCCTCTATTTTTTTAGTTGAATTGTTTATTTTGGAAAAACTATTTGTAGAAATATATTTAAGTGTAAGTACTAGAAATTATATTTAATTTTATGATTTTTTAAAATGACTAGCATCTTAAGAATCACACTAAGTGTGCATGTCACATAAATTACACCAAAATAATAAAAAATAATTTTTTTTGTGTAAAGAATGAAATGTAGAGAAATCTTCTATTTTTTTAATCAAATTTTGACTAATAGATAAAATTTATAAATAAAAATTTAAAGATATATATATCTCTCATAAATATAAAAGCACGAATAAAAAAAATTAAAAAAAAAAATGTTTATGGTGTTAATATCTTTTTGTCTTGTCCAAGATTTATTAAATTTTTGAAAAATTATGTTTCCTTTTACTTTGTTTGAGTGTCAAAAAGAAAAAGAGTTAAAAACATCATTATCTTAGACAACAAAAATATGGGGATGAGTGGAAAGGTCAAATGTAGCCATGTTTGACATTAAAAGTTTCCAACACAATCAAGAAGCCGTGAGTGAATATAGGTTTTTTGGGTTTGTATTAAAGAGCAAGAGTTGTTACCCACAATAGTAGGTGCATGTTGCAATTAGAATGTGAGGGAGCATGAGTCTAAGGTTTGCTACCTAATGTTGAAGGACTCCAAGGTGTTTTATTTATTGCACGCATTGTTGGTCTTGAATGAGTTGTATTTCACGATGTTTTAACATTTTCAAGATGAGGTTATTCCTAGTATAAGCCGTCATTCAAAGGAATATATATTATGTAAAACCCAAAATTTTCTTTGAAACTAGTTAAGAGTTAATCATGAAAAAGGTAGTATTGGATTTCCTATGATCATTGAAAGATAGCTTCTAGTTTGTACAAAGGGTACGAAGTTCATTTTTTTTTTAACACCATATGTTAATATTGTTGGGGGAATATCAAGTTTATTATTTAGAAATCTATTGAGAAACTATTTCATATAGAAAATTCCTTGTCAATCCTTATAAAATACAAGCTCAAGGGTTTCTTATGTGCAACCTTATAAATGTCATTTTTCTTTAAAAGTTAGGAATTTTATATCTTTTCTTACATTTATTGTAGCATCCTCCTTGCTTCTAAGCATATGAGAATTGTTTCCCACTTTAAATGACTTCAACTTTTCATCCCTCTATAGAGATACTACTAGAGTCAAATATTTGTTCAAATGATGAATAATGACACCCTTGTTCAAGCATTCTTGAAAGATTATTTGGAAAGTATTTCATGAGTTATGTGTTCTACACTACATGATATTGTATTTACTATTAAGACATATGATGTTTTCCATTAGTTTGAAATTTTTACTTTGGTTTAATATTTTATAGGTATGATCCCCAATAAAATCACACTAAAGGGTTTGCAACTTGATTGGTTGTACCACTGAAGCTGATAATTTTTAGGTAATGCCTAATCATGACAAGACAATGGAAATGCTCTCTTAATTGATATGTTGTATTCATACATTTTCATAAAGTATTTGGTATGAGAGATAGATATGATTGTCTTGTATTTTATAAATTTTTATCAATATAAGAGTTGGTATAGAATAAATATTCTATACCATGCAATATTGACTCAATATTATAGCCATCCAAAATCTTGGCACTTCATGAAAATACAAGAGGGATGATCATCTACAAGAGAATAATGTTATTATACCAAGGATGTAAATAGTAGATTGGTAAAACATGGATTGAGATTACATAAGTGACCCCTTGGTTATATAGGGCAAGGTGAACAATCTTATGACTTGAGACAACTAAGATCATCTAAATATTAAATAACCTAGGAAACATGAAGTAATTTTGATAAGATAAGACTACATGACAACTAATATTTCTAGAAATTTATTAGGACCCATGTGTACCCTAAGTAAAATTAACTAACATGTGATATTAGGACTTAGGTGAAGAACTATAGCTAGGTAAATTATCTTTTTTCATGCCAGCAATCAAAATGCGTGGAAGTTAAGTAGAATGTCAAACTTTACTACCTTTTTTAATCTTATTAACTAAATGTTTATTATGGGTAAAAATTAATTTATAACTTAGGATTGGGTATAATTATGAGATTTCATTCACGAACCTTCTATGAACATCATATTTGTTAAAATGAATGAAAGAGAAGTGAATGGTTTTGCTGTAACTTGACATTTTCTAGGGCTAATACATTTAGTATTCCCATGCATGTAGTAAGAATGGAGTTATATGAGAAGTTAACTTATGTTTTTTTTTGTAAATGTAGTCCTTATGATACATTATATAGTTTTCTAAGGAAGTGTGAACAAGTGAATGAAATAAATTGCCTACATACAGTGATACATCTATTAATTTTATACAGGTGTTTAATTTAAAAAATATTCAAAAGGGTTTAACTTGATGATTACATATTGATAAACCAAAAATTATAAACCTATGATCTAGTACATATATTAATGTATCACTCTATGTGACAATGTGATAAGACCAACTAGTTTAAAGTTTGAACCCTTGGGGTACAATGTGTAAGAGGAGCACAATTACAATGAGGGAGTCGGCCATCATAAACATACAAATACAATCACATAAATTTTTCTAATGGGGAATCTATATAAGAAAAGTTTCATCTGGTGGTGTGCATTTCATGTTCGCATAGGGCTGGATTTTAGGACGTGGAGCCTACTCTAATCCACGGTTCCAACTTTTATAAAATCCGTCTAGATTTCCTCTTCCTCATGCCTACATCTTGAAAATGCTAGTGTCTTAAATTGCCCTCCGAAAGTCATGAAAATGCCAAAAATTAAGTGGCTAGTTGGTCTTAACTGCCGTTTCAAAGTTCTCAAAAATGCCACAACTTAATTGATCGTGTAGCTGATAAGCTGCTTTCAAGTCTGCAAATGTTTAAAAAGTCATGTGTGGAAATTATTATCTTTGTTGTACTGGAAATTATTTTCTTCGTGGTGCAACAAATTATAATTTTAATGAATAAATTTATTGTACTAGTTTAATCAAAAGTAAAATTATATAGGGAGATTTTTGAAGAGAAGATAAAATTATGAGCTAAAAACTTTAGCAATATAACAAAGAATTATAGGAATTTAAAATTTTAGACAATTAAAGATCATGAGAAGTAAATATTAATAAAAATATAAAATAAAAAGTATGTATGATATCTATTTGTCAAATATATAGATTAGATTTTTATATTTAATAAGAAAATATAAAATATATTAATATCATTTTATTATAAAATATATTCGAATATCTTACATTTATTTATAAAAATACAAATTAATAAATAAGAAATGTAAAAAATTAAGGTAAAATAAATAAATATATCTTTGAAGATTTCAACATTATACTTTTAATAAAATATAAGCTCTACATTTCTTTGAAGTATTTTGTCAAACAACTCACGACTATTCTTAATCAAAATACACAGAGATTTGACATATTTTGTTGTTTTACATGGCCCCACTTAAAAAGCGCATTTTGTCTTCCTTCATCTATTTCAGTTGTCTGTGATGGTTGGTAACGGTACGAGCTAAGCTCCTTACAAGATGTACTAGAGACAAAAAAAAATGTCAAACTTTTTTTTCTAGATTCGTGAAAATCTAGTGATTTTTTTACAATTTTTGTGTGGTTTTCAACCACAAAATATGTAGATCTGTTGGGACAGAAAGATAAGGGACTGAGAGGGGAGGGGTGAATCAGTACCCTTTAAAACTTTAACTGAATCTCAATCTGCAATAGTAGTGACTAACTATCCAACTGAATCCATTCTTTGTAATATTCATTCAAGTAACTTTGTAAATGTAAAGTGCATGAAATCAAACAATAAATCAATAATGAAATGTGACACATAACACAAGTATTTTGGTTATGCAGAAACCCTTGTTAGAGGGTAAAAACTATGGTGGGGATAACACCCACAAACTCTTCACTACTGCAGTAAATAAAGTATGCCGATTAAGGCTACAAGCTTGATCACTTCTGGTGATCTTACCCTGTTAGGAGTGACACTAAGATTGATTAGATCTACCTTGTGAAAGAATTTTAGCAAAACTACTTAAGTGTGCACTCGGTTAAGAGATTTACATTCAGACTGTTAAGTCTACTCTGTTAGGAGATTTTATGACTCTACTATAATGATTAGAGAATAACAAAAAGTATCTATAAATGACAGCTATACTTTGTCTGAATCAGATCTATGATATACTAAATGAATATCACCTTTATGTGTAGTAAACTGTCCTCTATTCTGCTCGGTAGCCTTGAATGTTTCTGAATAAATTGAATTGAATCTTTGAAAATTGCTCTTTCTTGTAAACCTTGTCTGAATTCTGATGTCTTGAAGGTGGCTATTGCTTCATGAACTCCTTCTTGATTCTTGGTTGATACTTGTCAAAATGACATCAATTACAAATATATAGCAAACTGCTATGATTGCCATGACCTAATTAGGTTTAAACAACATCTTGGAAAACCTAAGATCTATGGTGTACAAAATTAACCTAGATCTGACTATTACATAAGAATCATCACAATATTTAATGATTACATCCATAATAAATAAGCTTTGATCTTGGTAAAACATTTTATGAATCCGTGTAACCATTTTCATAGATTAATGTGCCATTCCTGAATACTATGTCATTCCCTAAATAACTCGGTAAACATAACCTTTTATGTTCGGTAAACATGCTCTGGTGCCTAGTTAAACCTGTTTCCTTTTAGCTCTCAGTTCTTCCTTATGACTGTTCAGTATGAAGGCTTTTTTGTTCAACCGACTAGCATATTATAGCTTGTTATTCCATCCTTTACCGACTGATCAACTTAGATAACTGACTGATCTAATTTGATACTAATGACAACATCTAATGCTCAAATAGAGATAAAAATCTCCCCCTTTGGCATTAGTATCGAAACTGTAATGTATATAAGCTGATATTTCTCACAAAATTTCTAACTCCATATATACATATACAAAAACTGACTCTTCTACAAAATTCAAAACTCCCCCTCGGTGCATGCTCTCGGTATGTGTGTAGTATACTTAGCATATAGAAGTACATTTGGCATATACATTATACTTTCCCCTTTTTGAGATTAATGCCAAAAGAAAAATTTCTACTTACAGCTTATCAAAAATGTGCTTATGGGTTTTCATCAGAGAATCTAAGAGGTTTTCTCATTCCTCTTTCAAGTTGGTGAGAGGAATGTGCTCAAGATCAACTTGTGCATGCATGTCAAATATGTTCTTCAACACAAAAAACTCTGGTGTTGCAACTAAGGCTTGTACCTTCATAATGTGTCACTCAATTATTTTGAGGTGTGGTCGAAGTAGCTCTACTTGCAACTTGGTGACTTGGTCACTTATCTTATCTTCCTGCTTCCTAAATTCAGCTCTCAACTGCCTAAGTTCTTGAACCATTAGGATATGCTTGTGAAAAGTATTTGGCTCAGTTAGAGATGCATTGACACTGGCTAAGATATCAGCATCCAACTTCTTTATCTTTTCACTGACCTTGGCAGTGAAGGTCTCCATAATGCATAAGTTGAATAAAATTTGAACTATTTTCTGAGTGATCAATTGTAATTCGATGATTACCTCAGAAAGATTGACTTTGTTAATTGCCACTTCTTGGCTAATTTTCTCTGCTAATTTGTTCTGTATTTTGGCTTCTTCCCTCTCTTCATTCCTCTTCTCAGCATCTATGTCTGGGGTGTTTATTTGATTTACAAGAGTTGCAAGTTGGTCCAAAATGGTTGTTTCCTCATTGATTTGGCCATGCGATACAACTTGCTGCAAGATGTCTCTCACATCCTCTAGAATCTATTTACTCTTTCTTTCTTTCCTCAGCTTCTCTTGTGCTACTTTTATTGTGCATAATTCCCCATAATTCCTCAATTCCTTGGGGTCCAAAGTCCTCAGGTCACAGTCAGGAATTTCAATGAATTCATCAAGTGTGACTGGCCCTTTGCCATGCTTCTTCTTCTTCTTGGACTCTTGAGGTGATGATGGAACTATTACCTTAACCTCAACACTTGGCTTATCTTGCTCGGTAGACATTGTATCTTCTTTCTTCTACTCCTCGATGACCTGTGTCTCGGCCAATTGAGATGGAGCTTTGGATGTAGTGTTAGTTTGTGTTGTCTCGGTAGGCTTGGGGTCATCTTGTGCCTATGTATCTGCCTTTTTTTCCTTAGGTGTTTATGTCTCTACAGTATTGGTAGTGCTTATACCTTGTTCCCCTATGGTATCTTGTGGTTGCTCAGGGATTGAGCCTTCAGGTTCTTCTTGTGTAATTATATCAACAACTTGAACCAAAATTGGAAGATCACATGTTATGATACTTACTGCTGGCATGATGGGTGCTTTCTCTTCTTGTTGAGATCCAATAATTTTGACATCATCATCATCTTTGATGTCGTCAGGATCACCATTTGTAATGTCCTCAATGAGTACATCATTTGAATCTTCAGTGATTCCCTATATTATAACTTGCTCAGGTGCATCCTAGATTACACTTATGTTCTTAGTGGCATCAGTGGTATCAGGTACCTTGGTATCTGATAGCTCAATTGTGTTCTTCGGTGCCAAGTTTTCATCATCAGAATGAATACCTTTACCATTTCTCTTGATCTTCCTCTCAAAGATTATGGCCAAAGCCGTCTTTTCGTGTAGCTCTTTATTGGTGATGTTGCAGTTAGCCTAAATATTTTCACAACTCCTTTCTTTAGTGGAGGTTAAGCTACAGTTGTTGACCTTGTGAGTGCCCTTGTTTTCACTTCAGACTGCATCTTCTTTGGAGTGGGAGTAGGTGAAACTAGTGTAGAATCTACATCTCTATCAAACTCAGTTTCTTCATCATCATGTGGTTTATCAGAAAGAAGTAACTGACCTTCGGTTGCTACTTCAATTGGTATGCTCTCGGATGATTCAACATCATCTCCAAATTTCTTTACCAAATTGCTCATCATTTTCTTGGATTTCTTTGTTATTTTACCAATAATTAGGTCCATCTTTATCCTTGTCTTGGCTTCTTCATATGTTCCAAACCTAGCAGCTTTTGGGTCCTTAGGCTTAGCCAATAAAGCCTTTATTGATCTAGATGCATAATCAATATCTAACTCATAATCCATAGGGGCTAACCATTTTGTCCTTGGTTCCACAGCCTTTATTAAAGTATGATCTGTATCAACTAGAAAGAAAATCTCATGTTTATATTCTTCCACTAGTTGTCTCAGTATCCTGCTTCTTGAGTTCATCCTCTCCTTAAATAGTTCAAAATAACTATCTACTATACTGACAAAATTGTCTCCCCAAACTATTAATCAAATCTATGATCTAGAGTGTGACTGGCTTGTCGATTGACCAATCTACATTACCGATCGAAGGGAAAATGTTTTGCACATAAAAGAATATACAAATTAGTAAGGATCCAAACTTACAAGTGTTGGATTTAGCTGACCGGATAGTCTTCATGTTCTCCTCTACTTGCTTCAATAGTATCTCGGCAAGGTCCAACTGGAATCCCTTCTTAACTATCTTATACACAATATCAACTGCACCACACGATACACTGTTTGGTCTACTTGATTGGAATATCTTATACCCTATGACATACACTCCAAATCTTGTCTTGGGATATTTGATTGTGTTGACTTTCATTGCTCTGTCGTCCCATTAAGCTCTAGTATTCTTCTCTATCTCAGTTCTTGGTGCACTCCTTAGTGCCTTGACTTTGTCAGTAGTTGGGTATTTGGTTACCACTTGTATGGTGTTCTTTGTGATTTTTATGGGCTCATCCAACCATAATTTCCCATCATGATACCGACTCAGAATTATTCTTATCCATTCATTTTTGAAAACCTTCAGGAAATTTAGGGTAGTAACCAGACCTTTAACTTTCAGGTGCTCATGATTAGTTTTGATGAAGGGTGCTCCCCTTAATACCACAAACACATAACAAAATAGAGAAACACCAATAATTTGCAAGAACAAAAAAATGGGCTTCTTATTATCTCCACAAATGTGGAATTACAAATTTCAGAATTACAATATGAAAAGCCACATGGGCATATTCCCTTACAATATTCTGTAGGACAAAGCCTTGAATGATTACCCAGATCTACTCCCCAGAACTGCTCTGAATGCCCTAGACAACACTACGAGCCTTCCTTATATAGACAATTTTCCACCGCCTGGGAAGGTTCCTGAAATTTAGCCATTAAGGCCAACCAACCCTAGAATTATTTTATTTTTCAATTTATTACATCAGAGTCAGCTCAAAACATCTTTTGAAACCCAAACAGAAATTTTGAAGGAAATTTATTTTCTACCATTCCAGGTGGCCCAACTTTCAGAGACCATAAGTCATCACCCATTGACTCAATTGACTATTATGACCCCATTTCAAAAAGCAAAGTGCTCTATAATGCCTAAATTAATCAAGCTTTATTCAGCCAAAGTTTTGACCTCATCTGGGTCCTCTAAAGCCTTCAAAACTGAGTTTAAAGTTTTTGTACCCTGCTGCCAATACCAATTTTTTTTAATATCTTCAAAACTAGACTTGATCTGGCAATGAAACTTTATTGGCAGGCTGATATGACCAAAATGAACCTTGAGGAAAGAAAATAGACCATTCTGAGCTCGAACAAAAAACTTGCTAAAAATAGTAACTTTCTCAGCTCTGCACAAGATAGCCCTTATTGAAAAGAAACCAGAAATATTTTTGGGTGATGCAAGATTGCTCTTACACCTAGGATGCTCTTGCATCAAACACCCAAGGTAATTTGAGAAGTGACCCTATCACAACTCAGGTGTGAAGAGGAAAACCAAGGCGGTCAACCTCCTCCCTTGTCAGCCATGATGAATCTTCAACAGGTAATCCTTTTCATTTGACCAAATATTCTTCATATGTTTTGTTCCTTGTGCTTCTACCAACATGACTATCTAGTATGTCCTCAATCTCTTTGGTATCTGAAGTAGTTGCTAGAATACTCCACTGTGCTTCTGTGATCTCATCTTCAATACCCCCTTCATGATACTCTGTCAAATCTAAAATGTTAAACATTGGTGAAATATTTAGCTTGGTAGGCAATTCTACCTCATAGGCATTTCCTGAATCATGCTTCTTCAATATCTTACATGGCCCAAACTTCTTCATTTTTATCTTGTTATATGTACCAACTAGAAATCGCTCCTTTTGCAAATGAACCATGACTTCATCCCCAACCTGAGATTCCTTATGCCTCCTTTTCTCATCTTCCTTAGCCTTATACTACGCATTCATTTTGGTAATATGATTTCTCACCTCCTCATGGATGTTCTTCAAATGTTCTACAAAATCCTCAGCTTCAGCACTACTTATCTCTCCTTTATCTATCTTCCTCAACTCTGAAGCATTTCTGGGACTACTTCCATATACAATCCGGAATGGTAATTTACTAGTGCTCTTAATGACATAATTATTGTATGCAAATGTTGCCTATGGTAAAATCAAATCCCATCCCGTTGGCTTATCTCCCACCAAATATCTCAACAAATTCCCCAAACTCCTATTCACCACTTCTATCTGTCCATCAGTCTGTGCATGATGTGATGAATTAAACTTCAAATATGTCTTCAACTTCTTCCACAATGTGCGCTAGAAATATCCAACAAACTTAGTGTCCCGATCTGAAACTATACTCTTTGGCAAACCATGTAGTCTGACCACTTCTCTGAAAAATAATTCTGCTACATGAACAACATCATTAGTCTTCTTGTAGGGAATGAAATGTGCCATCTTTGAAAATCTGTCAACTACCATGAAAATTAAATCATGTCCTTGCTGAGTCATTGGTAAACCAAGAACAAAATCTATACTGATATCCTCCCAAGAATTTTTTGGTAGAGGTAACGGCTGATACAACCCTATATTTTGCTTCACTCCTTTCACCATTTGACATACTCTGCAACTCTATACAAACTTCTTGACATCTTGCTGCAACTGTGGCCAATAATAATACTCACTAACCAAAGTAAGGGTTTTATCATGACCAAAATATCCAGCCAATCCTCTGTTATGCTTCTCCTTAATGAGATTCTCCCTCATAGAACTTCATGGAATGCACAAATGACTCTCTCTCTGAATAGCATATCATCTTGAATGATGAAATCCAACCACTTCATTCTGTCTAAAGTAATAGGTTCTTTACAAGCTTTCCAAGCTTCTCCAAAATCAGGATCCTCTAGATATAAACTGTTGAGTTCCTTGAACCCAACCACCTCAATCTACATCTCTGTTAGCAATAGTTTCCTTCTGCTAAGAGCATCTGCAACCCTGTTAGACTTTCCACTCCTATGTTTCAAAACAAATGTATAACTCTGTAAAAACTCAACCCATTTCAAATACCTTTGATTCAACTTTCCTTGACTATTCAAATATTGCAAATCTTGATGATCAGTATACAAAAAAAACTCCTTAGGAAGCAGATAGTGTCTCCACTTCTTTAATGCCTAAACTATAGCATAAATTTCTTGATCACAAATAGAATATTTTCTCTTGGCATCATTTAACTTCTCACTGAAATAAGCCACAGGTTTACCTTCTTGGCTCATAACAACTCCTATTGCAGTACCACTAGCATCACAGTCTACTTGAAACACCTTATTAACATCTAGAAGTGCTAAAATAGGTTGTCTAGTAACTTTCTGTTTCAGTAGTTTAAAAATCTTATCTGCCCTAATAGTCCACTTAAACTCTTTTCTATCCACTCTCATTGTTTCAGTCAAGGGTCCACAAATACTGCTAAAAATCTTGATAGTTTCTGTAAAAGCTATCCAAACCATGAAAAGATCTTACCTCAATAACACTCCTTGGAGTAGGCCATTCAAGGATAGCCTGCACTTTTTCTGGGTCCATTTTTAGACCTGCTAAAACTACAAATTCCAAATACACTAACTCCTTCTTCACAAAACTGCACTTCTTCAAATTAATCAACAAGTTCTCTTCCCTTAACTTCTCAAACACCATACGAATATGCATCATATGCTCCTCCAATGTCTTACTAAAGATCAAAATATCATCTAGGTAAAAAATGATAAACTTACCCAGAAATTCTTTCAGAACCTCATTGATGAGCCACATGAAAGTGCTTGATGCATTGGTTAACCCAAAAGTCATGACTAACCACTCATACAATCCTTCTTTTGTCTTGAAGGTAGTCTTCCATTCATCTCCTTCTATGATCCGAATATGATGATATCCACTCTTCAGATCTATCTTTGAGAAAAAAATAGCTCCACTCAAATAGTCCATAATATCATCCATCCGTGGCAATGGAAACCTATACTTGATTGTGATCTTGTTTATAGCCCTAGAATCTATACACATTCTCCATTATCCATTCTTCTTTGGTGCTAATACTATAGGTACAACATAGGGACTCAGACTCTCTAGAATCAACCCCTTCTGCAACAATTCATGTACTTGTATGTTCAACTCTTCACTTTCTGCAGGTGTCATTCTGTGTGTTGACTTATTTGGAAAATTGAGTCCTAGAATCAAGTCCATCTGATGACTGATCTTCCTTATTGGTGGCAATCCATTAGGCACATTATCAGATACAATATCTTGAAACTCATTCAACAAATCTGCAACTTCTACAGGTACATCTTCTACTTCCTCTTTACTACCTTTGGAATTAAAGAAAAAAACATATGCTCATGCCTCATACCCTCTAGGAATTTTCTTCCATCAACAAAAGTTATCCTTGCATTACAACATACCTTTTCTTCTGTGTCCTTTGATGGATTTAGCTTATGTCACACTCCATCCTTCATGAGGGAATAGGTATTCGCACATCTATCATGTATAATACGCCTGTCAAACTGTCATGGTCTATCCAGCAACATATTACATGCATCCATAGGTATTCTATTACATAGTACCTCGTCATGGTATCCACCAATCTTGAACTTTACTAGGCACTATTCACTGAGCATGACCTGGTGGTCATCCTGTACCCAAGCAATCCGATATGGATGTGGGTGTTTTTGTCTCTTGAGCTTCAACTTTTTGACCATCTCTTCTGACACCAAATTGCTTCCACTATACTTAATCACATCACAACACTTATGCTCACACTTGCACCTGGTGCAAAACATGATCCTGCTTTACTCAGGTTCATTCTCACCACTCAGCAGGACTCTTCTATTAATTAGCGTTTCTCCTCTTCCAACATCTTCAAAATGTGATGATCTGACATCTTCATCTACATGTGCAACTCTAGCTTGGCCTTTAGTTCTCCTATATGTCCTTCCTTGGCATTGAGGACATTCATATGCCCTATGACCTTCTTCTCCATAGTGAAAACATGTTCCACAGAAGCCTCCTCTTCTTGAACCTTGTCCTCTTCCTCTTTGATCTCTATTATTCTGATCGTGGAAACAATTGGAATTGTTTCCTCTCTAATTTTGACTGCTATTGACCTCATCCTTCTTTTTCAGATCTTCATTTCGGCCTCCATATGACCATCCACTAGATCTTCCACCATGACCTCTTCCATTTTTTCTGCTCTCAAACTTCTTGTCCAACTTTTTCTCTACTTTTAGGGCAAACTAGTATGCCTCTTCAATACTGTTCATTTGAACCAAATTCAAATCCTCTTGAATTCTCGGCCTCAACCCATTAAGGTAACAAGAAACTTTATCCTTATCAACTTCCGCATGGCTTGTTCTCATTAGGATTCAATAGAACTCCTCTATATACTCCTGAACAGATCTTTCTACTTGCTTCAAACCTTGCATTTTCTTCAGTAGATCAAGCTCATAATCAATAGGAATGAGCTGTCACTTCAATTTATCCACCATCCGATCCCACCTTGTGATTTTATCTTTTCCTCTTCTATTTCACTCCAATTGAATCTCTTGCCACCAAATCTTCGCATGACCTTTCATTCAGGCCTTCGCAAACTTGACCCGATCAGGATCTTTGATATTTTCATACTCAAAATATTATTCTAGTTCATTGATTTAGTCGATCAACTCCTCTAGGTTAAGATTTCCTAAAAATGCAAGAACCTCAATCTTAGGTCTTTTTATGATCTTGGAAATGGCCCAAAAAAGCCTTTCTTCCTCTCGGCTCATAATTTCTCCTTCTCCTTCTTGATCAGAATTACCTTCTTCGGCTTCATCCTCACTTTTTTCTTTGACATTAAGATTCATTCCTCTGTGAATCTATTCTTGCAATTCTTGCACTTATCTTTGGAGTACTCTAACCTCAAGTGTCACACCACTAGCTAATCTACCATGTTTCCTTTATGGAGGCATTTTTGCGCTACTCACTAAAACCATAACCATAGTCCTAGCGTAAACTGCCTCACAGTTAGTGATCTATCTACACACTTAGGAACCTGGCTTTGATACCACTTGATGAAGGGTGCTCCTCTTAATACCACAAACACATAACAAAAATAAAGAAACAACAATAATTTATAAGAACAGAAAAATGGGCTTATTATTATCTCCACAAATCTGGAATTACAAATTTTAGAATTACAATATGCAAAGCCACATGGACATATTCCCTTACAATATTCTAAAGCACAAAGCCTCGAATAATTACCTAGATCTACTACCCATAACTGCTTTGACTACCCTAGACAACACTACGGGCCTTCCTTATATAGGTAATTTTTCACCTCCTGGGAAGGTTCCATAAATTTAGCCATTAAGGCCGACCAACCCTAGAATTATTTTATTTTTCAATTTATTACATCAGAGGCGGCTCAAAACATCTTTTGAAGCCCAAACATAAATTTTTCAAAGGAAATTTATTTTCTACCATTTCGGGTGGTCCAACTTCCGGATACCATAAGTCATCACCCGTTGAGCTGATTGACTATTATGACCCCATTTTGGAAAGCAAAGTGCTCTACAACACCTGAATGAAGATTAACACCTAAATGAAGTAAATGAAGTAAGCTTCATTCAGCCAAAGTTTCGACCTCATCCAGGGCCTCTAAAGCCTTCAAAACTGAGTTCAAAGTTTCTATAACCTTCCGCCAATACCAAAAATTTTCAATATCTTCAAAACTAGACTTGATCTGGCAATGAAACTTTATTGGCAGGCTGACATGACCAAAATGAACCTCCAAGAAAGAAAATAGACCAATCTAACCTTGAACGGAAAACTTACTAAAAATAGTTACTTTCCAAAAAAATAGCATCTATGCACAAGATAGCGTTTATTGAAAAGAAACCAGAAATATTTTTGGGTGATGCAAGATTTCTCTTACACCCAGGATGCTCCTGCATCAAGTTTTCAACTTTCCATCTTCACCACACAACTTTTGATAGGTAGAAAACATATCAAAATCTCTAATTTCCCCTATCTTGCAGTGAATATATGAATGAACATCTTCTACTAGCAAAACCCTAGCTGGTATTCTTGAAAAATCTCTCATTTTGTCAATTTATGATGCCACTTCGGGATGAAGTTTGTATTTAGGCTCATTACAAGTAGCAGAAATAATTAAGTTCACTTCTTCCTCCTCTACATACTTGGACTTATTCACTTTTGATGCAGATGCCATAGTTTCTCGTTTAGGGTTTTGGTAAATAATAAATGAACAACTCGGCGATGATAGTACTTACTCGAAATGATGATGAGATCACTTGGAATTATTTAAATCTATGCTCAAATGCTCTAAAAATCCTTTTCTTGAAATCACTTTGTAAACTCTTTGCTCTTCATGATCACTGTGTGAAAAATGAACTAAGTTCACCATGTATTTATAGTATTTTCAAATTGCCACTTAAACCTTTTTGCAATAAATTCTCGACCAAACACAACTCAACAACAACTGTCAAACTCGGTGTATACTGCAAAATAACATAAGCTTGATTAACATATAAACTTCCACTCGGTTAATATTGACACTCGGTTAACCTTGCATAATAATTACCGACTGGCAACTTCTCACTTGGTCTAACATATACCTACTTGTAAAGGATAAAATATGGATAGGGTCCTAGAAAAATGGTGTGCATATAAAAGAGACCCCAAAACTAATATTTTACACTTACATTTGAATTTTATTGATATGGAAAGTAAATGTAGATGACTAATGTTGAAATGAAGAGATAAAGGTACTTACCTCTAAAAAAGAACCTGCTGAAAACCTTATCAAATAGTCTCAAAAAATATTGATTTCTGTGATCCTTATTCAGAATTGCGAGATCTACAAAACCCAGAAATATTCTCAAATTCTAAGGGAGGTCATCTTTGACCCTCATAAAAGGTCAAAGGCTACATTTTTATTTTGAAGGTCGACTTTGTCTTTGTTTGTAGATCTTAGAAGTTCGGCAAAAAGGGTATCCAAATCCAAGCTCAGATCCCCAGTTCTGCACCTGTACCTACAAGAAAAATGGTTTGGTTGTTTGTTTGGGGGGTTTGCCTTGGTCAAACCTCAATTTGGAATCAACCTTAATATTGAAATTGAAATAGAGAATGCTAGCAAGTAGTAGAAGTAGATCTAACAATGAAGCTATGACATTCAATAGATATGCAATTGTATTTGAAATGTAATCAGGTATGTTAATATGAAAGTTTGAACATAAGATCAACAAATGTAAATCAAACCTCCATGATTGTATGCTTGGAATCCACCTTGAGGGAAGAATGAAGGGATCTTGAAGATGAACAAAAGAATCTTGAACGAAGATCACACCATCATGATGGCTAGATCTAGGGTTTGAATGATGAATCTTGAATGCTTGAACCAAATCCCTTCAAAAGGCTTGAATGCTTGAATCATTGATCTTCAATGGAGAACTTGAAAGGAGAAGATGATGATTGCTTGAATGGAAGATTGCTTGAATGAATGCTTGCTTGATCACCTTGAGAGCTTGAGAGAGGAGATTGCAAAACTTGATGGAGAGATCTTGCTCTTGAACATGGATGAGTGGATGTGAAAATGAGAGAGGAAGACTTCCTTTTATAGTGATCTAGGGCAAGAGAGGGGCCTCGTAGAAAACAATAATTAAGGGCCCATGGCACAAAACTTTAGAGAGGTGTACATAGAGAGAAAATTAAATTTAAGTCTTGACACAAAACTCTAGGAGGGGATCACCCTTAATATAGAAATAAAATAATTATTTAAGAGCCTTGTTACAAAATTTGAGGTAAGGCCAACCCCAAAGTTAATTTGAGCATTAGGCACAAAACTCAAGAAAGGCTAATCTCCAATAATAAATTAGGAATCCTATACAAATATTGAGAAAGGTTCACCTCAAATATTAATTTGAGAATTTGACACTTAACCTGAGAAATAGTAGCCCCGAAGAGGGAAAAGATAAGATTTTGATGAAATCCCAAAACTGGAAGCTAACCCCGAGGATCTCGGACCCTAGGGTCAAGGATGAGGTTGACCTTGACCTAGGTTAGGGTTGAGGTCATCCCCGACCTAGGTCAGGGTTGAGGTCGACCTTGACCTAAAAGGTCGACCTTGACCCTAAGGTCACGAATCCAAAATGCTAGGAAAATCCCAGGTTCACAGTCCAAAATGCTAGGAAAATGCTAGGAAGAAGTGGAAAATGAGGCAGAACAGAGGAAAAAGTTAGATCCAAGTCGAATATCCATTCAAAGAACTCAAAATGACCCCAAACCACTTACTCAGAGGGCCAAACGCTCTTAACATGGAAGTGCTTCCATTTTAAGATGATACATTAAGCCTCCACTTTAGCAAGAGTATGGACTCGATGCAAATTCCTGGTAAAGGAGAAGAAAGAGGAGATCCAAGTGGATGCACAAAGAGATAAAATAACACTTAACTAAGGGAACAAGCCCCTAGACTAAGGATTCTAACTCAACATACATGCACGAGGGTGCCAAAAGAACAAGGGTTAGTACTAAATAACCCAAATCAATTAGCATAAGAAACCTTGCTAAAAATATTTCTCATACTAATATCATATTTGGAAAGCTATCATAAAAGCATAAATGATTACATAAGAAAGACAAGAGAAACACTATAAATAACATAGCTTCATGATCCAGTCCTACTAGCATGAAGGCGAAAAGAGAGAAAGGGAAAAGAGTGATTACCTTGCCTAGTAAGATGCCCACCTTACCATGAATCACCCTGGAGGGAGAGCCCAATAGGTTCACCCATAAACTGTGCTTGCAATTGTAATGCGTCTTCTAATGGCTTCTAGAATATCCATAGATCCACCTTCTTATATGACTATGAATATGAAATGCGTGTCTCCTCGGGATTTAGCAACTTATGTGCGTTACCTTTGGAAGATTTAGCATATGAATGCGTGTCTTTTTAAGATTTAGCAACTTATGTTCATTACCTTCCAAGATTTTGCATATTGAAAAATTTAAAAAATGTGTGTCTCCTCAGGATTTAGCAACTTATGTGTGTTACCTTTAGAAGATTTAGCATATAAATGTGAGTCTTTTCAGGATTTAGCAACTTATGTGCATTACCTTCCAAGATTTAGCATGTTTGAAATTGAAAATGCATGTCTCTTCAGGATTTAGAAAATTATGTATGTTACCTTCCAAGATTTAACATATTTGAAATTGAAAATTCTTGTCTCTTCAGGATTTAGCAACTTATGTGTGTTACCTTCCGAGATTTAGCATATAAATAAATAAAAAACTATAGTACAAGGGAGACCCTATATATGCTCCCCTCCTTAATATGGAAAAAACATACTATTTTGACATGTTAAGGAAAGGAAAGAACAAGGATAAAGCCTTCTTCAACATCAAGACAATATCCACAAACAACACCCAGTCCAAGCTAAGAAGGTCATAGCTCCTATGAGGCCATGGAAGGGATGAATGCAAAGAGATATCATGCAAGAAGTGAAAAGAAAGTAACCCTTATAAGGGATAGCACACTATTCAGTTTCCAAGGTGAGAGATATATCAACCATAGAAACCCAATGTCAAACAACAAAAGAGGTTGTTATCAAGGACATAGATCCTCAATGCAAACCAAAATTTTCATGTATGATTGGATATCACATAATAGATAAATATTGCTTAACCAAGGAAAGAGGTGAATCCCAGAAAGATAGAAAAGGAGATGTCATCCTTGCCCCCTAAGTGTAGGAACAAAGATGGAAGAGGATACCTACTTCACAATTCAAGGAGATATCTTGTTTAGCAACAATGTATACTATATTCTTAGCGAGGGATATTGACCCCTACATCTAAGAGTATAGATAATCGTGAAAAGGATATGTCACTCATGGAAAAGGATCCTCAAATGAAAGAGATCTTATCAACAAGACCCCCACCATAGAGGAGTGATTTAGATAAAATATCAACTTTCAACGACAAATCAAGGGGGAACAAAGATTCAATCATCAAGCACCTTGCAAACAAGAGGAAGAGGAATCTTTGAATGAGGGAAACAACTCCAACACCAAGCAAGGGTGAGAGTTTATAAAGAACATAATTTGCAACATAGAGAAGAAGTGACGACTTAGGACAACAACTTCGCATATAAGAAGGTTTTTCATAGTCAAAACATCTGTCAATATGATGAAATAATATTGCAATATAAACAATTACCACTAAGCTAAGGAAAGTAGTTCCCTAGACAAAGAGAGATAAGAAAGAACCTTGCCCCCCAGGGATGAAAGGAAAGGGATATCTTTGCAAAACACATGTCCTAGAAAAGATATCTTGAATAATAGAACAGAGAAATGGACGAAAAAGATATCATAATACAAACCATGAAAACATAACCAATTAAGCTCAAAGCAGGAACATAATAGATTCTAGAAGACATAAAGAAATATACCTCTTGCCCCCCCGTCTAGAGGAGAAAAGATCTATGTTATATACGAATGAGGGGTAAAATTATGAAAAAATCTCAAAGGAGAAATTTCTTTTCTCTTATATTTATGGATCGGATAATAAGGAGAAGGTACTTTGAAGAATCTTTGCACATCTACATCATGAACCATAGTTTGAACCTCAACATAAGTGTGGGAAGAACTAGGAATAACAGATGGAGAATTAGGAATTGGATTAGGAAAGATATGATTAGGATTAGGAAGATTAGGAACACTAGGAAAAGTGTAGGAAGTGATATAAATGGAAGACACAACCATAGGAACTCTTGGAACCACAATTGGAAAAGGGTTTGAATAGATATAAGTAATTTTATGGTAAGAATGTTGTGAGGTAGGATCTTGATTCCTCATAAGATCACCACTAAGAGGAAGAGCATTAAGGGAATTCATATCTTTCTCTGCTAATGCCTCATCACTAGAAGGAATCTTAAATGGATGTGAAGGATCTATAATGTCATCTTCTTTCACATAAGGGGAGTGTGTTTTAGAGAATATGTCATCCTTTTGTATCAAAAATTCTTCATAAGGAGGGGATAAATCAATGTATTTATCCAAAGGTTCATCCCAAAAAGTAGAATTATCCACAATAGCTTCATGAGGAAGAGAGTAATCAACATCCAAATCCAAAGGTTCATCCCAAATAGGAGGATTATCCACAATGGTTTCATGAGGAAGAGAGTAATCAACATCCAAATCCAAAGGTTCATCCCAAATAGGAGGATTATCCACAATGGTTTCATGAGGAAGAGAGTAATCAACATCCAAATCCAAAGGTTCGTCCCAAATAGGAGGACTATCATCCCTATCCATAAAACACATTGTAGGAGTGTCATGAGTCATTAAAGCTTGATCCCTAGAAGGGAAAGAAGGTAAATTGTATTCTAAAGTAGGCTCATAGAAAAGACAAATATTAGGAGAAGAATGAACATCAATACCCAACTCATCTTTGTAAAGGTCAATTAAAGAGGTTGTGGAGGAGGGTGAAATAGGAATAGGATCAATGGAGATCACATTCAAAAAAATTTCATCCTCATTTCCATGTACCTCATTAAGGGATCTATCCTCTTGAACAATAAAGGCCTCATCAAAGTACTCAAAACAAGAATCATACATGTTGAATACTAAAAGCATAAAAATGTAAATGTTTTTGTATTTTTTAAAAAAAATTGGAATTTTTTTTTGGATTTTTGAAATGTAAATGCAAGAGCATAAAAGAAATCTAATCTTAAGGCAAGAAAACAAATGATCTAACACCAAAAAGAAAGAGTTGTCTATCACGGGTTCACCAAAATGTAAAGGATAAAATAAGGATGGGGTCCTAGAACAATGATTTGCACATAAAAGAGACCCCAAAACTAATATTTTACACTTACATTTGAATTGTATTGATATGGAAAGTAAATATAGATGACTAATGTTGAAATGAAGAGATAAAGGTACTTACCTCCGAAAAAGAACCTATTGAAAAGCCTATCAACTAGTCTCAGAAACTGTTGATTTTCATGATCTTGAACGAAAACTGCGAGATCTACAAAACCTAGAAATCTTTTCCAATTCTAAGGGAGGTCATCTTTGACCCTCATAAAAGGTCAAAGGCTACATTTTTATTCTGAAGGTCGAATTTGACTTTGTTCACAGATCTTGAAAGTTCAGTGAAAAGGGCATCCAAATCCAAGCTCAGATCTGCAGTTTCGCACCTGTACCTGCAAGAAAAATGGTTTGGTTGTTTGTTTGGGGGGTTTGCCTTGGTCAAACCTCGGTTTGGAATCAACCTTAATATTGAAATTGAAATGGAGAATGCTAGCAAGTAGTAGAAGTAGATCTAACAATGAAGCTATGACATTCAATAGATATGCAATTGTATTTGAAATGTAATCAAGTATGTTAATATGAAAGCTTGAACATAAGATCAAAAAATGTAAATCAAACCTCCATGATTGTATGCTTGAAATTCACCTTGAGGGAAGAATGAAGGGATCTTGAAGATGAACAAAAGGATCTTGAAGGAAGATCACACCATCATGATGGCTAGATCTAGGGTTTGAATGATAAATCTTGAATGCTTGAACCAAATCCCTTCAAATGGCTTGAATGCTTGAATCCTTGATCTTCAATGGAGAAATTGAATGGAGAAGAGGAAGATTGCTTGAATGGAAGATTGCTTGAATGAATGCTAGCTTGCTTAATCACCTTGAGATCTTGAGAGAGGAGATTGTAAAACTTGATGGAGAGATCTTTCTCTTGATCATGGACAAGTGGATGTGAAAATGAGAGAGGAAGTCTTCCTTTTATAGTGATCTAGGGCACAAGAGGGGCCTCGTAGAAAATAATAATTAAGGGCCCATGGCATAAAACTCTAGAGAGGTGTACATGGAGAGGAAATTAAATTTAAGTCTTGACACAAAACTCTAGGAGGGGACCACCCTTAATATAGAAATAAAATAATTATTTAAGAGCCTTGTCACAAAATTTGAGGTAAGTCCAACCCCAAAGTTAATTTGAACATTAGGCACAAAACTCAAGAAAGGCTAGTCTCCAATAATAAATTATGAATCCTATACAAATATCGAGAAAGGTCCACCTCAAATATTAATTTGAGAATTTGACACTTAACCCAAAAAATAGTGGCCCCAAAGAGGGAAAAGACAAGATTTTGATGAAATCCTAAAACCGGAAGCTAACCCCGAGGATCCCGGACCCTAGGGTCAAGGATGAGGATGACCTTAACCTAGGTCAGGGTCAATGTCATCCCTAACCTAGCTCAGGGTCAAGGTCGACCTTGACCCCGAGGTCAAGAATCCTAGGTTCATAGTCCAAAATGCTAGGAAAATGCCAGGAAGAAGTGGAAAATGAGGTAGAACAGAGGAAAAAGCCAGATCCAAGTTGAATATCCATTCAAGGCATTCAACATGACCACAAACAACTTACTCAGAGGGCTAAACACTCTTAACATGGAAGTGCTTATATTTTAAGACGATACACTACTGTAAACACTTAAAGCTCAAAACTTATAAAACCATATTGCATCTTGATACATGTAGATTTGGTATGTGATCATTTGATATAAGGAACTGCATGATAGATATAACTATTTTGAATTATCAGTTCCATACATACCTTTTCAGCTTAGGTGGAGGTGGCGATGTCATCCAATCCAATGGACGAGGTTTCACTGACTGCATTTCTTGATTCAACATTATCATTTGATGCTTTCCTCCACATAGTATTTCTTATCCTCATGATATCTTCAATTGTATTTCCATTTTCAAATATTTGTGTTTTTTGTGCTCGGTCTTTGCAATCTTTACTTATGTGACCAACTTTGTGACAATGTCAGCATGCCATACCAGTGCTTGTCCAGCTACGAGATCTGCCTCTCTAATTCTTCCTCATGAAATCAGTTGTAATATGTCCATATATTCCACATACTGTGTAGTTAACCCATGTATTGTAATCCCAAGTATAAGCATTACATTGTCTTCTCGATTGATAGGTCTTGTTCTGTGCTTTCGGTGTCCAGACTTGCTTCACCTTTGTTCTGCATTCTTGTGAAGTATGTCCATGCATATTGCAAGTGTGATAGTGTTTCTCCATGTAGGGTTTGTTAGGAGTCCTATTCAAGTTAGATCTACATTCATATGCTTGATGTCCATACTTGTTACAACAATAACAAGGACCATTGAATTTAGGAATGGTTTTAGGTTTACCTTGTGCTTTACTCCTGCAAACATGTGAGGTGTGGCCCATTTTACCATAGTGATAGCATGATAGCTTCTTAGGTATTTGACTCTTGTAGTTATTCATCTGTTCATCTTTCTTAGATGATTCTCCTTGCTTGGTATAGCCTAATCCATTAGTGCTTCCAAGTCATCTTTGACTGATAAAAAAATCATCAATTTTATTGGAACTATCTTCAGCCTTTATCATCATCTCATTATGTTGTTGCTGCATTTTCACTTCATTTCTTAGTTTTCATTTTCTTCTCTGAGTTCACCAATGTCTTTAAGTTTCCTTGTTAACTCATTATTTACTCAGTTGATCTCCTAGCTTACAACAACCATCTAATTGGATATCTCAAAGTGATGCTTGATAAGTCTTAGTATCTCAAATTCCTTCACTTGTAACTTTTCAATCATTTATCTTCTGTCTTCAACAACCAAATTTCTCTCTTGTTTAGCTTGTCTAGCATTGTTCATCACATCAATCATTCTTACCATTTGTGCTTCTTGACTGATCTGTAGGGCCTTAACTTGTTCAGTCAAAAGAATATTTTTCTCAGATAAATAAAAAATTATACTTTTAGATATGTCAAATATACTACCTGAACTGGATCCAATATTCTCAAATAGATCATCAATTTCTTCTTCATGATAATCAGTCTCACATTTCTGAATAGCCATATCTTTTCTCTAAACTAGTAACTTCTTCAACTCATCCTTTGCTTGCTTGTGTTTCTCAATGAAGATTTGCATCTGAATCTTTTGATTCTCAATTGTCTTGTCCAAATTGTATCTTTCCATCCTAAGATCTTTCCTCTTTAGTGATTAAAATTCCAAATAAGAGATCTAGCTCTAATACCAATTGTTGGGATAGAAAGATAAGGGACTGAGAGGGGAGGGGTGAATTAGTACCCTCAAAAATTTTAACTGAATACTCAATCTACAATAGTAGTGACTAACTATCCAACTAAATCCATTGTTTGCAACATTAAATTCAAGTAACTTTGTAAATTTAAAGTGCATGAAATCAAACAATAAATCAATCATGAAATGTGACACATAACACAATTATTTTGGTTACACAGAAACCCTTGTTAGAAGGTAAAAATTGTAGTGGGGATGACACCCAAAAATCCTTCACTACTATAGTAAATAAAGTATGCCGATTAAGGCTACAAGTTTGATCACTTCTAGTGATCTTACCCTATTAGGAGTAACAATACGATCGATTAGATCTGTACCTTGTGAAAAGATTTTAGCAAAACTACTTAAGTGTGCACTTGGTTATGAGATTTACAATCAAACTATTAAGTATACTCTGTTACTTGAGATTTAATGACTCTACTATAATGATTAGAGGAGAACAAAAAGTATCTATAAATGATAACTATACTTTGTCTGAATAAGATCTATGATATACTGAATGAATATCACCTTTATGTATAGTAAATTGTCCTTTGTTCTTCTCGGTAGCCTTGAATGTTTCTGAATAAACTGAATTAAATCTCTGAAAACTGCTTTGTCTTGTAAACCTTATCAGAATTCTGATGTCTTGAAGGCAGCTATTGCTTCATGAACTCCTTCTTGATTCTTGATCGATACTTGTCAGAATGACATCAATTATAAATATATAGCAAACTGATATGATTGCCATGACCTAATTAGGTTTACAACATCTTAGGAAACCTAAGATCTACAATGTACAAAATTAACCTAGATCTGACTATTACATAGGAATCATCATAATATTTAATGATTACATCCATAATAAATAAGCTTTGATCTTGGTAAAACATTTTATGAATCTGTGTAACCATTTGCATAGATTAATGTGCCATTCCTAAATACTATGTTGTTACTTGAATAACTCAATAAACACAACCTTTTCTATTTGGTGAATACACTGGTGCTCGGTGTGTATACTTCTTGGTGTTTATTGACGCTTGATGGTCGGTATACTCTGATACTCGTTAAACGTGCTCTCATGCCTGATTAAACTTGTTTCCTTTTAGCTCTTGCTTCTACCTTGTGACTGTTCGGTATGAAGGCTTGTTTGTTCAATCGAATAGCATATTATAGCTTGTTATTCCATCCTTTATTGACTGATCACCTTAGATAACCAACTGATCTAATTTGATACTAATGACAACATCTAATGCTCAAATAAAGATAATAAGATCATGAAGAACATAAGCTAAATTTTTTGTGAAAATATCTTGTGTTTTGTGGTTTTTAAAATTTAGCTAATAGTACATTTTGTAAGGGTTGGTACTAATATCAAAAGCAGTTATTTTTATCATAGCCTCCCATATATGTCAAAAAGCGAATTAAAACAATGCACCAGAATACATTTTGACATCAATGGAATGCATTTAATTTGCACCCTTCACACATACAAAGTTACATAACTTTTTTAATCTTTTAATTTTAAATATTATTCAAATCAAATTTAATATTATAAACTAATTAAAAATTAACTTATAATAAAATTATTAATTGAAGATAAAGAATAATATATTATGATTATATATTAATTATTGTAATGATATAATTTATAATTGAAAGTCAAAATATCTAATTATAATAAAAAAATTAACTTTTGATTATAAATATTATTTTTATGATAATTAATATACATAATCATAAAATTTTAATCTATGTTTTTAATGAATAATTTTGTTATAAGCTAATTTTTAATTAGTTTATAAAATTATTATAATATTAAATATGATTTGAATAATATTTAAAGTTAAAAGATTAAAAAAGTTATGTAACTTCGTAAGTGTGAAGGGTGCAAATTAAATAATGCATTGCGGTGAAGTCAAAATGTATTGTTGTGCATTATTTTCTTGCACTATGGAGGAGCTAGGGGATACGCCATTAGATGGGTATATATGTTTGGATATGATACATACTTCACAATGTTGTGCCTAGTTATAGCAGGGGTTTTGGTTCTCAATAAGAGAGGTCATGGATTTCCTACTAGTTGGGGAGAGATTGTACTAGCGATGTGGCTTGATAGAAGAGTGTATGTGTGGGGACCTTGTGGTCTGCCATGGTGTACCATTAGTTTCATGAGATTTCCTATCATAGAGGTCAGAGTTTGGGATGTGGGGTCATACTTTTACAGGTGTGGGCCTTCAAGCATATAGTTGTATTTCATCCAATTTTTGATAGACCAGTGATACAACTAGGATAGCCTTATACGTACTAATATGATGTAATCTTCCATAGGAATATGGGATATGTCAGATATTGGAGGTATTTACTAGATACCTTGAAAGTGTATACATGGAGACCTTACATAGGGTGACCTGAGTGGGATGATGAGGATGATCATCTTCCATTTTGTAGACAAGAGATCTATACTTTTTATATTGGTCTACTTATTACTTAGGTATCATCGAGATACAACTACTAGGAAGAGTTCTGAGATATTATGAAGAGAGATAGGGAGTACCAGTTGATTTGGAATAGTTTCCTAGATGTGTGAGTGATGTGAGAGGTTGGGGACCAATAACCCCTGTTGCAACAATAGTGGAAAATTTTGATTCATTAGTTCCTATGAGAAGGGATTGGAGACTAGAAAAATTAGATGTAGGTACTACAACAGAGTATAATGCTCGGTGCTCTAGACACGTTCCTATCCCTTATATGGATCTTGGTGTACCAGTTGGACTTTAGAGAAGTGATGTGAGTGAGACTACCTTAGAGGATTTATGGAAGACAAGGTGAGAGAGGAGCCACATAGGGAGGTAGAGATGGTGGTAGAGGAGGCGGAGACAATGGATGTGATAGTGGAGAAAATGGAGATGGAGATGATCAGGGAGGTGAAGGAGTTACTATTGCAGAAACCCCATTTATTTATGTAGGTGGTGTGATAGGTGCTGAAGGTGGTGATACAGATGTAGATGTGACTAGTAGTAGTTTGGAGGATATTGATAGTAGCAATGAGAGCCAGAGTAATAATGGTAAGACTAGTTCTTCAAATGGTGACACAGAGATAGAGGAGGTAACTAGAAAAGAGGATGATGTCAGAATGATGGATGTAGCCATAGGAGGAGATGACATCAGACTAATGTATGTGGCCATGGGGGTTTTTATGAGGTTGCATAGGATGTACCTATTATACTAGGGGGAGACATTTTTGAAATAGATATGGTAGATATTGATAACTTGAGATAGCATTGCAAAGATCTACACAACTAGTATGATGAATTATGGAGGAGAATTACTTGTGCATAGGATAAGGATACATAGGTAGATGGTAGGGTTTCTGCTACAGACACACAAAGTTATTGGTATGCTGCGAGGGTGACCAATCTGGAGAGGAGGATAGAGAGGATGCAATGTGATATGGATGTAGAGAAGAAGAGTATGAGAGATATACGACGTTGAGGATAGGGCTCAGGAAGCATAGACTAAGGTGAGGGACTTTATTTTTAGTGTACAAGATCTCACTTAGTAGGAGTTGATGGACATACTTGTACATATTACGGAAGAGGTGAGCTACAGATAGAATCGAGATATGCAAAGGGAGATTGACTACTTGAGGATATCTTATTAGAAGGTGGTTCATGTGGCATAGAGAGTACCTAGTTACACTCCCTTTCATTGGTATTAGAATGCACAAAGATCTCATGGTAGTGGTGTAGTGATGCAAGTTGGCAGAGCATCACCATTAGTGACAAGTGATCCTCAAGGAAAAACTAGAGTAGGGATGTCAACATCACTACCACTTAGGCCTTGTGGACCAACGGGTAGAGGAAGTACTTGTCGACTTATATAGACATTGTTTTGCATATATTTTGTGAGCTTTTGATCTCTCCTTATGACTTTATATATCATGACACATTTATATATATATATATATATATATATATATATATATATATATATATATATATATATATATATATATATATATATATATATATATATATATATATAGTTTTTATAGCCTTATATGATTCTATTTGTTCATGCTTATGATGCTTTACATTCTATGATAATGATGCATATGTTATATCTTTTCTTTTTCATGCTAATGTCTATGATGTCTATGATGTGTTGTGTTCCTTTATCGTGATCTTTCTATATGATGGGACCACATGTGATGGATATATGACTTTTGATATCTACTCATGATGTATGATTTATATGCACTAACACATTGATGTAGGATGCAATTTTTTTGTCGTCTCATGATGCTTGTCCATAAGGAATTGTTAGGATTGACATAGACAATTGTTAGTAATGAAACTTTAGAAGATGATAGTTAGGATCTAAGAAGAATGAGAATGAATCCTTGATTGAAACCATTAGTTTATAGTAAACATAGCTTTTAGTTTTTTAATAACCACATTTGAATTTCAAATGAATTGAGCAATTTATTTTTCATCATTGAGCTAATTTAATATAGAAAAAATGGATACCATCCTACCAAGATATAAATGATCTAGGTATAATTATCCTTTTGCATTTAAAATAGACATGTTGAATAGACAAGGAATGTGATCCAATCCATCTAGGTTGAGCATTTGGAGTCAAGGTACATGTGTGGTGTAACATAATTGAAGTAGCCATTACAATTTTGTAGTTAAATATTTGTATATGGATGTGAAGGCTCTTAAATCATAGACACCGAGATTACTCTTTTAATACTTCATGGAAAACATTCCACAAATAAAAGACAAAAAATAAGTCATGAACTATCACAACATCTTTAAATCACTTCTGGACATCCCAAAGATGCATAGGAACATGACTTGTAAAAATCAAGACATAATAAGACTAACTTGACTCAACAAGTTACAACCGTATTGATTATGTGTCTATGTTTTTATAGTATTTTAGATGCTAAATTTTTACATTTTGTTTATGCTATCTAATTCCAAGAAAAAAGGTACCCTGTCTTGATTTTGAGTTTTCCTTCCCTTGTCTAAGATAACATGATTTTTGACAAAATGTTTTTTTGTTTGCTAGGTTTTTTAGATAAGACAATTTAGGCAGTGTAGCTCAAATTTGTTGTATGACATCTTTCAATGCCTGAATTTGATGCGAAAGTGGGTTTATGTACACAAGATATTTATTACAGGATTTTCTTAATTTTTTTATTTGTTTGGTTGTCTTCAACAATTTTCTCTGGATATTTTTGAATATTTTTGTCCATCATAGAGTTCATATGTTTAGAGTTGAGATATGTACTATGTATCACATAAGTGAAGGATTTTGTCCATCATAAAGTTTGTATGTTTGGAGTTCAGTTATGTACGATGTATCACATAAGAGATGACCCTTACTAAAGACACCCCAAATATGGTCACCCTAGAGGACTTTTTATAATGTTTTTGAACTTTTCAAAAGTATTTTGTAATGTTTTTGTTGTTTTGATGTTTGGTATTTATCAAAAATATTTGCAATATTTTTGGTATTTTTTAGGACTTGATGAATCTTAACAATAGGTTTTCCCCAGTCAAAATAGGATGAGAACTTTATGGAAGAATAGATGTGATGGACTAACTTGGTACAAAATGGGATGTTCTAAGACAAAGGTAACTGACAAATATCAAGCCATGATAATGGTCTTTTATTGTGGAGAAAGAGGCATAAGGACATGTGATATATGGTTGGAGAAATGATCTTTACACATGGTTTCAGATTGCCCAGTTTTCACCATGGTACTTGTCCAAGGTCTCACCGAAGTGGTTTTCACCATAGGATGAAATTATTTCTCTTGTATTTTGATTTTTATGTAACTGAATACGCTTGACTTGTATTTTGATTTTGAAGAACAAAACATGAAACTGATAAGAATAGAAACAATAGGGTGACTAAGAGATATAGCTTTGTCCACCTAATATATCTTAAGCTATATCTTTTAGGTCGACCTCCGAAGGAAGAAGGTTTATGTTGGTCCTTCCCTATGTAGTAATTAGATGGGATTTCCTTTCTTTTTCTTCTCTATATTATTTTTGATAGTGACCACCTCCATAATGCATCTTTACATCATGGATTTGTTAACTTTGAACAAGTTCTTGAAATTTCTCTCTACCCTTTTATCCATCCCTTATTTCTTTCATAATCGAGGTAGTTTTGTGAGGTTTCTAGGGTTTTAATCCTAAAATTAAGTCTTCAATCTTTTTCGTCATCCTTGCGAAGTAAGAGGTTCATACAAAAAAAAAACTTTTTCCTACTTGTGTTCTTCTCCATAATCCCTCAAACAGTTTAATTCTTTTAGGGCTTCATTGAACTTTGTCTCAAACATGGTTAGTAGGGAGGTGAGTCTTTAGGGATTAGGTCACGGTGTTCATCTTAAGTCTCCTTGTTACTTTCATGGTTATTTTCATTAAAGGTCGAGTCTTTGAACTATTAATAAAGAGTCCTCTCGACGGTTACTCTTAATGGTCTCTAAAATATTAGCTGCAATGGACAATTTAGCATGCATGGTAGACCTACATTCCCAAGCCAAAGTGGCTCTAGTATTCTTAGCTATCTTACTTTCTAAGATGTCAACTAGTAGGGAAGGAAAAAATTGCAAAGCTATCCTCTAGAGAAGTGCAAAGATATTTGAGCACTACCAAGACTAGCAATAGGGTTTTTTCGTTCATCTCTAGGGTAGCTTTGGGTCCGCTATATCAATAATGATGGCCCATTCGACATGTCTTTTGAAATCTTCACTATCATTTTTGAATTTTGATTGTATCAAATTTACTCGTTTATAATAACATTTAACAAAATTACCACCAAAATGTCACACATCTTGTTCACTTCTTAACCATACATATTTTTTTTAATTTTTGGAATACATCATCACATCATTGTTTTACTAATATTTTTGTGTGCCTCAAATAAATACATTGTGATTCTTCTTTCTAAATTTTAATTTATTTGTTAAAAAAAAGAATGTTGAATGTTGCATTTTTTACACATTCAATTTTCTTTTTTGCATTTTGTATTATTTTTGTTCGATTTATGTGAAGCACATGCTTCACAATATAATTTTTAGGATGCATCCACTTTGAAAATAAATTAATATTTAATAAAAATAAAAAACTACACAACTTCTAGTTCTCACTTTTAATTATATATGTACCAAGTGGGTTTTAAAAATACTTTTTTTGTTGACAGAGGCAACTATTTACTTAGAAGATCTTCTTTCTTGTTGGAAATTATCATGAAAATATTGTTATTGATGTTATGACAACAATATCCTTATTACTACCATTGGTCATTAGTTTGACATCTATTTATTATAGTGAAGGTTATTATGTACATGCTATTTCTCATGTTATGGCAGCAATATCCTTATTGTTGTTGCTCCTAATTAGTTTTTTATGCTGATGTTTCTCAATTGTTATTGTTATTATTAAATGTGTAAGTTTATTTTCTTATTCTACTCAAAATTTGTTTTGAAAAAGGGGCACACATCAAATGCAAATATGAACACTTATTATGTGCTAGTATTTGAAGGCATATGATTCACTCATTCTAATAACTGAAATGCCTATCTTACTTGAAAGCACACCATTCTAGAGATCTAAAGCTTAATCAATAATAACATATTTCTCTTAGGCCAAATAAAACAAGAAGAGCATGCATTCATAGGTGCCTACCTATTTTCTTGATATTTTTCAATTCTTAGGATTTGTTTACATGAAAGATCCTTGTGATACAATAATCCTTCAAGACATTTATATGTACAATTTTTCTTCAGAATTGTATTGTGAAGAAATGGAGAAGACCACTAGTTTCCAAAATGAATGCCAATTTTATACATAGATAAATGAATAGATTTGTTCTATACTACCAACTTATCACCAAATAAGAATAAAAGATCAAACATAAGATTTAGATAACTTATCTAAAATTCATCAGAAAATCTAATCCATTTAGTACGCTCATTATTTTATCATAAAATTAAATATCTTTGACCATCTTATTTGATTTCCAAAATGAATTGATAAACTATTTTCAACTCCAATGCATCATATTTTATTAACTAGTTAATTACTTTTAAACAATTAAGAGCTCAATGTCCTTTACAAAGATTACAAAGATTAACAATTGAGATCTCAAAAATTTTGTCAAACATTATCCATCATAGAATACACACCACTATGGAATACCCATTTCACAAACTGGAATTTTGTATAGCTGCAAGACGATCAGATTAATGATCTGAATGTTATAACAAATAGACAACATATTAATAAAATTAAAATAGAGATTCAAAAGAAAACAACGCAAATTTCACAGTGGTTCACCATAAAGGCTATGTCCACTCCCAAGTAGGGCATTTCTTTTATTATCAACTATTTTCAAATGCATACAGTGCAACAACATTCTTTTATAAACAAATATTATTTAGAATATGAACAACCAAAAGGTTTGGAGGGAAAACTTGACTATTGGGTTTCACATTTTACAATCTCCCACTTGAAACCCGACCATTGCTACTACAAACAATCTTGCATCAACCTGAGACATTAAAGATACATGATTTTAATATTGCCAAAATTTGTTCACAAACACTTCGAATGAGTTGTTTGCTGGCTATATCAGAGTCAAAATAATCTTTCCCAAATTCTTCCCTAATCACATATTTATTCACTTGTTGCAGTCTTAAAATGTTTTTATAATAAAAACTAATTTTTGAAATACGATTAATTTTATTTGACATAAAATCATAACAATTGCTATATATAAAATCTGCAAAACATAGGATACCATTTTTCTCATAACTGCAGGGATAACATTGGTAAAAACAATCATCCTTATTGACTTACTCTGCCCCAATGCTTTGAAAATGAATATTCTAACTTCTTCTGATATTTGTTGATGTTGAACTAGTTTCGATAATTTTATTGTTTCTTGATTATCATCAAATTTAGCTTACCCACATTTCCCAAATTTGTGTGATTATAATTAAATGTAGCTTGTGAAAGGCCAAAATTTTGTTGATTATCACCAAATACAATTTGTGGTTGGTCCAAGCTTAACTCATTATCAACGGATGCATCTCGTGTGTACACCAATTTTGGCTGACTATCAAGAAAATTAGTTTGTAGATGTCCTATATTTGACTAACTTACCACAAGAAGTTCCTCCTGGCAATCCATTTGAAAATTCTCTCTCTTGTCTACCGTTAAATTGCAAAGCACACATTCATAAACCATGGCATTTCCTTGAGTCATCTTTGTATTGGAGGCTGCTCCTCTTGCTCCTACAGTGGAATTAGCATTCCAACTAAATTCAGAAGCTGTTACTAGCTTTAACTCTTCTATAAATATTGTAGAGTGAATATCCCCTTCAGGGAGCTCCATGGGTTCTTTTGTTTCACCAGATTCTTCAACAGGAGGTTGTGATAAAAAAACAAGTTGGCATGGGACAAATAACTCCCACTTTAGTGTAACTCTCAACTACATATAGGCTATCCATTTTACTGCCCCTAGAAATCAGCAAGGCTCCCTTCTTTACCTTCCATCAATCAGATTCAAAACTGATGATATACCCTAGAGAACCCAGTTGTCCAACATAAATCAAATTGTGTTTGAGTTGGGGAACATATCTAACTTCCCTTAACAACCAAGTATTACCATTCTTTAATTTTAACAGCACGCCGCCTTTACCAAAAATATTACAAGATTCACTATTACCCTAAACAACTTTACTAAAGTCACTAATTTGCAAGTTTTTGAAATACTCCTTATGCAGAGTCACATGAAATGGTTCTCTAGAGTCAAGCACCCAGATGTGATTTGCATTTTCTTCAGTGGTTAGGATAAGAACACCCGCATCCTCTTGGCATGCTACATTGGCTTCCTCTTTTTTTTCAAGATCCAAAACCTTCTTATATGTCTGATAACTCTTTTTGATGTGGCCTTGCTCGCCACAAAACCATCAACTAGTCTCTCTACTTCTAGATTTAGACCTTTCTTGTGATTTGTCATGATCACCTCGGTTCTTCCCTCTTTCTCTTGGTCTTCTTCTATCATCTGCAATCAAAGCATTTCCTGTTGTTGGAATCTCACCCTCGCTTTTCCTTCTCATTTCCTCTCTTAAAATTACACCAACAACATCATCACATTTTAGTGTATTAGAGCCAGAAATGGAATTACTAACTCCCATAACCATGCCTTCCAGCTTTTAGGTAAAGAGGATAAAATAAATAGAGCCCTAATTTCTTCATCAAAACTAATTTTAATAGAAGTTAACTGACTAGTAATCGTATTAAAGTTAATTAAATATTTTTCTAAAGAACTTCTTTCAGCCATTTTCACATTAAACAATCGCTTAATCAAAAAAACCTTGTTCGATGCTAAGGGTTTCTCATTGAGCTTATCCAAAGTACCCATTAAATGAGTAGTTGTTGTAGCTTTAGATATGTTAAATGCTATAGATGGAGATAAGCACAAACGATTCATTCCCTATGTTTTTCTATCCATAATGTCCCAAGCTTCATCCAACATTTTTTTATAAACAAATATTATTCAGAATATGAACAGAAAAAAATTTAGAGGGAAACTTGCGTGTTGGGTTTCACATTTTACACTGAATACGGAAATGAGATTTACGGGGGACCATCTCAGCCAGTCGAGTTCTTCGCGTTAAAAGACATGAATGGGATCCCAACACAGAACCAGATCGGACCTGGTTCTCTAAGCACTGTGTGGGAAAATGCAGAAAGTGGGAATCTCGAGCACTTTTACTTTCCTTCAGAGGCTCTAGTGGCAGAATCGTGGAAGGGTAAAGATGAGCTTTCGAGCCCGGGTAGCTTGAACGCGTCAATAATTTAAAAATTATTCCGTTTCTAGAAGTGGCTGACAAATTCAACGCAGAAATTGACTAGTTAAATGGAATCCAATTTTTTTTTCCATGGTGTCATCTTTGGGGCCTAATTTCTAAGCGTTTCCCTTGGTTTTCTTGGTAGTTTACGCCTCTTTGGTGGTTTCTGGGAAGGAACATGTTCGTCTCCAACATTTAGAGTTTTATATAGTCCTCTCTTTATGCATCAATCCAATTCCCTCTGCCCTTCCCCTGCATCTGCGATCCACAATTCTTCATTCGTGATTTGTATTTATCAATGGCATCCTCATCCTCATCTTACCCAAGGAATAAGAAACATGATGCTTTTTCTGGAATTGAACCCAATGGCAAACGGAGGAAAGTAGATGAATCTTCAAGATTGTTTGATGTTTTCATTAACCACAGGGGTCCTGAAGTCAAACAAACTGTAGCCCTTCAGCTTTACAATTCTCTTACGGAGTTGGGAATCTATGCATTTCTTGACTCTGAAGAAAAAGAGCTTGGTGATTCATTTCCTTCAACCATTGAGAGTGCCATTCACTCTGCTTCGGCTCATATCGCTATCTTCTCCAAAGGATATGCAGAGTCCCCGTGGTGTCTGGCGGAGCTGGTTCTCATGTCACAAAGTAGTGCTAAAATCATTCCAGTTTTTTACGGAGTGAAGCCTTCTGCTCTTCGCTACATAGAAAGCGGAGAGTATGCTAAAGCGTTTACAAGATATGAGGAGAAGGGGAGGTATATGGAGAAGCTCAAAGACTGGAAGGAAGCACTCCAATCTGTTTCATTTCTTACAGGACACGAAATCAGCAGCAATTTCAGGTAAGATCTGTGGGTTCTCAATCTCATTGTGCTCGGTCGTTGTACATTATTTTACTTTTTCTTGCATGAAATTTGGGGATTTTTCATATTTAGGCAGTCAAATTTTCTCTTTATTAAAATCCCCTTTTCTTTTGTAAAGTGTCAGTGAGTGCCAAAATATAGTGTCAGCCGTCCATAAAGAAGTTCAAAGGAAAGAACCTCTTCATGTTGCCAAATACCCAGTGGGGCTGGACAGGGTTGTAACAGATTTTGAAAGGCTGTGTCTTGATAAGGGTTTGGACGATTTTCAGAGGCAGTGCCGAACGAAGGAAGGCGGCGAAGAGAACGCTCAGATCATCGGCATTTTTGGAATGGGCGGAGTCGGCAAAACAACTCTGGCCAAAGAGTTGTTCAATAGAAGGCAGTCACAATATACTAAAGCCTGTTTTCTTTTTGATGTGAGGGAAGCCTATGCCAATAAAGGGTTTCCTTCATTGCAAATGAAACTCCTCAAAGATCTCTACCACCAAGATAATCCCAACTTTCATTGTATAGAGGAAGGAAAAAGTAATATTGAACGCTGCATAAGAAGAAGACAACAGTTGAGTTTCCTACTTGTTCTAGATGATATTGATCACCTGGAACAGTTAGACGCCCTCTTGATTAGGGATATGCTGAATAAATCTGTCAATAGTCTGGTAATTGTTACAACTCGCGATGCAGGAGTGCTGAAAAACGCAGGAACTACGGTTACTTATAATCTGGAAGGAATGGATAAGAATGGGGCGAAAGAGCTGTTTTGTTGGCATGCTTTTAGCCAATCTTATCCTTCGAGTGGATACGAGAGGCTGGTTGACCTCTTCGTTGAGGTGTGTGGCGGCTTACCGTTGTCTCTTCAGGTTCTGGGCAGTCATGTTCATGGCACGGATCAGGAGTTTTGGGAGTTAGAATTGGAGAAAGTTAATAAGACGCTGCCTCAAGACATACACAACAGATTAAAAATAAGCATTGACACGTTGGACAAAGAAGAAAAACAAATTTTCATGGATTCTGCATGCTTTTTCATAGGAGAATTGACGAAAGACGCCGTCAGAGTGTGGGAGGGATCGGGGTGGAGCGCACAACATGCACTACGAAGACTCAAAGACAAATGTCTGGTTGAGGAAATAAAAGAATATAAACTCAAGGAAGAACTCAAAGATATCAGAAAAATTACCACTGAAGAAATATTTGTCTTGACAATGCATGACCACTTGCGGGACTTGGGACGAGTAATGGCAGATGAACTGAGTCATCCTCGTCGGCTGTGGCGTTCTCAACATCTGCAATCTTTGGTATGCTTCTTCCTCCAGATTACTGCCTTTCTAGTGTGATATTCGAAATCTTAAACTAGCTTCAATAAGATTCTCAACTACTTCCGTGAATGCAGGAATCGAAGGGATTTAAAAGCATTCTCACCCAACCCGAGTTCAGGTATTTGCATTCTTTCATGGATCGGTCCTTGGGTTGCCATGTTAAATACTTTCTAGGGCAATCAGACATTACGCTTGAGCCGTCCCCTACTTTACTATGGCTTGAGCTTGCATATTGCTCTCATGAACTCACAGACATCCCTCCCTGGATTCCTCTTCAAAACTTGCAATATTTCATGATCAGAGATGGAAGTCTGGAAAGATTGTGGCAGAATAATGAACAGGTATTTTGTCATCTGTCCTAAAAAGTTAAGTCCTGGTAATCTAATGCATTTATTATAATACTTGGCTGATTTTTATCTACGATGGGAAGTTTGAGGGGAAATTATTTGAACATTCAGGAACCTTTCGCGCTAAAAGAGCTGAGGATCTATAGAATCAGTGAGTTGGAGGAGTAAAGCTTGGGCCTTCTGCGCCGCCTGGAAGTACTTGTAATTCATAACTGTGGATATCTGAAAATTTTGACAGGAACATCCGACCTTACAAAGCTAGTAAAGTTGGAGATTGTTAGATGTGGAGAGCTTGAGAAGTTAAATCTTGTTCAACTTAGCTGTTTAAAAGAAATTTCAATTCATGCTTGTGGTCATTTGAAAAGTGTGACAATATCTGATCTTACAAAGCTAGTCAAGCTGGACATTGATGAATGTGGAGAGCTGAAGGAGTTAAGTTTTGTTAGACTCAACTCTGCAGAAAAGATTATAATTTGTAATTGTGACCATCTGGAAAGTTTGACAAGAATACCTGATCTTACAGAGCTAGAAAATTTCAACATTGGTAAGTGTGGGAAGCTTGAGAAGTTGAGTCTTGTTCAACTTAGCTGCCTGAAAGAATTTATAATTCATGGTTGTGGTCATCTGAAAAGTGTGATAACATCTGATCTTACTAAGCTTGTAAAGTTGGACATTTTTGAATGTGGAGAACTTGAGCAACTAAGTTTTGTTGGATGCAACTCTGCAGAAAAAATTATAATTTCTGATTGTGAGCATCTAAAATGTTTGACGGGAATATCTGATCTTACAAAGCTAAAAGTTTTGAAGATTAGTAATTGTGAAGAGCTTGAGAAGTTAAGCCTTCTTCAACTTAGCTGCCTAGAAGAAATTAGAATATATGGTTGTGATAATCTGAAGAGTGTGACAACATCCGATCTTACAAGATTGGGCAAGTTGGACATTGTTAGATGTGGGGAACTTGAGGAGTTAAGTCTTGTTCGTCTCAGCTCTCTGGAATTTTGTTTAAACTCCAAACTTACCACACTGAAGAGGATTGAACTGAAAGGATGCCAAAATTTGATTAGTGTAGATGAAACATTCTGGAAATTTATAAAATTGAACATTTACGACTGCCCAAAGCTGGAGAAAATACCAGATATTGAAATATTTCACTTACTGGAAAGAGTGCAGATATTATATTGCAGCAATGAAACAATTCGGAATTATATTCTCCAGATGAAGGTTCTGATTCCACGCTCAATTATTATTTTTCTGAGGAAAGGTTTTTAGTTCATCTTTTGTTTTCCCTTTGTTGTCGGAATATTAACGTAAATTTTCTAATTAAAATATAATGTCTACCAAACGAAGTGAATGTAATGTTAATCCACAAATTTTGTTTGTTTGATGCAGAAGCTGCCGTCAAACTTTATAAAATTAATCGGAGAAGCAGTAGCTGGGGCGGAATAGCTCCAATTCAGTCATCCAAATGGGTACCGAGGCCACGTGGAATCATCTGGGTAGACATGTGGCGGGCGCAATCATCTTATGCGCCGTGGTTGTGGTCAATACTTCATCGGCAGCAAAGAGGATGAATGATCTCATTGGGGAATGTGATATTAATCCCTGGCTGAAATGTGAGGTGCGTGAAGGCCAATGGATAATCACATCGGTAACCAGAAACAAGATGAAATAGACAGGCACATTGTTAATAAGGGTAATTGTTTTCCCTTCGATTACATCAGTTTCCCCGAGGATGCTATCGTGAAAAGTGTCACCATTCCCGTGATGAGAGGTGAAGAACATAAAGTTCTGAATGTTTTACGTAGAATTGTTCGTAACCTGTATCAGAGATAAATAAAATTTGAATTCCTCTTTTGGAGAGGAGATAAATATTCTTTGATTGTTTACATTTTATCGGGTAGGGTACTTAAACAAGAGATGCAAGCGTTAAAGTTTATGTCTATTGTTTAATATTTTGAAGGGTAAGATATTGTGAAGTGAGAATGTATTTAAGACGGAGTGGACAAATTGTGAAATAGCAATATTTAGAAATAATAAATATTTTTTAATTGGAAGAATATAATGTAAACTTGAACAGTATGTTGAACAAAAGTTCATAATCTTCCTAACTAATTGTAACTTGTGCAAGCATTTAATGGGAAAGTGATAAATACTATGAATTTATAAGCATTGCATCATATGGCTTCATTTGAGAAAAGTTACTCCACAACCTTGTAAATATTAAAGACAAACTAGTGTCTTGTAAATATAAGACCATAAATAAGCAGATTAAAATTTGTCTTCGGTCATCACCAAATAAATTCAAGATAAAGAAAATTCATAATGCTTGATTGACATAAGGATTTATAAGGTTGAATATATCAAAGTTTAAGATAATATAGAGTATAAATGAAGTTTTATATTTACAAGAACCATTGCAATCTAGATCATAAAACGTATAATAATTGTATTTTCTAATGAAATTTGTAGAAAACATTTCCTGGATAGGCAACCAAACAGAGGAACCGATATTGGCATCCAACAAAGTACTTTGGAGTGTAGAAGTTGTTACATATGTTGCCTTTAATGATGGGTAGATAATGCTCCGAAGAAGTGGCAGGCCAAAGTAAATCTGCTGAACAGATCATTGTATAACATAATAAAAGCAAAGAACCCAAAAAATGTAGGGATTTAATTAGTAAAATTTCATTATATAATCTAGTAGAATGAGTTATCATCTAGGGTTCAGTAAATAAAATAGCATAAAAAATCAAACGGTATAAAATAGTGGACTTACAGACTCGCTCGGTTGAACTGACAAATCCGAAATAGAAGATCATATTAGGACTTGAGGTCTTGGAAGCTTTTTTTGCATTTATATATAGCGCAAACAAGCTGTTAGATAATTTGTCTTGATAGTATGGGAAAAATTGTATGAAAATTAACTTGTTGAAATATAAATCTGAAGTGTGTGATATCTAAAAGATTGTGGAAGAATGAAAGTGTAAGATATGGGAGTACCCAGAGTTTAGATGTGATGCAAAGTGCTACTTCTATATCGGGTAGGGTAACTAAGAAGCATGTGTTTTGGGAAAAACACTGAAAACAAGATGCAAAGTATAATGTTCTTTCTTATAGCTTTTTTTTTTGGTTTGGAGTGTTTGCATGACATAAATAAAAGTTTACGATTCAAGGAATAAGGGCAACATTGACAATTATTAAGATATTTTCTAACTTGTAAAGACAATATTGATTGTAAGGCAGGTATTAAAGATTAGAAAAATAAGGTAAGTAGATATAGTTTGAAGAGACTCGATTATATTTGAATTTTTAGATAAACTGTAGTGTTATATTAATGGTCGAAATAAATCGAAGTGTAAGATTTACCTTGTTTATGTTTATCTTGTTGCAGTGTTATATTTTTGCTCACAATGAGCCTACCAGGGATCAAGTCTTGTAGAGTGCAAGGCTCTGACATCATAAGGGATGAGGCTGGGATTGTGCCCGAGGCGAATTTGGTAGTGTGGATGCTCCTCAGTCCTTGGCTCTAAGTCAAAGACGTTTCATGAACAATTGGGCCCATATCGGGTTCCTAAAACATCTAGGTGGCCTTCGCTGGTTGGTAGCTTGCAGGCTTCATGCCTCACTGGGTTTCCTCACAGGTCTAAACCCTCCAACAACAAAAAAATAGTACAAAAATATATAACATAATTATGTCATTTGTAAGTGAAATAAATGGGTGACACTTGTTTTGATTGTGAGACAAGCATTAAAGATTTGGGAAATAAGATAAGCATACAATGACCGGTATTGAAACTATAAGTTCCAAGTGACTATTGATTATGTTTGAATTTTTGGTGACTATTTTTGAAGTTCTGCTAGAAATTCTCGCCTTCTTTATTGAAGATGAAGTTTGGTTCTCTCAATTCTCCTTGATGAACTTTCCATCTAAAAGATTATAGCACCAAGATCATGCAATATCTTCTACACAAGCTCCAACTCAAATATGGATTAGTTCAAGAAAAGCCAACAACCTACAATTGAAACCAAAGGTGATAAAGCTCCAATACCATTTGAAAGGAAGTTAAGGTACTAGAACAACTTCCTTCATTAACCTTTACAAGGGGGGTATGCAAAAAAAATGATATTTAGAATAGCTATAAAAATTTATAAAAAATAAAAATAAATAGTTTACATACCTCAACATAGTGATTAACATGGAGTAAAACCCTTTCAAGAGAGAAACACTACACCTAAATGCATCGAATATATTATTCATAAATCAACAACAAATACAATAGATTTAGAGAGAAAGCTTCTCACATGAGTATCATCAACCAAATATTTTAGCTCTCTCTCTCTCTCTCTCTCTCTCTCTCTCTATATATATATATATATATATATATATATATATATATATATATATATATATATATATATATATATATATAATCATCAAACAATATTACGAAATCAAGGGCTAAAACCATAAAAAAAAGTGGCACATAGTTTATCTCCAAGAAAAGATGATCTACGTAATGTCAAAGAATAAACCAACACATTTAACTCCCTTTTACAACTCATTTATGTGTCCAACATGCATTTATATTTCCCATTTCAAGAGTACCAATTTTTGGAGACCATAACTTTTGATTTGATAATTCAATTAATGAACCATTTGAAGTACTTAAAAGCTTGTTAGGTGTACATTCAATGACCACTTTTGAACCATTTTGGAGCCTCTAAGGCCTTCAAAATCTACTTCTAAAATTTTCTTTGTAACTTTTAAGAACATAAAATTTAATATCTTCAAATCTGAACATTATCTTGCAACAAAAAATTACTAGCATGCTTATTTAGCCAATACGTAGCTTTGAAGTAAACTTTGAACCAATCCTTGCTTGGGTGCAAACATACTATAAATAGTAGCCTTATGTAAATGCAAGACTAAGACACCGTTTTTCCATTTATGTCTCTTATCAATTCATTTTCCTTTCCTACCTTCTTTTTCCTTTGACAATGCATTATATATATATACATTGTTACATTGGTTTTTTACATATTGTTTGTGGTTAGTTGAAGATGTCATATGTGCTTTTTTATAATTTTAATCCTATTCTTTATTATTGTAAAAATATGTTCTTAAAAAAATCATCCCTAAATGAATCCATGTCTTGTCATACACATTTTGGCTTTGTCTTATTCCTTTAAAATGCTAATTACATTTAAAATGTCAAAACTTCCTACCTCGATTTAAAATTTCCTAGTGTTATTTGTTTAATCATAGTTTCAATAGAAACCAATAATAATAATAATATAAGATTTGTAGAACTTGGGATCCCTATAAAACTACAAATAAATGTAGAATTAGTGCACTCAAAGTAATGTAAACTATTTTTCCAATCTCAGAATAAACTACATCAGCTCTCCCAACTTCTATCATGACAATATCACATAGCACATTTTATGCACCACATGGAGAGATTCTAATTACTTAAATTCATCTATTATAATGCCACCTAAAAGGATCCGATAGTATTATTTCGGATAGTGTAGACCTAGTTGAAGCGATATCTGAGCAAGGTTGATCTATTCCTACCTAGATTGAACATGAATGAGGTGGTATGGATGAAAGCTGATATTGGAACGTTTTTAATGGTTAATTGACCTAACTGAAACGAAGGAAAAACAATGCAGAATTAATTTGTCCATTTTTCTTTTGATAAAAATTGTCAAACCAAAGATATTAAGAATAAGATGAGAATATATTAATAGATGAAACATTTAGAAATGAGAAATTCAAAGCTATCTGGTAATTGCAATTGTCTATCGTCCGTTCACACCAGACGATTCAATTTCAAAGAGCAGATATCAAGTAGACTTCTTCATACACGATTGTTAAAATCATATTCTATTGACAACTATTTATCTTTAATTTAAATAATAATTTATTTTGGTGTCATGATAAGTCATTAAATTATTGTTATTGTTAATTGTATTGGGAAATGTAAACGTTGTAATATGAAGTCGACGTTCCAACAACTCAAAATGTCAAGAAATTTTTTAAAAATTTGTTTCTAAATATTTTTATTCAAAAACATTACATTTTCATATTTAAAAATAAATATTTACTTTCACTAAAAATATTTCTAAAATATTTTTGATTAATAAATATAAATAATAATAATTAATTAAATAATTTAATTTTTATTGATATTTTTAAAATCAAGCATTTCGAAGAAGGTCAAATTTGACTCATTCATCTTGTATTGTGTGTGATAAAATTTATAAAATAGAATTCCATGTAAAGTCTCAATGGTGAACATTAGGAATTGCTAGTTATGGACAATTCTTAAATCCTTTTTTTGTATAATAGGTTTATTTTCATGTAGACCATATTTTTTTATGAAATTTGTGCATTCAACTATTTTTTCTTTTTTGTTTTGTCTTCCCATCGAAATTCAAGATCCTTGCTCAATTTCTCTTAAATAGATGTCCCTTACAAGAGATTGCAATGTTGTAAATTGTAACCCCTTCCAATTTCACACTACATTTTGTAACCTTTCCATAGTGTGTCTCCCCATATCTATTCCAATGCCTATTTATGGGGCCTTCACTATCAGACTATTGCCATCTACCATTGTAGAGATCAAATCATTTGTTTGGATAATTGCATATTCCATTTGCCACTAATCCAACCCCTTCTGGGTGGACTACAACACTAGGCACAATAGTCCTAGTAGATTAGGGTGATAGGCACCATGGTCGTAGTCAACTATAGTGCTAGTGCCTTTGTCCTACCAAAAACTACCTAAATTTGATATGGCAATGTGTCAGTTCTCGGTAATTGTTATTTGATTTCAATATTTACACATGGTTGGTGTGAAATATTTTTTTTTTAATTATTGTTATTGATTAAAGGAAAACAAGTTTTGAGGGGACCTAAAACCCTGTACATCCAAACAATTCAAAAAAGAAATTAATAGTAAACCAACCAGGAGCCTGTAGGAAACCATCAATACAAAAAAGGGGATTACATCCCAAAAACCACAAACACAAAAAATAGGGGATTCCATCCCAGAAACCTTAATTATTTTTAGCAAAATTTCATTTTCTTTATCATTTCACCATTAATACTCCACACCTTGCTAACGACATTGTCTATTGGCGTAGCACCCTTGTCTTTGCTTCTTAGCCTTGTGGCAGGGTCTGGTAAAGATTATGAGACAACACCATGATCAACATAATGTTTCTTTGATTTAATGTTTCTAGTAGGGGAATCAATAGCTCCTTTGGACAATCCTTGGATAATGTTAGCATGATCATTAAGCCTCCTAAGCCCATCCGAGCTTGTTTTCACCTCCTCAACCTGCTTGGATAGATTTTGAGTCATCTTTGACGAATTTATCTCTAAGATATCCACATTAAAAGAAAACACTGGCCTCCATAATTTATTTGACGCTCTCTCCAATGTTAACACTATAATAAACTAAAGACTCCTTTTTTAGGGGAGTATCCTTCCCCATGTCCTGAGATATGGATATGCATGTCCAAATTATTCTCATTGATGGGTGGGGCATGCAAAGAAGTCTCCTCACCAAGAATGATTTCTTGTTTGAGTTTTTTAGCATGTCATGAGTGAGGTGCTAACTAAACCTTCCCCTTCCCTTTAGCCAAGACAGAAGAGAAACCCTTTACGTCCATACTTGGACTAAAAGAGTTTGGAAAACATTCAATCGAAGGGGAATATTTAGAATCCTCATCATAAAAAATAGAAAAGTTCAAGTGGGCCTTCACTTCCATTTTTGGATTTTCCTGTTTACCTAGACGTACCCCACCATCATCCCCTAAGGGGACATCCTATGACATCGAGGATTAAGTTTTTAAAAAGTGATTGACATCCTTTTTAGCCCTATCAATTTCGGGGGTTTCTAGAAACTAAAATTGCCTTGGTAAATTCTATTATTAAGAGGACCAAACCCTCATGTAAGATCAGCTGCGAGGCATTATTTCTAAGAAATTTACTATAAGAAAGTGAAGAGAATAGGTAAAAGGGAATCGAAATACACTTGTCGTGTCTGAAATGATTTAAAATGACAAAGCGGTAACTAAAAAGTCTACACCCATAGAGGAGGGATTGTATTTCACCATATCCACCATCTGTATTTCTTTTAACCTTGTCTCTATCATTCTTTAGAAAGAAGCACCACAAGCGCCTGCGAAACCTCTATCATCAATTCTTCAGAAATCACTAATCTGATATCGAACATCTTAATCAATTATTTTTTTCATTTAACTTCCTCATATTTTATTATTTCTTTTGACATTCCCGCAGGACATCACTGCTACATGTATCATTACAATATTTGATTTTTTCACTAGAAAATATAGAATTGATCCGAAAACCTAAACTACTTAGTTTCCAGTTCTTTCCAGAGATGTTTACAACTTTCCAGAGATGATTGCTCATGGTTACTACTGCTTTTGTGAAAATGGCTTAACATCCCCAAGTTTTTATAAATATAGCGAGGTGATCTAATGCTTAAGGCCACAAAAAACTTAGAAAACCTCACACTTGTTGACTGTCATTATGACTATGAAAGTACTATCTTGATCACTGCATGGGCTGCTTTGATACATGCATAAATCTGATCATAACTTGTTGCTCTTGGCATGAAACTTTGTGCTATTTGAGCTTGATTGAAAACATAATCAAAATAAAGCCTCTGGTGCTCTTAGACAAGATCATGTCAATGTTCTTTGTGACTGATTTATGGACATCTTATTTATAGCAGCACTATTATGTGTATGTGATTATCTGATATCTCTTTATACCTATGCCTCTTATTAGCAAGCTGGGCTCAAACCCTTGTGGGAGCCACATTTACGTCCACTTGCTAATCAGAATAATAGATATTACACATAGAACACACATGTTAGAATAAAATTGTATTTTGTTTTGAAATAATGGATGACTATATGGGGGGTAGGATAAATATGAATTTAGACTAGTCATTGCTTAGAACTATATCCTAGTTCTAACCCATTATCTTTTCACAATTTTGCAAGACACAAGGCAACAGGGTAGTGAGGATCAAGGACACTTAGTATAGCGAGATATCAGGAGACAATCCAACACACGCCAATCATTTCACGCAATGACTGGCCCCTATTCATGCATTATTTGAAAACAAAATGCAATGAACTACCTCTAGCTAGTTTTACGGCTTGTGTGGAGCATAAATACATAACTTTGATGAACAAAAATATAACATTCTCAGAAAAGATTCGCAAAGTGTCATTTTTTATGTTTTGATCTTTTCCTCATTAAATGCAATACTTCAATCATGTATGAAACTTTTCTAAGTTATTGCATTTGGTTTAAAAAGCACATTAAAGTAAAAATGTACCTTTCCTTGAAAACATGATAGCTCTACCAAATTGAGCTTAAGTGAAAATTTTGGTAACAATTATTTATGTATGAGTTGGATATTATGTGTTTTTATATTCATACTTTCTTGCGGACATCATATCAATATTATTATGTAATACACTTGTTGTCATACTACTTTGCATGTATAAAGTTATGAGTACCAAATTAATTAATGGTGTTGAATTACAAAATGTTAGAGATCTCATTCTAAATACAAGGTTGATTTGTTATCATTATTATTGGTGTGTGAACTATGGAGCAATTATTTTTTAAAAGACATACCTTGATAGAGTTAGTTGAATAGATTCTTGAGAAACAAACTTGGGTCTAGAGACAAACCTTGATATAGAGAAATTACACCCTTTAAGGGTAAGAGAGTAAGTTTGTGCATACTGCATTCTCATAGTTTGATAAAATTATTTAATAATTGTTAAGTTGTAGAAATACTTAACATTACCATTTATAATAGACAAACACAATACATTTTTTGAAAACTAAAATATATTAATTAGTTTATTTTTTTTATGTCAAGTCTTAAAAATAAATATTTTAATAAATGTTTTACTTAATAATATAATGATCTTTTATTTGTAAAATAACAATAAATTAATAAGAAATTACCATTATTCTATAACTCAGATTTCTCTATATATAATCTATATATAATAGTTTGTTATTTCTTGATTATATCATGAAACAATTTTTGCATCAGTGTGACTATTCATGATCCATCATCAAATAAAAATAGATCAGAATTCTTTTTGAGTCTATAAGGGCCCGTTTGGGTGCTGGAATACTAAATACCAATTCCAGTCAATTCTGGAAGATGCTGCAATTCTGGAAGATACAAATCTTGAAAATGATTTCTGGAATATGGGCTGACCCGTTTGGTTCACCTGAAAGATGACTAAGAAGATGCATAAGGAATTTTAATTCTTTATTTTAATTTCTTTAAATATGGTGTGTATATGTCTTTATATATACATACATACATGTGTGTGTATATACACATATGCATACATGTATATATATACACATACACACATGTGTGTATATGTGTATACATGTGTGTATAAACACACATGTATACACATATGCACACATGTGTATATATACACACATGTGTGTACATGTGTATGTATACACACACATACACACATATACACACGTGTGTGTGTGTATAGTGTGTATATATATACACATAAATGCGTGTATATACACACACATTTATACACATATACATACATGTATATATATACAAATCCACACACACACACGCGTGTGTATATACATATATGTATATACACACATGTGCATATATACACACACGTATATATATACATCCTTATAGTCACAGATCCTACGAAATATTAAATTTAGTTTTATAAAAATTGGAATTGGAGTTCGAAATTCCAATTCCACTTATTTGAGTGGAAGATGAAATGCCCATTTTGGGGGTAAAATTGGAATTTCAAAATTCCAATTCCAATATTTTGGATGGACACAAACATAGAATTGACATTATCCGGAAATCTAATTCGAAAATATCCAGTCTAATTCCAGCACCCAAACAGGCCTAAATGACTTATAGTATTTGAGACCATCTTTTATTTCATTCAGAAGATCCTTAACTCCACTACATACAAAATGTACATATACTATCCCTTATAAAACTGATAGTGTATAAAACTATCCCTTACTCTACACAAACTTAGGGCCCATTTGGTGCATGGAATATGGGCTCTAATTCCAAAATTAGATTTTCGGATTATTGAATTCCATGTTTGTGTCCATCCAAACAAGCAGGAATTGGAATTTCAAAATTCCAATTTTGCTCACAAAATGGGCATTTCATCTTCCACTTGAAAAGGTGGAATTAGAAATTCAGGCTCTAATTCCATTTTCAAATGCCAATTTTATGTGTCCATTGGGTCCACTTGTTGTTTAATTCATTTTCACGTTCGAAATTTTTGTTCATTTTCGCCAAAATTTTCATTCACCAATTTTCACGAGGGGGAAGATGCCCAGAACATCTTGGTGACTAAAGATGCCCCATTTGTCGTGAGGCGTCTGATGAATATAATCTTGTATAGATCCGTGCAGTTTCTATGTGACCGATTGCCTTTGGCGATGAGGAGGTGGGTGTATTCTTGGGGGAACTTGGTGGAGAATTTGAAGCCCAGCAATGACTTGAAATCTAAGATTGTGAGAGGCACTACAATCCTGCTTGTTGTTGTAGGTGCAAAACTTGATTCAAAATGCTTTGCTGACTGTGAACCCTTGGATGGCATGAACAGTATACATGTGCTTCTTGGGGGAGATGCAAAAGTTGACGCCAAATCCTTTGCTGACTCTAAATCTGCTGGCAAGTGAGTGGAGGTGCAAAAGCTGACCTTAAAACTAACTGTAGATATCCGAGGATACGCATGGATTTGTTATCTTGGAAAGCCTCAGATATCATGAATCCTTTGGCAATAATACTAAAAGATTTACATACAAGGGTTTTCTCAGATGATATGTTTGGAAGATCTAAAACCCCATGGATTCGAACATGTGATCTTTTTCATTTTTGCTTTTAGTCATCTTCCAGGTGAACCAAACGGTTCCAACCATATTCCAAAAATCATTTTGAGGATATGTATCTTCCAGAATTGTAGCATCTTCCAGAATTGACTATATCTAGCATTCTGTATTCCATGCACCAAACAGGTCCTTACATAATCACATACTCTAAGAATTCTCTACCAATAAACCAATTGAGAAGTAGATAAATGACCAATTAGAAAATAAAACTTGAAATTGACCTACACCCAATTGCCCACGGTCCATAATTGAATATAGAACAGTGGATCTGTTATTTATGGGCAGAGATGTTAGATTAAAAAAAAATGAGTAGATTTAAAATTCTAAATTATTCTTATTGAAGAAATTCTTTTGCAAAATTATTAGAAGTAAAATAGAAGAACTAAATTTTAGAAATTATGGGAAAGTTTAGAGGAACTATATTTTTCTTAATTTGCAAATTTCTTGAATGATTTTGGAGACATAGAAAAACAAAACATATTTAGACGTAAACTTTTTGTTATAAAATTTCCCTCGTTTGTAAACCATATTTCCACATACAAATAGAAGATGGAATCAGTGAATTTTGGAATGATGTTCTTTAATTAGTGCCTTAAATCTGCTCAAAATTTTCATATATCTTCCATATGATTACCACAAGATGGAATTTAGAAATTTGAAATTCCCTGTTTTTCAAGAATGAACTTTTATTTTATTTTTTATCTTTTAAAAGAAAATTATATATATATCGATTAAAATAAAAACCTTATTTTAATCATAACAAAATTGACTAAATGGTCATTTTCGTTATAAGAAAAGGGGTAAATTAGAAATGAAATTGTTCGAATTTTATAATATTTTAGTATTACTTTTAATTTGAGAAAGGATATCTTGGGAAAAGGGTGCTGAATATGGGGAAACAGAGAAAGGTAAACATTATTTTATTTTTACCTGCCAGTAGAAATCTAGTGTAAAAATGCTTAGGCCTAAGCTATGTAAACACATAATGAAATTTGTGTTGGTTATTTTATTTTCTCTCTACCATATCCGTGTCAGTTCTACTTTATGTATGAGAAGTAGTTAGTTCACAGCTTGCACCAGATTTCTTTCCGATCCATCAGTGCCGAGTTGATAGATCACTCGAGTAGGGTCGGTGTGCTTTTCATTTCAGGATGAGTCCCCGGGGAGCTAACCACTCTGTGGTTGGGCGGAATAAACGCCTGGATCACATTTCTGTCTTAAGATTGTAGATGGACAATTGACTATCCGATGGCATAGGAGACGGGAATATGCGGTTGGACGACTGATAATCCAATGGAATATATTTATTTGATATCATGTATTTTTCAAACTTTCAGACTATGTACCTTGATGTTTTATGTGCGACAATATGGTCGACGTCCCTTATATAATATTTACTCGTGATGTATTGTTCAACAGTATAGTTAGATTTTATTTATTGTTTGAGGATATTCAACATTCTCTTAGATTATTGTAATTTCATTTAAATAATGTAAAAATTTGACTTTTGACTTGGACTTTCTGAGTTTTCCATTGTACGTGTCTCTTTTGATTAAGAACCGATCTTTACAGTTCACAGCCCTCTTGGCAACACCTTCAAACAGGTGACCTCCAGACTTCGCCCAGTGTAGTACCCCTCTGTGCTTCTCTATCACCATTTTTTCAATTTCTTGAAACACATCTTCATTCCACTTGGGTATCCCTGCTTCCCTTGGCCGATAAGTTTGCACCTCCAAAGTCACCTGATCTTCTGCAGGCCCAAGATATGCATCTGACTTCTTGACAGAACGTATGAACATTCCACTGACTGAAAGTGAACTCCGGTCGCACAGGCTTGAGCTATTCAAATCCCTAATTTTCTTTATGTCCTCAATTGCCTCATGGAGATGATACATTGATGTGCAGGATGAGATTAGCTGCTCCACTCCATTGCAGAGTACATCCACATCTTCATTTGCTTGGATTTCATCATCTGGATAGGAGAACAGAGCAAGATTACCAGTTAAATAGCAGATTTGTTTATATTGTCACTTCTCTGTATGTGCTCTGTTTACTTCAAATACATTAACCCTGCTCTGCTTACCTCTAACTTCAAATAGCTTATACCTAGCAGGCAGCTTCGAATGCTACTAGGGCTCTTGCAGACTGCAGTACAGTAAAACTAAATACATTTTTTTAAGTAGTTGTATGAAGAACAGAGATATTAAAAAGCCTAAAATCTGCTAAAGCTAATGTCTTAAGCATCTACTGTTCAAAACTATAACTCTCAAACCATACTAAGAGATCTCTATAGTTCAAACAATTAGAAAATCAAAATATCGAAACAAGTTTTATCAGCTGAAAAATAACTACAGCTTCTTCTCAGAACAAAATCAAAATGAGTTTGAAAAAAAAAAAAAACTATATAATTGAATTCTGATAACAATATCACAAAACCAAAATACTAAAAAAAAACCTAACCCTACATAAATGCATTCTATCTGGCAACCCTCGATGATGACCCTGCTGCAGATCAACATTTGCTCAAATTTAGAATTGTAATTATTTTGGAATTAACATCCTACAATAACAGTTTGTAATTGACGTTACCCTTGCTCTGTTTCCCCCTCAGCATATATCGTAAAACTAAGTACATTTGCCCAAATAGATTGCTGACGAACAGACAGGTTGATGTTTTGTAGTGGGTAAGTTTTAGGATCATACTCACACTGATAAGCACTTGTTTCAATGCTCAAAGCTGTGGTTGGACTGCCGATTCCCATGTTGAGCCCATCTCCAGGTACATCAACAGAAACAACATGGTTGGTCAGGAAAATTGCCTTCCCCTACGAGGGAAGCCATTTTATATCTGCAAATTCACTAGCTCTTACGAAACTCTCGGCTTCCTTTTCTAGATCATTATCATCTTTCACCCTGGCTGAAAATGAGGTCTTGAACACAGGCTGCAAAGTGAAGGTTATTTCAGAGATTGCTCCCAGAGTTCCAAGAGATATCTTGGCAGCTTTCAGATCTGAATCTGATTCTGTCAAGAAAACCCATTACATTAGTGCCCACACAAAACAATAAAGCCAATTGATCTCAAAAGTACAAACCATCATAATAGAGAAAAGCAAGAAGCTCGGTTATAAAACTGACTAAACCTAAAAACTACCCAAATACCCAAAAGAAGAGTAATGTAACCAGAGGAAAATGGTTAAATTCACATGCAGTACAATTAAACAGGTGAGAGAATCACCACTCAATGTGATGAGCTTTGCATAGCCTTGGGAAGGAGGTGCAGGGACTACCAATTTCATCCCAACAACATATTCATAAACCCCACTTCCTCTTCCTGACAGACCACTGCCATGGGCTCCAGTAGAAACAACTCCTGCTGCCGAAACTCCATTCCAGTAAATCATGACAGGCAGAGCAAGTCCTTCCTTTGCAGCTTCTTCAATCACATCTTTCATCATTGCTCCAGATTGGACAGTAATTGTCATTGCAGTTTTATTGATTGCAATTACTGAATTATACTTTTGGGTGGAGATGATAACCCCTTGCTTACCAACACAGGTTAATTTTGATTGACTGTGAGCCAGCCCACTCACCACTCTAATCTTTTGCTTGTTTTTCACTGCATAGGCAACTGCCTGTATAAGCTCGGATTCTGATCTGGGCCATGAAGCGTTTGCAGCCTCACAAGTTCCCCGGTCGTCCCAAATACCAAAAAAATTGAATATCTGGCATTCATGGCCTAAATTGATTTCTCCTGAAAGAGGAGTCACACAACTCTCATGGTCATCCCAATTGTCCAGAGGGTTGAATATGTGGAATGCAGGGTTTATTTTGCATTCTATTGATGGAGGAGGCATACATGCTGATTGTACACCCAAGACAAAATCACAGAGGAGCACAATTACAATGAGGGAACCAGCCATCAAAACATTCGAAAACAATCACAAAATTTTTGCTAATGGGGAATCGCTATAGGAGAATGTTCAATTTGCTGGTGTTGCATTTCATGTTCAGGTAGGTCTGGATATTAGGCTATGGAACCTACCCTAATCCACTGCTCAACATTTTAAGATTCGTATAGATTTCATCTTCATAATGCCTACGTCTTGAAAAGCTCTGAAAATATGTCAAAATTGATTAAATAGCTGGTAAGCTGCTTTCAAGTCTGGAAAATGTCATTCCAAATAATAAAATATTGTGTAGTAATTTTTTTTTCCTTTGTACATCAAAATATTATGGTTTTTATAATATTAAAGAATGAATCTTCTGCATTAGAGTCATTCCAGATTATAAAATATTGTTTAAGCAATTTTAATGAATGAATCTTCTGCATTAGAGTCATTTCAGATTCTAAAATATTGTTTCCTTCGTACAACAATTTTTTTTATTTTAATGAATGAATCTTCTCTATATTTAATTATCAAATAAGGATAATCTTTAAAAAAAAAAATTATTTAAATTATGCTCTGAATTATTCAAATAATGCATCAAAAGTTACAAAATGCTATTTAAGGTATGGAATTAATGACATCATCTTTGGTCATTCTAATTCATAAATTAATATAAGGAAGACATCAGACTATTTTAAAGGATAAATGAGTGACAATACATTCATCAATGTAATTAATCTTCATCCGTATCTATTAGATCTAACCATTGTAAAATATTCTTATATTGCTCTTAAACCTTCTATATGTCTAAATCTCATACCACACACACACACACACACACACATATATATATATATATGTCTGTGTGTGTGTGTTATAGGTAACTCATCCTACTCATTGTAAGGTAGTCATAAAATTTATAAAGCCTATGACTCATTCTTGGACAAGATTATTTTTGTTCCAAGATGACAAAAGTCACAAAGCACATGCTTTGTCAAAATAGATATTGAACTATATCACAGGGTTAGTCAACTTTACCTAGTAGCGTGAAGGTGACAAATGCTAGGAGCTACTCAATTTTATAGGGTTTACAAAAACTTTTTCGAATACCATGTAGGAAATTGATGTTGAATCTACACATCTTAGGAGTTCATTATAGGATTTCATTTATTGCAAGGAATGTGTGTGCTACCATTGTTGTCTTGCATGAGGTATGGTGCCCAATTCTTATGTTAAACCAATCTAAGTTGTTGATACCACAACTACTACTTGTAGGTGATGTAAAGCCATAAGATGTTTTGATTATGCTTGTTTCTTTATAAGATGAATCAAAGGTTTTATGTATTATAAAAATATTTTTGTGACCATATGTATTGTGTTGTGTTACACCTATGCCTTTATTGGGTATGAAAAGAAAAAAGTATGCGATGTGTATCTCATCATCATACATAGTTGTAAAATAAAATAAGAATGGTCTGAAATGTAATATTGGATGCACTTGTTTTTGTTTTGGTATTGTAGCCTTATGTGCTAGTGCACTATGTAAAAGCAAAAATACATGAAGTAGAGTCACTTCCAGTTCCTTTTTGGTAGATGGTCATTATGTGTATGTGTAACGTATGCATGAGTGCATTAGTATATGTACATGTGATTTATTTATGAATTAAGCATTATGAAAATATATCATTTATGTAAAAAAATCCACTGTGTATATATGCTATGTGTGTATGATCTAGATGTATGTTCAATGTAATGTCCCCTCCTTAAGCATTTCAATTGTCAATGGAGGTTGGACTATTATTCGGGTTCACATGGGTCAACAAAGTGGATAGTGGACCCATCGGAGAGTTTTGTGGAGCTACGTTGAGGCTTTATAAGACATTCTTGGATAGTTTGGAATAGTTTTTAAATGTTAGGAGGGATTCTTACTTTTAATGGATTGACCAGGAGTTGATTGGAACGCGTTAGAGGACCTATGGGATCATTCTGGAAGCTTTGGTTGCAATTCTTATTTTTTGGGGAGGGTCCTTATTTTTTAGGAGAGACTTTTAGTTCGCTTGCAACATTCAAATATTATCCATGGACTAGTGACAATAGTCAGAATTTAGTTTGGAGTCTAGATGATGAGTTTATGAATAAATTTGGAAACATTAAAGCATTTACTTTAATATTTTATTATATTAATAAGTTAAAGTGGGTGACTCAAGAAAAAATAATAAAGTAGTAACAAAATACCGCCTTGGCACAATTCCCTATACATATAAGTTATAAGTTGTAACTTAAAAAGTGGTTTTCTTATGTTATGAGAATATGACCCTCATAGACCAATCTCTTTAAAAGGTTATTAATTCTAATAAAGTTTATGAAATTAAAATAATGAAAACCCTACAAAGTTCAAACCATCTTGGAGAGAAAAGAGAAATGAAATAAAATAGTCATTGTGGTGACCATTTGCATTTTTGGAGGTGGATCTCTGAGAAGGGTTTCTATAGCAATTTGGTCTTCTATGAATGACAACTCTTGGAAGAATTAAGAGTTGGATGAAATCCCAGCTCTTCAGGTGATAAGATTTAACTTATATCAAATTGTAGATCAGAGTGGCATCAAATTTTTAGAGAGATTTTCTTGGTCTAACTTGGTTAGGGCAGAAAATTGCATCAAATTTTTAGATTGGGGTTGGATGTTGGATTACACATATTTCAGACCTTCCATTTGTTGCTCGTACAACCTTAGGAAGAGACCACACCCATTGCCTAGCTGGACGTCAGCTTACAACAACAACATATAGTGAAGAAAAAATTAGATCCTTAGGTCCACGTCAACAATTTGGGAATTGACATATCAGGAATTACAGGTCAACATATATCGATTTGGCGTTGTCCAAATTTGCCCATATCCATACAACCTAGTACGGTTATGCTAGACTTTATTTGAATAAAATAAAAATTAGAATTATTTTCTCTCTTTAGTGTTAAGTATTATTGTTAGTTTTTTCTATTATTTTTCAATTCCAAGGATTACATCATCTTATTAAAAAATTCAAAAAAATATGAAAACCCTTGAAAAAAACAAAAAAAAAAAATATTGCAAAAAACCACAAAAAAATAAGAAATAAGAAAATATACAAAAATTAGACCTTTTGGCAAAAATCAAAATTGGCAAATTTCCAAGTTTGGGGTGACCATCATATTCAAAAGCTATGCAATGTGTGTACTTGTAATGTATGTAGGAGTTGAATGCTATGTGATTTTATATTCATACTTTCTTGTTGGCACCATACCAATATTATTATCGGAAACACTTGTCATACTATTATGCATGTATAGAGTTGTGATTAGCAATTGGATTAATAGTTTTTAATTGTCAATGTTAGAGACTATAGAGCTAGTGGAGCAAGTAGATTTCCACAATTCATGAGATCATCTTCGAAATCATATGCAAATAGTTGTTTCTAGATTTGATTGTGTAAATATTTCTTCATCAATGTTTTGGATCATACTCCTAAAAATATTAATTAGTTTAACTATTTATGTCATATTCCCAAAAATAAAAAAATAAAAAATGTTACACTTAATAATAAAATAAATTTTTATTTTAATTATAAATAATAAGCAATAATCATTCATCGATAACTCAATATTTCTCTTGATATGTAATTTAGATATACTAGTTAGTTATTGTTTACTCCGAAAGGAACTAACTTGATTAGAGAGACTAAAAACTGTACTAGAACATTATCATAAACAATGCCAGAAAGAAAGTTCAATGACAATAACATGGTCAAAAGACGTTATCTTTTATTTCCAAAGTGTAATACTTACAACATGACAATGTTGGCTTCCGAGGGAAAAATAATTTTTCCTGGCCGCTAAGTTTGCACCTCAAAAGTAACCTGATCTTCTGCAAGTCCAAGATATGAATCCAACTTCTTAATTGAACGCGTGTATATTATACCGATTGCACTTCAAAAGTAACATGATCTTCTGCAGGTCCAAGATTACACCCAACTCCCATGTTGAGGCCATCTCCTGGTACATCAACAGAAACAACATGCTTGGCTAGGAAAATTGCCTTCCCATGTGAGGGAAACCAGTGTATATATGCATATTCACTAGCTCTTAGAAAACTCTCAGCTTCTTTTCCTAGGTCATTATCATCTTTCACACTGGCTGAAAATGAGCACTTGAATATAGGTTGCAATGTGAAAGTTATTTGAGAGATTGCTCCCAGCGTTCCAAGAGATATCTTGGCAGCTTTCAGATCTGAATCCGATTCTGTCAAGAATACAGAAGGAAATAACCCATTACATCAATGCCCACATAAAAGAATAAAGCCAATAGATCTCAGAAATATACGCAATCATAATAGAGAAAAGCAAGAAGCTAGGTTATAAAATTGACTAAACAAAAAACAACCCAAATACCAAAATAAAAAAAGGAGTAATGAAACAAGAGGAAAATGGTTAAATTCACATGCACACAATTAACCAGATGAGAGAATCACCACTCAAGGTGATGAGCTTTGCATAGCCTTGGGAAGGAGGTGCAGGAACTACCAATTTCATCCCAACAACATATTCATAAACCCCACTCCCTCTTCCCTTAAGCCCACTACCGTGGGCACCAGTAGAAGCAACTCCTGCTGCTGAAACTCCATTCTAGTAAATCATGGCAGGCAGAGCAAGTCCTTCCTTTGCAGCTTCTTCAATCAAATCATTCATCGTTGCTCCAGATTGAACAGTAATTGTCATTGCAGTTTTGTTGATTGCAATTACTGAATTATGGTTTTGGGTGGACCTAATGAGCCCTTTCTTTCTGACATAGGCTAATTTTGATCTACTGTGAGTCATCCAACTCACTACTCTAATCTTTTTCTTATTTTTCACTGCATGGGCAACTGTCTGTATAAGCTGGGATTCTTATATGGGCCATGCAGCATTCGCAACTTCACAAGTTTCCTAGTCATCCCAACTACCCAGAGGATTGAATATGTGACATTCATGGCCTAAATTGCTTTCTACTGATGGAGGAGGCACACAAGTCTCATGGTCATCCCAAATGCCCAGAGGATTGAAGATATGGAATCCAGGGTTTATTTTACATTCAATTGATGGAGGCATACAGGCTGATTGCAAACCCAAGACAAAATCAAAGAGGAGCATAATTACAATGAGGGAGCCAGCCATTATATAAATACAATCACAGAAATTTTGCTGATGGGGAGTCTAATTTGCATTTCATCTGCTGGTTTGCATTTCATGTTCACATAGGTCTGGATTTTACGACATGGAGCCTAATCTAATCCACTGTTGTAACTTTTATAAGATTCGTGTAGATTTCGTCATCCTAATGCCTACGCCTTGCAAATGCTTGTCTTAAATTGCCCTTACAAAGTCTTGAAAATGCTAAAAATTAAGTGGTCAGCTGGTCTTAAGTGTCCTTTCAAAGTTTGAAAATGCCAAAACTAGATAATTCATAAGTTGCTTTCAGGTTTTAAAAATTATTTTGTTCATTGTACTTGTACAATAAATATTTTAGTATCTTATCATTTTAATAAATGAATCTATTATCTAAATCAAAAGATATATTTTTTCATTTATTTTATGATCTTTATTATTCAAACAAGAGAGGCATAGTGTCAAGTTTGTGTCGTATGTTAGTTGAGTTTTAGATAGTGTTTGAAAGCTTGTAGTGATGATTTTTAAATACTTTGGACATCGATTAAATTAATTGCTAAAGTAGTATATTTTAGAAAGTTAAATACATGAGATTGTTTTTAGATTATGTGTGTGTGTGTGTGTGCGCACACACAATTAATTGCAATGTAAATAAATAAAGCGGCGAGTTTCTTATATAGACATGTGCACTTTGTATTTTTTGTAACCAAGATTAGTAACAAGGCATATTCATTTTGTAGATTCAAGCAGTAATAACACTGATCTATTTTTTTGTAGCCATAATCACTAATAGACAAACTATTGCATACATTATTGAGGATTACTATGAGAGAGCCAAATTATGAAAGTTAAAAATAAAACATATTTGTATAGTCATAGATTCATGGCAACATTATAATTGCATGAATGTTTGTGTGGATTTCATGGCAGACAAGTTGATACCATATTCATTAAGCATGTGATTGTAAGAAATATAAAGATATATGTATATAAATATGCATTGGTTTAAAACAACATTACAACCATAAGGATCATTTTTCCAATTAGAAGTAGATAAAATGATGCCATATTTGGACCCCAAAAATAAGACGAATATATATGTAAATCCATTGATTTTTCATAGTAATACAACCATTGAATCATTGTACTAGGCTTGGTTGTAGATGAATTTAAACCTTACAAATTCAACTAGACAAAGTAAGATAAGTGGGAAAGTAATAAGTGATTTATCCTTAGAAAAATGATTCAGCCTATTTTGTTACTAGATAAATAGTTTGTACCTTACCAATTCACTCACACTATACAACAATCAATGCATGCACTAAATACTACATAGAAAATAGATAGCAAGTAGTTTGGATATTCATGCTCTGTAGGTCAAAATTGTTAAGCTAGTAGCTTCAAATAAAAGGAAAAAGGTAAATGGTGCAGTAGAGGGCAAGAAACTTAAGCACCTAGAGAAAATTACAAAAATTAAGGTTGTAACTAACTTTTTTTGTATAGTCATAGATTCATGGCAATATTACAATTGTATGAATGTTTGTGTGGATTTCATTGCAGACAAGTTGATACCATATCCATTAAGCATGATTGTAAGAAATACAACAAATATATGTATACAAATATGCATTGGTTTAAAACAACATTACAACCATAAGGATCATTTTTCCAATAAGAAGTAGATAAAATGATGGCATTGTCATTTGGACCCCCAAAATAAGATGAATATATATGTAAATCCATTGATTTTTCATAGTAATACAGCTATTGAATCATTCTACTAGGCTTGGTTGTAGATGAATTTATATCTTGCAAATTCAACTAGACAAAGTAAGATAAGTGGGAAAGTAATAAGTGATTTGTCCTTAGAAAAATTATTCAACATGTTCAGTTACTAGATAAATAGTTTGTACCTTACCAATTCACTCACACTATACAACAATCAATGCATGTACTAAATACTACCTAGAAAATAGATAGCAAGCAGTTTGGATATTTTTGCTCTATAAATCAAAAATGTCAAGCTGGTAGCTTTAGATAATTTAAGGAAAAAAGAAAATGGTGCAGTAAAGGGAAAGAAAATTAAGCACTTAGATAGAGAAAATTACAAAAACTAAGGGTCTAACTAACCTTTTTTTGGAATGTTCTATATTTTTAAAAGAATATATGAGTATGGACTATTTTTTAGGTGAATGGACGAAGTTGCTGGTCAAAAAAGTGGCCACGTGTATAAAAACCAAAAATTCTTAGTAACCGAATTAGGTTATTTAAAATTTAAATAACTCGATCGGGTTACAGCTTGGTAAAACTGAGACTAAGTTCTTAAAAAATCGATCGGGCTTTGAAGAACTAAAAGTTACTTGTTTAGTTCTTCAAAACCCAATCAGGTTTTGAAGAGCTTTACGTTTTGAGTTTTCCCGCAGCCAAACTCATTTCTAGCGAGCAAAACGATGTAACAATAGCTTGTTTGAGGGAAAGTTCAACATAAACCAATCACGTTCTACTCTATTTTGGACTTTTTTAGTGTTTACACCGATTTATGACAATGCCACATTGTCAAAGAAGTAATAATTTAGTTATTTTATTATTTTTGTTTGAAATTGAATTGAAATAGGGTTTTTTCAATTGATTTAATTTGTTTTAATAAATTTTATGCCAAATTCTCAAAATAATGCTCGACGATAAAATAGACAACAACAACCTCTTCCTGGCATGCCGCCACAACCAAACCCTCAAAACACTTCCCCACAATAAGAAAACCCTCAAAATCACCACTCCTCAATAACAACCACCACCTCAAATCCTTTCACCTCCTTTAGTGGGACTTATACATGCCACACAGGAGGATCTTTTTAATCACCTATCACAGAATACTACTCAAACTTCAATGATAATGAATAGGTTGAGGTCCTCTTCTCATGAGCACCACTCATCCCTCGCCATAACCCTAGAATCAATGGCCAATAGTGCCATGGAGGTATCTAGATAGGTTATGAAATGGGGCACATATAGGGGATGTCGTGCATTTTATATATAAATTTTTTGATTTAATTATGCAAAGGGGATTTTCATGTTACTCTGCACAATTAGGTCTAGTAAATTTTGTCATAAGGATTTAGATTTGAAATTAGGCAAATTGATCGAGATCAAGAGCTTAGGTTTTACTAGACCAAATTTCGGTGATAATAGGCTTAAAAATATAGTCAAAGTTTGTATTCCTTCATTGTTTGTATGAATCCTCATTAGTATAAGACTTTTATACTTTTAACAATTTTTACAAAGGTTGTATAGGAAACATAATAAGACTAAACATTTTCTATTCTAAAGAACAAAATTTAGAATTTTGAGTCCCATTTGTTCTTGTTTTGTATGTTTTCTTACGATAGATACAATTGCTACTTTTTAGGGCGTTCTCTTAAAATCTATATATTTGATCAAATGGTTTTTATTTAATCATTTTCAAGATTTATTTATATGCGGAGTTTACCAAAATATTTATTCTATTTGTTTAATATTACTCTTTATTTTATTTTTCAAATTTGAAAGCTTTATTTTTATACATGTTTAAAAATCTATAAAAATTTGAAATGCAAAGTTGCATAATATACAAATGTATAGTACTTTTAGTTTTGGTTTATATTAACACCACCTCACCAACATGAAGAGAGGTTTTTAACTCTCAATTGTTGGTGATATGACAATTACCAATTCACCCATTTGGTGCATGGAATACCAAATGCTAGATATAGTCAATTTTGGAAGATGCTACAATTCTGGAAGATACAAATCCTAAAAATGATTTTCGGAATATGGGATGACCTGTTTGGTTCACTCGGAAGATGACTAAGAAGATGCATAAGGAATTTTAATTATGTATTTTAATTTATTTAAATTCATGTGTATACGTCTATATATATACACACATACATGTGTATATATACATATATGCACACATGTGTGTATATGTGTATACATGTGTATATACACACATACACACATGTGTACATGTGTGTGCATACACACACATACACACACGTACATTTATATATACACACATGTGTATATATACACACACGTGCATTTATATATATATATATATACACAGGTGTATATACACACATAAATGTGTGTGTATATACATACATACACACACGTGTGTGTATATACACATGTATACACATACACATGTATATATATACATCCTTATATATATACACACATACATGTATGTGTATACACATACACATATATATACACACATACACATATATATACACATACATGTGTGTATATACACACATGTGTATATATATACACAAATACACACATGTATGTGTATATACACATGTATATACGCACATATGTATATATACACAAATACACACATGTGTGTATATACATATACACACATTTGTGTATATATACACATGTGTGTGTATATACACATATGTATATACACACATGTATGTATATACATCCTTATAGCAATATAATAGACATCCTTATAGTCACAGATCCCACGAAATATTAAATTTGGTTTTATAAAAATCGGAATTAGAAATTGGAATTTCCAATTCCACCTATTTGAGTGGAAGATGAAATGCCCATTTTGGGGGCAAAATTGGAATTTTGAAATTCCACCTCCAATTTTTTGGATGGACACAAACATGGAATTACATTATCCGGAAATCTAATTCCAGAATTAGAGCTCATATTCCATGCACCAAACGGGCCCTTACTGATAGATACAATAGGTACATTGAAGATTAATTAGATTGTTTTATGTTTTACCACTTGTTCACCGTTTAAACCTTCTCTATAAAGTGGACCAATATCTCTCATGAATTAATTAATGACTTATAAAGATTTAGAATCATGTATTCAATTAGATTGATTAAATCTTTTTCATAAATTGATTGTGCATTAATTATGACTTATAAAGATTTAGAATCATGTATTCAATTTTATGCCCTAGACACACATATTGATATGTTTGATACATTCTTTGAGAAATAAATATCACAATCTAAGAATAGATGATCCCAAAAAGGAAAGTTTTCCTTGCTAATTAGGTCAACAAATGTGATTCAAACATTTAAATTCATAAAACTAATCATGCATTATAATTATAAATAATAGAAAAAAAATGGCATTCAAAGAAAAACTTTTGTCCTAAAATGAAACAATTTCCACAACTAAATATTATTTTGTAGTCGAAAATGACTTTTTAATATTAAAAAAGTCATATTTTTAGTAAACATGTTTTAAATTTAGCATGTTTGGTATATGCTAAATTTGTAAAATTTATTTTTTATACATGTTTAATTTTTTTTTTAAACCTCCAAATACAAAGTTGTATAATATAGTTTTTAGTTTTGATTTATAATAAGACAACTTCACCATTTTGAGGAGAGGTTTTTAGCTCTAACAATTGTTGGTGAATTGACAATACAATAGATACATTGAAGAGTAATTAGATTGGTTAAAGCTTTTTTCAAAAGTAGACCATCATATCTCTTACATTAATTAATGAGATAAAGATTTGTAATGATATATTCAATTCTCTATTCAACACATATTCTACATTCTTCAATTGATAATGATCACGATCTAGAATAAATTGATTGTGAATAGATAATAGAAAGAAAACTAAACTTTCCTTGCTAATTAGATTCATGCAGTTAATTATAAATTGTTGAAAAATATTGTTATAAAAGGAAAAAAGATGTCTTAAAATGAAATGATTTCCACAACTAAGTAATATTTTATAGCCTCATTTTCCATACTTGAAACTTGAAAGCAACCCACCAGCTACTTAACTATTTTACAGACTTAAAAATCTTATCAGCTACTTAACCAATTAAGGTTTTCCAAGAAGGGAACCTCAGATTTCAGCACATTGCCATATTCAAGACGTTGGCATTAGCAAGACAAACCTGTACGAACCTGAAAAGGTCGAAAAGTGGATAATTGTAGACTGCATATTCTAAAATCAAGACCTGTCTGAACATGAAGTGCGCACCAGAAGATCAAAAATTTTCCCATATAGATTCCTCATCGGTTAAATTTATGTGATTGTATTGATATGTTATGATGGCTGGCTCTCTCCTTATAATTGTGCTCCTCTTAGATTTTACCTCGGGATTGCAGTCAGCTTGTATGCCTCCTCCATCAATAGAATGTAAAATAAATCCTGGATTCCACGTCTTTAATCCTCTGGACATTTGGGATGACCATGAGATTTGTGTGCCTCCTCCATCAGTAGAAAGCAATTTAGGCCATGAATGCCACATATTCAATCCTCTGGGTAGTTGGGATGACCGGGGAACTTGTGAGGCTGCAAATGCTGCATGGCCCAAATCAGAATCCGAGCTTATACAGACAGTTGCTCATGCAGTGAAAAACAAGCAAAAGATTAGAGTAGTGAGTTGGATGGTTCACAGTATATCAAAATTAGCATGTGTCGGAAAGCAAGGGCTTATTATCTCCACCCAAAACTATAATTCAGTAATTGCAATCAACAAAACTGCAATGACAATTACAGTTCAAGCTGGAGCAATGATGAAAGATGTGATTGAAGAAGCTGCAAGGGAAGGACTTGCTCTGCCTGCCATGATTTACTGGAATGGAGTTTCGGCAGCAGGAGTTGTTTCTACTGGAGCCCATGGCAGTGGTCTGTCAGGAAGAGGGAGTGGGGTTTATGAATATGTTGTTGGGATGAAATTGGTAGTCCCTGCTCCTCCTTCCCATGGCTATGCAAAGCTTATCACATTGAGCGGTGATTCTCTCACCTGGTTATTTGTCCTGTATTTGAATTCAGCAATTTTCCTCTTGTTTCATTACTCCTCTTTTGTATTTGGGTTGTTTTTGTTCAGTCAGTTTTATACCCTAGCTTCTTCTTTTTATCTATTATGAGATCTATTGACTTTGTTCTTTTTGTGGGCATTGATGTAATGGGTTTTTTTTATTTCTGTATTCTTGACAGAATCGGATTTAGATCTGAGAGCTGCCAAGATATCTCTTGGAATGCTGGGAGCAATCTCTGAAATAACTTTCACATTGCAGCCCATGTTCAAGTGCTCGTTTTCAGCCACTGTGAAAGATGATAATGATCTAGAAAATGAAGCGGAGAGTTTCCTAAGAGCCAGTGAATATGCATATATACACTGGTTTCCCTCACATGGGAAGGAAATTTTCTTAACCAACCATGTTGTTTCTGTTGATGTACCTGGGGATGGCCTCAACATGGGAGTTGGCAGTCCAACTATAGCTATGAGTGTTGAAACAAGAGCTTATCTGTGTGAGTATGATCTTCAATTTTATTGCTGCTCGGTTGTTAATCAAATGATTGGTTCTTTCTAACATTTTTATGTTTAAGAGGAGACATGTTTTGATTAAGTAAAAATATGGGAAGAATCCAAAGCTAAATATAAGGCATTTAAGAAGGCAAATAAATTGAAGGTCATAAAAACTGAAACCAATTAAACAAAACTGAAAATTTAAAAACAGAAGAGATCAGCAAATGCTTTTTGCAAGCCTTTTTACTTTGGTCTCTTCCAAAGCAAATGACAGCTAGGACAAGTGTGTAAATATCTTAACAGCAAGTTTTCTGGTATATCTATTCAGCGAGAGGATGGTTGAGAAACTGGGGACATTCATCACTTTCCATAGAAAAAAAATTTATTTCGCCTTGTACTTTTCATTGGATTCGTTAGTCTTTCCTCCTCTTCACACATGCCCTTCTCAAGCAATTCAGTTTGAAACCCTTATAACTATTCAGCTCACAGCCCCAAAAGATTTTGGAAGTAGCCACAACACATAAGTAGCTCGATACAAACAAAATCCTGCTGGGTTTTATCGACCATATGAATCCTGTTTTTTTGTTTGTAAATTTTGTTAAACTTTGATTCAAAATTTGGGCACGTACGTTTAGTTTTACGGTATTGCAATTTTATACAGAATATTAGGAGCTGCTTGCAATTTTATCATTTGAAGTGTGAGATTGGAAACAGAGCAAGGGCAATATATTGTTATACAAGTGTGAGATCGGAAACAGAACAAGGGCAAGGCATACAGTGTATATTTGATGTTTAACTGGCAATCTTGCTCTGATTTTCACACTTACCCACTTGAAAACATTAGCTATTTATTTGGGCAAATGGGCTATTTGAAGAGAGAGGGTAACAGAGCTAAGACCACTCACAGTGTGCTAAAACTCATAGTTGTTGTAGGAAGTTAATTTGAGCAAATGTATGTTGTTTTAGTGTATTGCCGTCTACAAAAGTCCCAATAGTATTCAAAACTGTCTGCTAGTTATAAGCTGCTTCAAGTGACAGGTAAACGGAGTTGGGACAATGTAAACAAATCTGATATTTAACTGGTAGTCTTGCTTTGTTTTGCTATACAGATGACAAAATTCAAGCAAACGAAGATGTGGAGGCAATGTGCAATGTAATTGACCTGGCAATCTCATCCGCAACAAAGGGCAATGGCTTCTTGAATGACGGAAAAGAGTTCACAGGTTACCCTGTAACTGGATTCAACCATCGGATGCAAGCATCTGGTGGATGCCAAGGAAGTGACCCTAATTATCAAGATAACCACAAGAGCTGCACTCCCACAAAGATTTTGGATAAAAATAATAGAGTCTGTTCCGGGGATCGACGGCTGCACAATACCTTGTTCTTCGACGTGGAGATGAGAGTAACAACGTTTAATCTCCACGAAGCAATTGAGGACATTAAGAAAATTAGGGATTTGAATCCCTCAAGTCTGTGTGACTGGGGTTCAATCGGTGGAATATTCATGCGTTCTGTCAAGAAGTCAGATGCATATCTTGGACCTGCAGAAGATCAGGTGACTTTGGAGGTGCAAACTTATCGGCCAAGGGAAGCAGGGATACCCAAGTGGAATGAAGATGTGTTTCAAGAAATTGAGCAAATGGTGATAGAGAAGCACAGAGGGGTACTACATTGGGGGAAATCTGGAGGTCACTTGTTTGAAGGTGTTGCCAAGAGGGCTGTAAACCTGGAGAAATTTCTTGAGGTGAAGGATAGGTTTGATCCCACTGGAGTTTTTTCTAACGATTGGACTGATGGGTTGTTTGGGATCGGAGGGAGAGGAGTGGAGGAATTGAGAGATGGATGCGCTCTGGATAAGATGTGCAAATGTAGAGAGGATAAACATTGTGCTCCAGACAAAGGATATTTCTGCAGAGGGGGAAGAATTTGGAACAAGGCTTGTGTTTGCAGGAAAACATCTCAATAAGGTAGCGGATCTTTCATGGACGTTGGGCAGCCGAGTCTAAATCAATTGCAAGCTGCTATTTTTGAGATAGTCTTGAGTTGTGAGTTGTTTTAATGGTGGATAATGTGTAAGGGAGGTTATAAGTTAAAATCTTATGAAGGGTAGGGTACACTTAAAAGATCTTTGTATGGAATAGGTATAATCCCACTCCCAATTACTCTAAGCAATCTCCAGACTTAAAAATAGATGGCTTATATTATGAACTATAAATAGCAAGCTATCTGATTTAGATTATATAGAGAAATAGCCAGTTATAAATGATAAATTTTATTAGTCCTCCATATCTATAGGCAAGATTAAGGTTTTCTCTATCAATTATTTTAACTTTAATTTACATTTATTAAACAAGAACTTTAATTATTGCATGAATAGACTTTTGGTTTTTTATTGTATATGTTTTTTGTGTCAACAAGAACTTCAATATTTCTAAAGTCTGTAGTTTTTTAATTTTTATTTTAATATTTTTTCAAGATATTTTCTTTTTTCTCATTGGCCTTTAATATTTTTGCCAATAGTTTTTTTAATTTTTACATTTAAAAATGAAAAAAAAATATTGTGAACGGAGGAGAGGAAAATATTTATAGAATTCTACTAAACAGAAAAAATTCTCTATAATCACCAATACAAGCACGTCAAAATCATGATAGCTCATTTTAGCATAGACACAAACATTGCTAATGTGTGTGATACCATTTTTTAATTCCTTCTTGGGATTTGTTTTATTTGAAAAAAAATTGAACATATTTATTTTTATTATATTTTATTTTCTATTTTATATGATATTAGATTTATATTTTTACAATAATAATTTTTTTTAATGTATATACAATAATTTTTATAAAAAGAAATACATAAGAATAATCTTTAATGTATCTCCTACAAGATTGCCAATAAAAATTCTCTTCTTTAAAAAATACTTTGATCTAATATTTCTCCTCTCCAAAATTATGCCTTTGAAAAAAATAGAAATAGCAATCCTCCTCCAAAAAATGTCTTTGTAAAAATTGATCAATGATAGAAAAAGAAAATTAATTTATTGCAATTCGGTGGAAAATAGAAAGAAAATATTTTAGTTTTATAACATTCTAATTTTTTTTACAAAACAAATTCATAACTAGCCGACCTACTTCGCTCGAAGTAGGCTGGGAAAAATTTCGGTGGAGTGTTTCTCCCCTAAAATTTTCACATGAGGGTCTTCGAGCGAAGACCCCTCACATGAAGAACCCTAAATTGAAATTTTGCCCTTAGAAAAAAAGTAAACTACAAAAAAATGACCTTTCACAAGGACCAAACAAGATGGTTTTGGCAAAATCAAATCAAAATTGTAATCAAGTCATAATCTAAATTTAATTGAAAATCAAAAGCCAATAAATTAATAAATCAATTAATTGTGCAATTAATCTAATTAATTGTGCAATTAATCTAATTAATTGTGCAATTAATCTAATTAATTGTGCAATTAATCTAATTAATTGTGCAATTAATCTAATTAATTGTGCAATTAATCTAATTAATTGTGCAATTAATTTAATAAATTGTATAATTTAATTTAAATCAAATCAACCCATTTAAGGGGTACACATGGTTAAACAAATTAAATAAATTCAACTATTAAAACACAACATCTTTTAAATTCATTTCATTTCTGAGGGGGTGTACACTCGGACACTCAGGACCGACATCATAATCATTGAATCAGGGGTATAACATTAAATCAAAGCTTAATCTTTCATCAATTTTTTTTTGCTTATCAATCAAGTGGGGCATCAAACATCAAATCATATCGAATCAGGCATCATATTGGTGACCTGTCATCAAAACGACCATCAAGGACTTCAAATCAATTAGAACGACATCAATCCTATCATTAAGATTTGCATCTTCTATCAACATCGAATCAAGCATCAATCTAATAAGTGACTTCGCATCAAAACAATCGGGACATTCTTTGAACCAATACGCTTCGCACATCGATTCAAAGAGGGGCATTTATAATCACCTAAAAATGGACAAGATTAATTCAAGTGAGAAACAAAGAAAAAATCAAATCAAAACTGCAATCAAGTCATAATCTAAATTTAATTGAAAATTAAAAGTCAATAAATCAATTAATTATGCAATTAATCTAATTAATTGTATAGTTTAATTTAAATCAAATCAACCCATTTAAGGGGTACATATGGCTAAACAAATTAAAATACTTCAATTATTAAATCCCTATTTTCTCTCAACACCACATGGGAGGAAAATGTCTCAACCAATAAGATTTAAGGATCAAGCTCACATAGATCAAACACAAAATGAATCTTCATCATACATAAGGTGAGAGCATCTTGGCCACCCATTTTGTCTCTTTGTCCCAAGCTTTGAGGACAATCCATTTAAATGGTCTCCAAAGGTGGAACCATGGACTTAACCCTCACTCAACCATGATCAACTCAACTCCACCCCCACCCTTGCCAAAATCTATAAAAACAGTGCATAAATCAAGAAAAAATCGTCCACAAATCTGAAAATAGCATTAAATCTCTTGCATTTTTGAGCTAGAAAGACAAATATAGTGTTAATTAAGGCTTAATTTCTTTTGGAATTGAATTTTTAGTTTGCTTATCACTTCATTTTTGTTTTAGAGCTATCACTAATGGAGGCTTGCTAAGAACTTCACATTAGCAAATCTAAATAGAGGTCCATAGAGTGCTATTTTTCTTCATTTGCTTAATTAGCTTACTTTTGTGGTAATTTAGTTATTTTATTTGAATTTATTGACAATGCTAACCCTATGAAGGGGCTTTCCACAACACACAATTATATGTTCCATTATAATTACATTACTGACAATGATAACCAAAATACACCACCACACAACAACAATAGGTCTGAAAGTCAAATAAACCATATATGTACTCCAATTAAATCTAAAAACCATATCTTCCATCACACAAATTAACAACAATATTACTATATTACTTAGGTTTACATCATTTCTTAAATTATTTTACTTCAATCGAATTTTACATAATATTTTATATTATAACTATTACTTATATAGTTTATTAACAATTGAAAAAATTTAAATAAATATAGATCATCTCATTCAAAAGTTGATCCCTAAGGAAATGGAAAGCATACAATTAAATAACAAAATATTGGATTAAAATTTTCCTTATATACATTTTACCTAAACTATCCCATATAACTATTACCTATATAGTTTAGTAACAAAATTAAGAGATTGTTAATAAATATAAATCAAAAGTTTATCCGTATACAAATGGTTACAAATATTTCTTAAAAAAATTCAATTAAATAAAAAAAATTGATTGAAATTTTCTCCTATATTTACATTAGGTAGCGTGGGTGGCAATGATACATTCTAATTGCACAGGAAGTAATAGATAGAGAGCTGGTCAAGGCTTGAACTTGTACATAATGCCTTAAAACTAACAATTTATCTGGTTATACTGCCCATGATGAATTTTGATTTCTTTGTCTACCATTCTGTGTTGAATGTTTCAATAGTAGTGTGGAAATTTTTTTTGTTGTTTTTTATATAGAGTTCTAGTATATTTCGTCTAGAGTACAATCTAGGCTTCATCTCTTTTTTCTTGTTTTCTAATACTCATTTAAAACGTTTTAACTTCACTGATAGACTAAAAACCTATTAACCACTTTATATTTTTTAAATATTCTATTGTTCACACAAATTAGATGCTTAGTGAAACATGACTGAAAACCAGACTTTTGGGTTCTCTGAGCTTTGTAAAGGAGTCTGATAAGCATCTCAGTTCCATTTCCACTTGCTTGGATTGTAGTCAGAGGCTGCCAGAACCGTTTGAAAGCAAAAATCGAATTGAGAAAATTGATTAGAGATTACAAAATATAGACCAATGGTGCTGCCCAGGCTCGAACTGGGGACCTTCAGTGTGTAAGACTGACGTGATAACCGACTACACCACAGCACCAGTTGATAAAAATTATAGAATCCAAATTCAAATTACTTTCTTTCCGTCCCCTCCAAACTATTTACTGTTCAATAGAAGTGTACTTATATAGACGGCTAATCTTATTGATGGTAGGCGATTCATAAGACCGTTCAACTCTAACGTTTATGTTTAATAAAAACCAAAAATGAAACATCAAGTCAAGATGGCCGAGTTGGTCTAAGGCGCCAGTTTCAGGTACTGGTCCGAAAGGGCATGGGTTCGAATCCCATTCTTGACAAAATGACCGTTTTGTTTAATAAATATTTGATATAATATTTTATGTGCATTTTCCACCTTTGATAGTAGAGTCTCATTTCATATTAACAATAAATTTTGTTGTAATTTCTTATTAGCTCTCTTTACTTCAACATTAATTTACTTCAACATTAATCTGACAAGTAGGAGATTTTTTCTATGGTATATCAAATCATGTTATGGTAATCAAGATTTGACTATGTAGTTTGAGATAAATTTAGTTATCTGTATTTTAAAGGTAGCAATCTACTTGTGTCCATCTTTTATGAGCATGAATAGATTACTTAACATTCATTGTGCATGTAGGTGATGCTCATGAGGATGAATCATCAAGTACTATTTGACTCAAGCATTCTTAACCATGACATTTATCCCAAGATCAAATCCACTTAGCTTGGTACTCCTTTTGCAAAACCTCCAATAAGTGTTATGCCTTATGAACCATTTATTATAGAGCCACTTTAGCTCATCCAACAACATCTAAGGTATTTTTCAGAATGTATCAAAACATGTTTTTTTTATTAAGATTCAGTTCAATAGTTTTGGAGTCAAACACAATGGCTCATGTACCATGAATAGTGATACACACAAACCCATCTCTCATGACCACTAATGGTTTTATTAGCATGCATTGCATCTCAATGATGCGCACATGGATGAACCATCAACACTTCTTGGCAGGTCACACATTCTTGTACTACTCTAGTTCAAGCACACTTATCCATGGAGTTTCTTTTAAGATCAATTCAACTTACTATCACATTTACAAAACCTTCAAGAAGCATTGTGCCTTATGAACCATTCATTATAAAGCCCCTCTAGCTCATTCACATGCAATTAGGAAATATTATGCTATATCAAATCATGTTATGGTAATCAAGATTTGACTATGTAGTTTTTGAGATAAATTTAGTTATCTATATTTTAAGGGTAGTGATCTACTTATGTCCATTTCTCATGAGCATGAATGGATTACTTAACATTCATTGCATGTAGGTGATGCCCATGAGGATGAAGCATCAAGCACTATTTGACTCAAACATTCTTAACCATGGAATTTATCCCAAGATCAAATCCACTTAGCTTGGTACACCTTTTGCAAAACCTCGAATAAGTGTTATGCCTTATGAACCATTTATTATAGAGCCACTTTAGCTCATCCAACGACATCTAAGGTATTTTGCAGAATGTATCAAAACATGTTTTTTATTATGATTCAGTTCAATAGTTTTGGAGTCAAACACAATGGCTCATGTACCATGAATAGTGATACACACAAACCCATCTCTCGTGGCCACTAATAGTTCTATTAGCATGCATTGCATCTCAATGATGCTCACATGGATGAACCATCAACACTTCTTGGCAGATCACCCATTCTAGTATTACTCTAGTTCAAGCACACTTATCCATGGAGTTTCTTTTAAGATCAATTCAACTTACTATCACATTTACAAAACCTTCAAGAAGCATCTTGCCTTATGAACCATTCCTTATAAAGCCCCTCTATCTCATCCACATGCAATTAGGAAATATTTTTCATGATGCATAAAATTATGTTATTTTTATAAAGACTTGATTGCTTAATTTGTTTAGTCAAACTTATTTATAATTTCATGGGTAGTGGTCAACAAAAACCCCTCTCTAATGTGCATGAATGATCCATCCATTTAACACTCTAATTTTTTCCCTAAAATAAAGACAAAGTATGATTGATAGTAGGAGAAATCACTATTAGGATAATGATTTCCTCTTAATTTTAGAGGTACAACTCCTTTGTATGATCAATACTTTTTAGTTTTTAAAATATTGTAGACACTCAAAAATGGGCAAGTGCTTTTAAATTGCAAAAATCATCAAATTGGCTTGAAATCATCAAAATGCACTAATTCAATAAAAAATGGATCAAATCAAATTAAATGGACATTTACTAAATCAAATTGGACAAAATCATTAAAGCTAAGGAAAAATCAAATAATGACATTGAATAATTAAATTAAAGCTTAAAGGGACCAAAAACACTACATAATTGTTAAATCAATTAATTGTATGGTTGTTAAATCAAAAATCAAAATGAACCTATTCCCTTACATGGCTAAATTTAATTAATCCTAATATCTTTCAACAAAGTTGAGCAACCAATGAAAATTGAGGACAAAAAGACATAAATCACTCAAAAAGAAATGAATCTCAATCACTCATTTCAATCTTTCAATCTCATCCACTCAATTTTGTCCTTTTATCCAAAGCTTTGAGACAAACGTTTAAATTGTCCCCCCATTTAAAAGCATTGCAAAGTATTTGACTCAACCAAGGGTTAATCATGATTACTTCACTCCACCCCCTACCCTTGGGATTTTACTATAAATATGAGGCATTTTGAGAGCATAATCATCTTAGAAATTCATTTGCAAAGCATTGTTATTATAGTCAATTTGAGAGCATTTGAGAGAATTTGAGAGAATTTGAGAAATTTGAATTATCTTTGTATCAATTTGAGAGTTAGTGAGCTAGATTAAGCATTTGTAGCATCATACTTTCTCATTTTAGAACTTTCACTAGTGGAGATTGAGCTGAGAGCTTCACTTACCACATATTTCTAGAGAACCATGAGATGTTATAGATCTTAGTTTCAATTCTTAGTTAGATTTGAATTGTATTTACTTTGAATTGTTACTAATTGATCTTAATTTCATGAAGGTGATTAACATCATCACACAAATGATGCCCACCATGGGGCTCTAAGCTTCATTTCATCATTTTCATCATATTTTGTGTGCTTGTATTTTCACTTTTCTGTGAATTTTCTACAAAAAATAGGTGAAGTCACGCGTACAAAGGATTCAGTCACGCCTACAGTCATTTGGATGACGCTTGAGATCACTGTTCTGACACCTAAAAGCTGCTAACTCGCGCTTGGTTGATCACTTCTCTTCTGTCTTAAATTCTTTCTAGCCGCCTGCAAGATGGATGCTCATGATTGTGAGATAATTTGTTCAGCCTTTGCTCGTAAAGTCACGCCTATGACTTAAGAAGTGTCGTAGATCTACTATTTGTCACCGCCTATGATAGACTTTGACCATGCAATTTATAGAGATGATCACGCCTAGTATCTGCAAATTCACACCTAGTATTTGTTAAATTGTCTCTTTAAATAGATCATTTTACACAATTTGCAATACTCTTTATGCTTAGCAGATAAATTGTTTACACCTGATTAACTTTCAATGTCGCCTATGTCACTGGAAAGTGATGCTTGCTATTATTAAAGTTACGCTTGCTAACAGTTTGATCACGCGTATTAGCTGGACAATGACACTTACTGTCTGTTGTTTTAATTTACCGTCAGATTGATAAATTCAATTATCTTACTCTATGTCTGTATGTTTTTACTATAAATGAGTAGACATAAAAAGGTTCAAAAGCCAAAAAACAAGTTCAACCAAGAAAACAAAGCTTTGGCTAAGAAGATCAAGAAGAAAAATGTTGCACACGTCAAAGCTGTTCTTGAGACATCACAAGAAGAAGAAAATAAGGTATATTAGAACTACCTCAGAATTGTTGAAGCTTACAAGAATAAATTTGTATCTCTCAATTTGATTTTCTCTCCTTAGTTCAAGTTTTCATCAAAAGTTTGCAAATAAGGTCTTAAGATTCAATACATAAAAGTTTGCTTCTTCAATTTCGCTTTGGTTTCCCTCATTATGATTGGTTGTGTTGACTAACTTGCTAGTGAATAAGCACATTTGGAAAGGAGCTATTGCCAAGGTAAGGTGAAAAATGATAAAATCTCTAAAAAATGCCCCTAGCTTATGCTAGCTACAAGGAGAGGTAAGCCTTAAAACTAGTCAATATTTTCCCTTAGATTGTGGCATTGAAGCATTTCCAAAATCTAGTAATTACAAATAGCCTCTTTTTGTTTGGGAAGTTTAAATATTTAGGCCTATTCTCTTCACTTCTTCTAGTGAATCAAAATGCCAAAGGTGTTGAACTCTTCGATTAATAAGAAAGGTTCAGGAATTAAGCACATAAGATCAAAGCCCCTTGTTTGTGGAAGAGAGTAGAAATACTCGAATCCCTATAGTTAGTAGGTGAAATCAATTGAACATTGCTCATTGTGTTTGGGAACTAAAGGAAAAGTTAGGGATATGCTTTTCACCTTTTGGTGAACCAAATTCCCAAAAACTTATCCCTAATTCCATTTCCTTGCTTTAACATGAACATGCTAGAACAATAGAGGGCTTACCTCCCGAGAAATTGCCTTAATGAGGCCAATGCGAGGGAACGACCCAAGTGGGAGACAATCGCTTTTGCCGCGGTAATATCCAACCCACTATAATCAAATACACTTTTCCTTAAAAGGGAAGTGGCTAGATTGTGTGCAAGTTTCTTCACTTCCTCTAGTAGTCTTTACGGATTGTGCCAAATCGTGCTTTTGTGCATGTGGGAAGCCCGCAAGTGGGAAAAAGAACTTGGCATAGTTTAGAACGGAATTGTTCAATAAGACCTGATAAGTAGTAAGCTACCTCATAGAGCCAAAATGTTAAAAGCCAAATTTGACTATAGGTAGACTGTTTGGAATACTTTCTTGTGTAATACTTGTGGAAAACGATCGAGAATATACACTTTAGTGAGTTTTAGGGACGTGATGAAAAATTGATGTGTGTGTTGCGATTATGTTCCATTTTCAAACAATAAAATTTCATAGACCTGATCTTACAACGTTTAAAATCTAAAATTCACAACCTGGTCTACAAAGTGCTACCTGTGCACAGAGAAATACTGCCTATTAGAGGTAAAGTCACGCCTGTGACTATTCAGAAAATGTGCATCAATCATGAAGTTACGCCTAACACATATTAAGTGATGCCTGTCAATACTATAAAAATGCCTATCAATGGAAAAGTGTCGCCTGCACACTTGCAGTGTGCCGGCTAACTCAATTCCAGTTCATGCATATCAGTTCTTAAGTCACGTCTACAAGTAGGAAAGTGACGCCCGAAATCAAAAAAGGGCAAATAGAGAGTATTTACCAAGGGGTTCAAAAAAATTTGATCACATATTTAGATACCCTTTTTGGTGTTCTTTCTGTTCCAACATCAAGCCTAGTTAGAAATCCCGTTTTGCATAATTTTTGAAATTTTTTGAGGATTCGTCCACGAGCTAGTGGAGTTAATAGCCTTTTATCGAGTATTTATGTTCATGCTAGTTTTAACCCGATCACATTACATCAAGAAAACCTTACAACCGGATGGGACATACTTGGGACAAGAGCTTCCTTTTCCAAGCCATACATTCACATCTCCTTTAAAACCTCAAGAACATATTCAAGTGATCTAGATACCAACATGGTTTCCGGTAACATAGGAGGTGATCCTAACAACTCAGGGGTAAATGACAACACCAATGGAGGAATAGACCCTACCAAGAAAGGGATCAATACCAATAATAACAATGAATACACAGCGGATGATGCCACCGATGAAAAAGTTGAGGAGGCCATGCAAAGCCCATATTTCCTCAAGCTCATGGAGAAAGAAATGGAAAGAGATAAAGAGAAATATTTCTTAGACCTAGCCCGAGTAGGTATTAAGCTTCCTCGCGATTATGATGTCAATCAATTAAAACCACCTGAAGTTGAAGAGAGTCCTATTGACATTATGAACAAACAGATTAAGTTATTTCAAATGCAACTCGACACAATTAAGCAAAGCGGGGCTCCAAAGCCTTTTTCAATAGAAGTGTTGTGTCCATTTTCATTTCACAAAAGTCTGGTCATGGTACCATTCCCTATCAATGTAGTGTTCCCCAAATATGATAAATATGAAGCAACATCAGATCCTCAAGATCACCTATGGAAATTTTGTGCATTGAGCTTGGAGTTCATGCACGATACCACTTATTTAATGAGACTATTCCCAAGAAGCTTAGGAGGTATGGCCATGGAGTGGTTTTCAAAAATTACCATCCGACATTAAAACCTTTGAAGAGCTAGCTTCAAAATTTGTGGCACATTACTCATACAACATTAAGCACGAAGTCACAATGATAACATTATGTAATACCAAGCAAAAGGATGGAGAAGGATTCCTCATTTTCCTACAAAGATGGAGGATGGTATTTGCAAGATATCCTAGGAGTGTGCCCGAAAAAGAGAAGATGGATATCTTCATCAATAGCTTTAGCAACGAGATGAACTACCGGTTGAGAATGCAATGTCCCAAGACCTTCCAAGATCTTATCGAAAATAGAGTGACAACGGAGGAAGTGTTGGTTAAAAGTAGAGAGTTAAAGTTGTATAAAGATAACAAGAATAACACCAACAACAATACCTCCAATAATAACAATAATCAGAAAAAGAATTGGTCCAATAGCTATAATCGATATGGGTTTAAGAACAACAATAAAGGAGTGGTCAATGACGGGGTTGTTGACTCCAAAAATTTAAAAGTGGTTCCCTTTTCTCTCACAAGAACACCTAATCAGGTGAACAATGCAAATTAGGATTCCAAAGTGCCTTACAACAGCAATGCTAACAATGGCAATCAAGGGAACAATCAAAAGAGTAATAAGTCTGATAAATTCTTGGTACCCACTCCCAAGAGGAACTTCACACATTTGGGTGAACCTCTCGAGAAATCATTGAGGACCCTCTTAGCTAACAAGATCATCAATTTACCTAGCATTCAACCTTACAAATAGCCATTGTGAATATCATAGGATTAGAGGGCATAATACCAATGATTGCTTACAACTGAAAAATGTGGTGCAAGACCTGATTGATAATGGCATAATCACTATCGATGGACTTCAAAGCAATGAATATCATACAACATTCAAACAACCATTTTATAATCATGATAAAGGTGAATCATCCAATGGCAAGAAACAAAGCAGCAACAATATCAATTTTGCGCCTCCCTATGATAACATGGTCAATACATTGTCAAAGAGAGAACATGTTATAAATGCTATAGTGATCAAAGAGAAGCCCCAAAAAGAGACATCTAATGTTATTACTAGGGGGAAGACTTCAAGGATTACCCTACAAGGGGTCAATCCTAAACCCATTGCTCCTCCGCAATCCAACATTGTGATCAAGCAAACATCTACAACAGCAAAACCGTATAGTTTGGTAGATCAGCTACAAAAGACTCTAGCACAAATCTCTATCTTGGAGTTATTAAAGCTATCTCCCAACCACAAAGAAATTCTATAAAAAGCCCTAGTGGAAACTAATGTGCCCACTAACTTAGAAGAAGAGAAGTTTCAGAACATGGTAGGACATCTCATTGCGCCTCATTGCCTTTCATTTTTAGACCATGATGACATGTCTATTACTCATCCCCAAAATTTGCCATTGCATATAGAGGTTTTGATTGAAAGACATAGGGTCAAAAGAGCTCTCATAGATGGGGGAGTTGGTCTTAACATATACACTTTGAGTCTTGTCAAATCCCTAGGATTGTCCGAATCATGCATTGATCCTACGAAAAGAATTACCATAAAAGCCTACAATCAAGATGAGAGGGCCTCCAAAGGCATGATTGTATTGCCCATTCAAGTGGGACCTATCAAAAAGGACACAAATTACCAAGTCTTAGATATGAAACTAACTTATAATATCTTATTGGGGAGACCATGGATACACGAGATGCAAGCGGTTCCAGCCATATACCATCAATGCATAAAATTTCTGTACATGGGTGAGGAAATCATGGTTGGAGGGGATTCAAATCCCTTCCAATATTGCAATTCACTTAAACCCCTCCATGAGCTATTTATTCCCCATAACCGAGAAGGGATTATCCAAAGAGCCACCATTGAAGATATCAAAGAGGATGATCCTAAAGTAACATTAAGTGCTACTTTAAACCCTCCTCAAGATAGCTCAACTACATCAACTAAAGGAAAAAGGAAAAAGTGAGTTACGAGGGTCTAACTTCAAATGAAAATTTAGATCAAGCACATAAATCAGAGATAGTACCTTTCAAACCCACCAAAGAGGAGAAAGATAAAGCTAAGGAGGACCATTACCAACACATGAGTGAGACGATGAGTACATTTGAAAAATAGTGCAAAATCAGTTCCAAAGGAGTAGGGGAATATTCTGTTTCCTTATTTAATTTACCTACATCTCCAAGGACACATGGCAAACCATCAAAAGAACATCTTCCTCATAAGTATAACTCTTACTTTGTAAGAGAAAGCGACAAAGCGGCATTTGACAAAGAAGAGGATGAAGTCCTTTAATGGCTTTATCAAGAAGAAGATGATACCTCAAATATTCCCATAGAAAGGATTCAACATATTAATATTCAAACCAATCAATATGGGAAAGGATTTGAGATAATCTAAAAAATGGGATATAAGGGAAGAGGACCCTTAGGCAAAAGAAATAGAGGTTTTCTAGAACCCATTGAACCTTCTTGGAGGGTGAAAGAAGAAAGATCAGGGGTAGGTTACCAATACAAAGGAGAAAGCTCCAGTCCAATACATGATTTCTTTCCTCAAGTGAACACGGTGGAATCCGATGGTGATAGTAATGATTCCCGAGATTATGAGTGGGACACTCTATCTGACGAATCATGTCATGATAAGGAGATAGTCACAATACATGCTTATGCAAAGATTTTGAGGCAAGAAACTCAAGACAATGAAGAGCCCAATATACAAGACCTCAACATAGGATAAGCACCTACTAATCAGTCATGGATAGGTGAACCTTGGGTACCTTCGTGAGGAGGTCGTTTAAATGTTATTTTTAATCCACTCATGGTTTTTCCCATGCTATTTCCCATAGAGGTTGAAGAGGACTTAAGTGAAGGGGACTTTGATCCTTCTTCCATGGACCATCTCGAGGAAGCTCATGTTATAGATATAAATGATACAATGTATGAACCCTCCAATGAAGTCATGTCCATAAACCCAACCGATGAAAACTTTCCTAATGACTCATTATCCTTGATACATCCCAACCTTATTGATTGGGACCAAACTGAGCCAAGTGACTTACTTTATTTTCCAAATGACCAAGCAATGACCCAATACTTGAATGCAGTTGAGCCATCTTTCACTAATGAATTTGATCTGAACATGATGAAAGCAGTGGGGGTCCAATCTCTTAATCTAAAGAGAAAAATAATTAAAAAATGAAAAGTTCTAGTGATGAAAACCACTATGTGGAAGCACTAGAACCCAAAAAATTAAAGATAAAAGATGTTTCCTATGGTGAAAACCCAAACATGGCACCAAAGGAAGAGAGATTGGATACCCTACCCAAGCATGAGGAAGAAAGGTCACCCATTCTCATAGAGCCAACAGAAAAGGTCAACAATGGGACAAAATTGGATCCAATATTCATACACCTAGAAGCGTCACTTACACCTTTGGAGAGAAAGGATTTTATCATGTTCTTTCAAGAAAAATAAGTGAAATTTGCATGGTCCTATGCCGACATGCCCGGATTGGATCTTGACTTCATTATGCATCATTTGAATGTTAAACCAGGGGTTAAGCCCGTCAAGAAAAAGTTGAGAAAAATGCACCCAAATGTAGCTCTCCTAGTAAAATCAGAATTGGAAAATTTGTTGAAGGTGGGATTTATAAGAGCAATAGCCTATGCTGAATGGATATCTAATATTGTACCAGTCACAAAGAATGACAAATGCATTGGTGTATGCACGAATTTTAGAGACTTGAATATCGCATGTCCTAAGGATGACTTCCCACTTCCAAGCATAGATGCCATAGTCGACTTGATAGCGGGTCACTCCATGTACTCATTGATGGATGGTTTTAGCGGCTACAATTAGATAAAAATTACACCTGAAGACTAAGAGAAGACAACCTTTACATGCCCTTGGGGTACCTTTTGTTGGAATGTCATGCCCTTTGGCCTTAAAAATGCCGAAGCCACATATCAAAGGGCAATCACCACTATTTTCCATGACATGATGCACACCTTTCTAGATGATTATGTGGACGACATATTAGCAAAGTCACACAAAAGAGAAGATCACCTAAAAATTCTAGAAAAGATCTTCACTCGGTTAGAGCAATTCAAAGTGAGACTAAATCCAAAGAAATGTGCCTTTGGTGTCCAATCCAACAAACTGTTAGGCTACATAGTATCAGCAAAAGGGATTAAAGTGGATTCGGAAAAAGTCCAAGCAATAATAGATATGGAGATTCCAAAGAACATCAGCCAAATGAGGTCTTTACAAGGCAAGATACAATCCATAAGAAGATTCATTTCTCAATTGGCCGAAAAATGTCATTCATTCACAAGGTTATTACACAAAGATACTATTTTCATATGGGATGAAGAGTGTGATCAAGCATTCAGCTTGTTGAAGAATTATCTAATAAATCCACCAATCCTAATGCCACCAATCAAGGGAAAACCATTGTTGCTATACATATCCACTACCAAGAGGTCTCTAGGAGTTCTTTTGGTGCAAGAAGATGAGCAAGGGAAGGAAAGAGAAATCTACTATTTGATACTTAGGACATTGATCAAATACGAACTTAAATATACATTCATCGAAAGAGCATGTTTAGCGGTGGTCTTTGCATCACAAAAATTGAGACATTATATGTTGATGCATAAGGTGAAACTAATTGCAAAAATTGATCCTCTAAAATACTTGCTAAGTAAAACTGCCTTAACAGGTAGGATAGAAAAATGGGTCATGATATTGAGTGAGTTGGACATTGAGTATGTGGATAGAAAGGAAATAAAAGGACAAGTGATAGTAGATCACTTAGCTGAAAACCTATTGACTTCTACACAAACCGTTCAAGTGGAGTTTCCAGATTCGGCAATTGTAAACATAGAGGCAAAGACATGGAAGTTGTACTTCAAAGGCTCATATACACAAGGAGGTTCCGACGCCAGCATATTATTGATTACCCCTCAAGGGTACACCATTCCCAAGTCCTACAAGCTCTTGTTCCCATGCACAAACAACATAGCAGAATATGAGGCTCTAGTCATTGGCATTAAAATGGCTTTAGAATGGAATATCACCGAGCTACAAGTATATGGAGACTCTTAATTAATAATCAATCAAGTTAATGATGAGTATAATACCAAAGATGAAAAGCTAATTCCATATAAGACTATGATTAATGGATGAAAGAAGTACTTTGCCTAGATCACTTTTGAGCAGATTCGGAGAGAGAAAAACAAAGCAGATGATGCAATGGCCACCTTGGCTTCCTTATTACAAAAACCAGATCAGAATGAGAAGTACGAGTTCTTGGTGGAAGAGTTGGTGAAATTGGAATTCGATCTTCCCAAAACCCAAATTGTTGCCCTACTTCATGGACATGAATCACCTTGGTATGGCCCTATCTATACATATCTCAAAGACCAAGTGTTACCTTTAAACCAATCTTGAGCCCAAAAATGAAATTTCATCCATCAATCAGCCCGTTACATAATCCTTTCAGAAACATTGTATCGTAAGGGTCTTGACAGGATGTTACTTAGATGTCTAGAGGAAGATGAGTCTAAATTAGCTTTACATGAGGTTCACGAAGGCATTTGTGGGTCACACTCAAGCAGTTTAAACCTAGCCAAGAAGATCCTTCGCTTAGGGTATTTTGGAAAACCTTAGAGAAAGATGCTTGTCACTTTGTCAAAAAATGCAGCAAATGTCAATATCATGGCGACATGATACATGCACCGACACAAGAGTTACATCCCTTTGTTACACCATGGCCATTCTATCAATGGGGATTTGATTTGATTGGGATAATCTATCCACCTTCTTCAAATGGGCACAAGTACATCATAACCACAACAGAGTATTTCACTAAGTGGGTAGAAGTTGTTCCTTTGATCATGGCCATGGGTAAACAAATTTTAATGTTCATCTTGAATCACATCATTTGCAGATATGGTATCCCTCATGCCATAATCACAGATAATGGAAAGCAATTCAAAAATAAAGATGTGGATGAACTTTGTGCCACATTTCATATCACTCATCACTCTTCATCCATTTATTATCCTCAAGGAAATGGACAAGCCGAAGCTACAAATAAGAACATTCTCAAAAATTTGAAGAGATCGGTAAATAAATCAGGAAGAGATTGGCATGTACAAATCAATCCAGCATTATGGGCCTATAGAATGAGCATTCAAACACCTACGGGAGCTACACCATTTTCTTTAGTCTATGGAGCTGAACCTATTCTACCTTTGGAGGTTGAAATCCCATCTTTACGAGTATCATTGCAAGGCCTAATAACAAATAAGGATTACAGAGTTGCTCGACTTCAACAATTGGAATTGTTAGAAGAACACCAAACCCAAGCCTATGAACACTTGGAAGTTTATCAAAATAGAATCTCAAGGAATTACAATAAGCGTATCAAAACAAGAGTCTTTCAAGTAGGAGACTTAGTGTTAAGAGAAAACCCAAAGAATCAAGCTGAAAGAGAAAAGAAAGGAAAATGGGAGTCTAATTGGCTTGGTCCGTTCATCATTGTTTCTTCATTTGGAATGGGAACTTATAAGTTAACAGATTGTGAAGGAGAAGAAATACAAGAGCCTATCAATAGCATTCATCTAAAGAGTTTCTATACATGAGGGAGACGAAAGAGTATAAAGCGTATTAGATGAGGAGCATCATATTTATTGTACATAGAAAAAGAGATCTTGAAAATACCAAAAATATTTGAAAAAAAATGAAAAATACAAAAAAAATGAAAAAAAGAAAAAGTGCCTTGGTGAAAACCTAGTAATAGGCGCCTTGGTAGCAAAAAAAAAAAGAAAAAAGAGAAAAAGAAAATAATCCAAAGGGTGAAAACTTGGTAATCAAGCACCTTTTGTTCCCTTAAGTCTTTCTTTCCAAGTCACATGTGTACATATCACATTTCCATCATCTCATTTGTAAAACTGTCATTGCATCCATCATTTGTGCATAAGTCATAATAAAGCCTTTCAATCGCATTGTTGCATTTCCTACAGCCCTAAGTTTGTCACGCGGTCACATTTAACACTTGGGGGTAGGAAAGGATTGGAAATTTGGTACCAAATGATTCAATAGTGCTACATTCAGTCACATCAGAGAGAGACTTATCAGAGCTTCAGAAGAAAGAGATTTTTGGTGAACCTTTGATGGATATCATTGTTCACAACCAAGTATGTTGATCCTACAACTTGATCCTTGAGCCTTCATTAACTTTATTATTTAGGATTAAAAATTGACAAACACTTTTAAAGATCAGAATGTTTGGAAAATCTTGTTGAAAATCAGGATACATTGCAAAACACTTGAAGCTTTCTTTTGATAATCTTTTGTGAAATGGACTTTTATCACATCTTTTTAGCTAATCGATGATGTTTCGACTAGATTGGCCATGATAGAGACATGATATTTTCTTGCCTTTGACTGACTGTTTTAAGGAAGATTCATCAACTTATGAGAATTCGTCTAATGACATGGTCGTCAAAGAATCATCGAGGACTATTCCATAAGATGAAGGATTGACCTTTGCTTGTTTACGCAAAAGGATACCTTGGCTATTTAGATCTTCCATATCTTAATACCAAAGTCCACTTGCAACATTGAATCCGTTGAAACCGGTATTCATACTCCCATAGTTTGGTCATCCAACTAGTGAGGGTTGTACTAGTTTCAAAAGAGGTTATCAAAATCGATAAAAAGTGGTATTCATATCATCATGATGTGGTTAGTGATGATTGTACTTGCTTTCTAGTCCCAAAATGCTCAATGATGAAAATTTATCTCTATGGCATTTCTTTGCTAAAAAGCTAGTGACACTTAGCTGCATCGCATTGCATTTTTCATGTTAGATTAAGTGCATTTGTTTATGGTTAATTTTGCAAGGACAAGGGGGTACATTTATAATCTTTGGTTAGTCAAAACATTAAAAGAAATGAGGGGTTCAAATCAAATGTCTTACTCTTGATATCAATCAACAAAGAAAATGAAATTATCTTTTGCATTCATGCATAACATTAATCATTAATCATTATCCATACATCAGAAAAGAAAGAAAAAGATTCATTACTCATACATCATTTGCATACATGTAATTAAGGATAGAATTTCATACATCCAAAATCAAAAAATAAAAAACATAGGGGCATCATATGTATTTCCATAAAACATTTTGCATCCATACATTGAAAAACAGAAAAACATGTCAAAATTCATCCATCATTGCATTCATTTATCTATATCATAAGTAAGATAACTACATCCATAGCATAAATCAAATTAAATGCATAGTAAACATCATATAGCTGCATATAAAGATAATCTCATAACAAACTCGTCAAGAGAATCAAGAGATATCATCATATAATCATCATAAAGGTGTCCATTAACAATCAATGATCCATCAAATCAGTATATCAAGATACAATATGTCATAAAAGTGATACATCAAATGTTCTGATCAATGAAACAACATGAAACATGATACAAGGAACATCAACAATGATTAGATCTGTCATTAATCATCAAGAGCCCATAGCAGCAACCGATCCATCCCCAACCCCTGATCCATCTGGACCTCTGTCATCCTGTCTATCCTGTGAAGGAGGAGCTTGAGAAGTGCTCGCTATGCTAGGTCTCTGCACCATCACTATCATGAACTATTGCATCAAGGTAGCTACTTGATCTAATCATCCAATAGCAGTAGATACATCTGTCCTCAATGACTATATATCCCATGCTAAACTATCAATACTAGGAGCAGACTGAGATGACTGACCCATGTCCTGTGACTGCTGAACCTATAGAGGCACCTGCTATGTCAGAACCTGATCCTGCTATGCTAATGCAACTCTCTATAACTAAACTAAGGGATCCTGTCCACCAGGAATCTATTGAGCAACATCTATATGTACCTATCTTTGTTATCATTGTTGTCTCTGTTGTCTATCCACTACCACTCTAAGGTGTACCTCAGCTACATCATCATGTCCTCTAGCTCTAGCTCTATCCCGGACATGTCCACCTCTCACCCATGGTCCATCTTGTGCTCTACCAATAACTTGAGGTGCTCTCTATCCTCACCATCTCCGATGTCTCCTACCACCACTATCACCACCACCATCATCATCTCTCTCATCACAGCCTAAGATAGGCTCTACTAGATCAGTAAATCAAGGAAACCTGTTACGAGACCACCAGTCTTGATACTCATGTGACATCCCACCATCTGCAACACCTACAAGCATCTCCCATCTGCAGTATGCCAAACCAACAATCTGATCACATGCAAACTAATAATCAATCAAAGGGCCCCACATCAATCGCTCTGCCTATACACGAGCATCTAATGAAGCACCCTGTGGCATATCCTGTACTCTACCATACTGGTGAGACACTCAGCCAAAGCAGAATCGCTCAATCATAGCAGTAGCCTTGCCAATTATCCATCGAGGAGAAAACATAATGGAAGCTCATCATCATCCTCCCTCCAGTGCTCACAAAAAATATATGGTCACCACTGAACCTGATCAAGATCATCAATCACTCAGCGCCAATACTCAAGCTTTCCCAGATGATGTCGGACAACCATGCTACTATACAGAAAAGCATACGGGAATCCCCGATGACAAATCCTGTCTAAAATAGGCCTAGTAATGGGAAGGTGCTCCCATACCCACAACTGTAGAATCACTGCACCTGCAGATAAAGAAGCGCTCTCTCTGTAGACAACCTCATGTAAATCATGATATAGCTGAGAAAGAACACATGAACCCAAATCAAATCATTGAGGCTGAGCAAGTAAATCCTCGAGGATCCTACCCCATCCAACTGAGAAACCACGACCTCACCAGTCAGAAAGCAGCAATTCACCGATAAGAGCACCAAGAACCGCTGGCAATGTCAGGAAAGAAGCAAACTGTGGCTAAGTAATAGTATCATCATCTATAGTGTTTTATCCAAACACTCATCTGCAGACTGTGCTATCTTAAATAGAATCATAATATACTAACTCTCCTCAGCAAGGAATGCGTAATAGTCTATACACATCCTTCGGAGTGATGTTCATCTCTCCAAAAGGAAGGTGGAAAGTATTGTGGTCAGAGTGCCATCTCTCCGCCACAACAGTCAAAAGACCACAGTTTAGCTAGAACTGCGGGATGTCAAGAAGAAAACTGAGACCGCACATCTCAACAATATGATACTCTACCGAAGTCAGAGCCTAACCAAGATCAATAACCCATGATGCAATAGACCGTATGTAAAGAACATGGAAGTGTGCTTGTTTGGAAAAACAAAGGAATCATATCAGTATACCATATCAAGGAATTATCTAAAGTCAATCAATTTTATCAAAAGTATCAAGCAATCACACCTAGTACCATTAGTTCATGTCTCTGTGTCCTGAGAATGAAGTATCAGTATCCATCATATCAGTTTTCACACTGATTGATTTATGCTATTAGTTTTTTTTATACTATCAGATTGAAAAATCACATTCATTGGTACCATTATCCTGATACCCTAATCAATTTTTTTGTTTTAAACGCAACAGACCTAATCTTATCATTGGAATCGATCATCTAGAGTTATCAAATTTTTCATCAGAAAAAATCAAGTACAAATGAAAATGTTCAAAAATCCTTCAGGCATGATTTTATACATACAACACGACATTTTATCTCAAGCGATGGAGAAAAGATGTCAGGCAACACTTAATTTGTCCTAAGCGGTAATTTAGGTTTCACATGACACTTTACAACTCTAGGCGACATTGAATAAAGCCTAGGCAACAACGAAAATCTAGGGTTGCACACTTGGAAAAATATATGCAAATTGGCATTAAAACCCTAAGGCTATGTGGAATCATATTCTTCTCAGGCAAGAACGAAAAATTGTTAGGCAACATTTTACTACGCAGAGGTGTGAGTAAAGAGCGCGGATGGGACATTTTAAAGGCTAAAGTGACATTAAAACTATCCTACGTGTGACTTTGCAAAATCAAAATAATGACAAGGAAAAGATGCAATAAATGCTATAAATGAGCAATAAATGCAACAAGGAAGTTAAAAATGACTCACTGGAGGTCCGTAGTCAGGAGGCCTTCGATAGCATCGACATCTCTCGAACCGATGCTCTCTGATAGGGTCAACCATCATGAAAATCAATGCAGGACCAGAGCAAAATCTCAGATGTCAAAAGTGGAAATGAATAGTAAATCAAGGTTTTTCAACCTATTTAAGCTAATTTAACCTAATTTAGAGGTGAAATTTTGACTTTGACCTATATTAACCTATCAAATCAACTGGGGCACATTCTTAAATCATGGCATATCATCAAGATTTTTCAAAAATAAAAACATATTGGATTAAATCAATCAATCAATCAATCAAATTTTCAAATCAAGCAATCAATATGTTTTATTTGTGAGGGGGCATCAGAGTATAAATTGGCATCAAACATCATTGGAATCAGGGGCATCAAAAACTTTTTGAATCATTATCAGTAAGGCACATATCAGAGGCATATCAAATATTATATTAGACATCATATCACATTTTTTCATATCAACAAATCATCAATCAGGACCTAAAAGCGACCATGACTCAAAAGAATCTTTGAATCAATGTTCTTCGCACATCAATTCAAAGAGGAGCATTTGTAGACACTCAAAAAAGGGCAAGTGCTTTTCAATTGCAAAAATCATCAAATTGGCTTGAAATCACCAAAATGCACTAATTCAATAAAAAATGGATCAAATCAAATTAAATGGACATTTACTAAATCAAATTGGACAAAATCATTAAAGCAAAGGAAAAATCAAATAATGACACTGAATAATTAAATTAAAGCTTAAAGGGACCAAAAACACTACATAATTGTTAAATCAATTAATTGTATGGTTGTTAAATCAAAAATCAAAATGAACCTATTCCCTTACATGGCTAAATTTAATTAATCCTAATATCTTTCAACAAAGTTGAGCAACCAATGAAAATTGGGGACAAAAAAACATAAATCACTCAAAAAAAAATGAATCTCAATCACTCATTTCAATCTTTCAATCTCATCCACTCAATTTTGTCCTTTTATCCAAAGCTTTGAGACAAACATTTAAATTGTCCCCCCATTTAAAAACATTGCAAAGTATTTGACTCAACCAAGGGTTAATCATGATTACTTCACTCCACCCCCTACCCTTGGGATTTTACTATAAATATGAGGCATTTTGATAGCATAATCATCTTAGAAATTCATTTGCAAAGCATTGTTATTATAGTCAATTTGAGAGCATTTGAGAGAATTTGAGCAATTTGAAATATCTTTGTATCAATTTGAGAGTTAGTGAGCTAGATTAAGGATTTGTAGCATCATACTTTCTCATTTTAGAACTGTCACTAGTGGAGATTGAGCTAAGAGATTCACTTACCACATCTTTCTAGAGAACCATGAGATGTTATAGATCTTAGTTTCAATTCTTAGTTAGATTTGCATTGTATTTACTTTGAATTATTACTAATTGATCTTAATTTCATGAAGGTGATTAATATCATCACACAAATATTAGCTGGAATATACTTTTAACTAGAAAGTAGTCAAGGCATCTAATAATTATACATCACCATCTAGTGTGTTGATCCCCTAATTTGTGGCTTTCACCCAGATCGAGAGGCAGTTTCAGAAGTGTTGTAGGGACGGGATGAGGTGCATCCTACAACACAATCTCTAGAATTTCTAGAAGCAAAGTCTTTGTGGTTGGTGTTTGTGGAAAAGGGAGGAAGACCACCTTTAATCAAACAACCTAAGCTAAGGGGAGGCGAAACACCAAATCATAGCTTTGTTGGGAAGGCTAAGAATTTTTCAAGTGGTGTTTTTAGGGGTTTTGCCTTTTCTAGGAAGAGTTCTATGTCGTCATTTACTCATGACATGGTGCACCACATTCCCTTTATTGTTGGAAGGAGAACAAGAAGCCAAAGTTGTCAGACATAAGGCTCACACATTTACATCATGTCATGGGAGGCATCTTTAAGGGTCCAAATTAGGGAGCATTCCTCCTAAAGTAAGTGCAATTGTTTCCAACCAAGGACATGATATTCAACACTATTTCAAAGCAAACATAAATAGTTCAAATGAGGGTCGTAAGAAAAGACCTCACTTCCTGAAGCTAATCTTCCACAAGAGAAGACTGAAGACATAAATAGACTAGACCAAACCTTTGAGAGTTCAACACATGACACATTGATTAACAAAAAGGAAAAGGCACTGAGTACACAGTCCCCATGATTTATTAAGAGGAAACATGCCAAGGAGAGAGAGAATGCCACAAAATATATATGCTACAATATACACCCCTAGACTACAAGCCATAGGGTCTTGTTCTCAGAAAAGATAAAATCCCTACAAATGATACTACTTATTTCTTCGCCTATTAAACCAGAGTCCAATATTTTCCAACCTCTTTAATTTAAAAATCATTGGGGATTTATAGAAAAACCCTCAGTCGAGATCGATCGAGAATAATTTTTATTTTGTTACAATCAACGACATGTCAAAAAATCCGGTATGGATTGCTCAATTTCTTGTGTTGCAGACAAATGTTTGAATCTAATTGGTTTATCATAGCATGTCTGCTAGCTTGGATTAACTACAAAACCATGATGGTATGATAAGAGATTCCATGATTGTGTGGTCCAATCCAAGCATAAAAAAGAGAACAAATGTCTAGAAAGTCATTAGTCTTGAAGTTCCCTCCAAAAAGAATATTCTTTGAAAATGCGTCAGTAGGCCCTATTGAAGCGAGGGTGTTTGGGGACATGCGACAGGTTGGAATTTTTTTGGAGAAGTTCATTCTCTATGGAGTGATTAGAAACTCTGATAGGATGACATGTGTTAGCCAACATCGGGACTTTGAAGAAGTGTGAACCGCTCTGCATGATCGAAGACCGAAGGTGAACATGGGAAATGTTTAGACGATGTAGGGGTCTACATTTTGGAAACTTGTGGGGGATCTCATCCTACTGGAAGTGAACCTCAAAATCCTTGGTTACACAGGGTAGAGCCATATCCATTGGAATGAGAGTCAAATTAGTTCAGATCTCTCAGATTGGTTATCTCCATGAGTTTCTTTGAACAAATATCTGAGGTGACAAAAACATGCATGCAAAGAGAAAAGATGAGGGATTTTCTTTTGGAGACAAATCCAAACATTCATCAAGGAAAGGATCAAACTAGAGGAATCAAGGCATGACACCAAATATGAGAGAAAAACACTAAGAGAGAAACTGTAGATAAATGCATAAACAACGTTAGCCAAGAGATGCCAAAATAATGCCTCTAAAATAGAAGCTAATTGGCCAACCAATAACCACAAAGGAAAGGGGAATACCAAGAATCAAAAGAAAGTGACTACATTTGATCTTGGTTTCATAATGAAACTTTATGTTTGGTACCCCACAATGAGAACAACATTAAATGAGCATCAAATTAATATGTCAAAAGATGAAAATATATCACCTAGGGATTTGTGTGTGTAAGGAGTTAATCCTTCCCTGTCCTAAGATGATGAAATGGTTTCCATCTATTCTCTAGACTACATAGGTGAGATTAATTCCATAGCCAACTAGATAGATCCTCTCTACCAGTCAGCCATCTATAGCCCCAAAAATGTTATTGCATTGGCAGTCATTAACATTGTTCTACTGCGAGCTACATGTCCATATCCCCGGTAGAGTTGTTAACATGACCTGGTGATGCAGAAGCATCTCAGGTTCTTAGAAATCCTATATCACCAAAAATATGTTAGAGTGGTTAGATATGCTTAGTAGCTTCTTTTGGACTATTGGTGATGTTTTCCTATTTCCACCGATGGGGCTCGGTTGCTGCTCAGTTCCTTCATTTACCAAGTTGGCTCAGTTGGTTCACCGAGTTAATTTCCCTGGCATTTAGTAACCTTTCTCACCGAGTGGTTTATTTTGATTTCCTGTTGAGGCTGACTTATGCATTGAATTTTGGTCATGAAGTTAATGTCGATATTGATCATTGGGAAGCATGTGGACCTAGATCTGGTCATTGCTTTCTCCAATGATGGATCTGAAGGCTAACTTGTTTTGGTAGTCTCTTGTATAAATGTAGTTGTTGTTCATAGTTTTAGGAGGAGGCATCAGTAGTAGATCAGGAGTAGGAGGTCAAGTCCTAGAAGATAGAAGATAGTTTCTGAAGACCAAATCCTCATATTTTGGAGGATTATTGTAATAAATTAAAATTTATTTGGCCATAACTGGGAAGGCCTTATAGCCCCACATGTATGAGTTTATTTGATGAATAATATATGATCTTTTATGCATTCTCTCTTTCTCTCTTGTGTGTTTCTTCAGCATGTGTTATCTCTGCAAGGGGGTTGTGATTAACATCCTGCCCTACCTTGCGTCAGGTGGTATCAAAGCAGGTTTGTGATCTGGATCTAGATGTGTGAATCTAGGTTGAGAGTTTCTTCTTGTTAATGTTGGAGATTTTCCAGCAGGCCAGTACTGACTGTATGTTTGTCATTGATGAAAACATATGGTAAGTAGCATGCATGGAAGTCTTATGCAGTACGCTTCTAGTATATTCAACATGGACATATTATCAGTATGATATCATGGATGCAGAGGTTAACTATTAGTACAAATAGTTAAATAGCAGCTTGTGTCAATAGTGTTCCTGACAGAGTTACAGGCAGTGTTCTATGAATGATTGTTCGTATAGTTATCATGGAGTCTTGCACATTTGGATATGTGATGGAGACATGTTAATGATGTTACATTCATGGATGCAGAGTCTAATGATTAGTAGAAGTGAAGTTATGCAGTTGCTATTCACCAGTAGCAGTTTCTTGTGTTTATTTAGAAGAGACGACAGAGATTATATTGGTTCAGGAGTTGCACCTATCATTTCGGTATGCGCCCTTGGATTTTTTCTTGGGGAAGAGTTAGTAATGTTTGGTTAAGAGTGCATGACGTAAGGAGAAAGTTTCAATTACTTTTGTAGAGCTGACAGTGTGTAGCGTGCTTCTGCATTTTTTATTATTGGATAGGTCCCAGAATGTGTTGCGTTCTTAGTAGAGCCGACATAATCATTATTGGAGTATGTTATGGTTTCTCTAATATGATTTCAAGGTAGCTCTAATAGGATGACTTGATTATTGTAATACCCCAAAAATGGGCTATAAGTTCATTAACCTCTTATATCATCAAATCATATGAAATCGACATCAAAGTCCTAATCTAAGGCACATCTAAACATCATCAAATCTAATTGATTATCTTAAATTTTGCATCGGAGAATATTCCTAGTAATATTCCTAATTATCTTAATTATCTTTAATTTTATAATTATTTGGTAATAAATCACATTTATCCTAAAGTTTGATTAATTGAATATTTTCATATTTAATTAATTAGATTTAATATTTGCCACTTAATTGTGTAATTAAATTTAATTATATCTATTATTAATTGTATTATTTAATTTTGACAATAAATCTAATATCATGTGAATAATTGATTAAATTCTTATTTAATTAATTAAAGCAAGTTGTCATTATTTAATAATATAGTTTTTAATAAAATTTTGATTAAATAATTGATTAACCCATAAATCAATTGTTTTATTTTTAAAAGCAGTTAAGTTGGAAATAAATCACTTTATTATTAAATTAATTCATAAATAAAACATGCACAATCATAAAAGCAAACAACTATCAATTATCAATTAAAGCTAAACTCTATTTTGAGTTAAAACTTAGCTTTTGCATGTTTTTGTGAGTTAATTATCTTTTATTTAAAAATAACTCAAAAATCAAGTTGAGTTATTTGAGTGATTTATGGCTTTTTCCCATGCACCTCCAAAGCCCTGGATTTCTATAAATTAAAGGCTCAGCTCTTCACAAATCATCTCATATTTTGCACAATCACACTGGAGAATTGGAATTGAAGAATCAAAGCTCTTGTGAATCGACATCTTTGTGAGATCAATCTTATTTTTGCATTCATATTTCATATCATTGTTAGATTAGCATAGCATATCAGTTTTCATATAGATTAATTTCATATCAGTTTTTTTATCATTCTTATTGCATAGAAAAATCCAAAAAAATAGAATAATTGCATTCAATCTCATATCTAGATCAATTGCATTCAAATCCTTCATTTAGGTGTCGTCTAGGTCACTGATCTCGATTACAATCTGAGAACATTAATCTCGCACCTATTAGAAGGCAGTAAATCGCTTGGTTAGATAGCTTTCAATTTTGCACGATTTTGATTATAGCTAACCTCTAATGTTTTACTGAGTGTTGTGTCTACAAATCAGGTATAATTTTCACACACATTTCTGGCGCCCACCGTGGGGCAACCCACCTTTGCATGCTGGTTTTGATTTTTTTGGGAGCTAAAACCCTAAAGTTTCAAAGATTTAATTTTATCTCCCAAACGGCTTGGAATTTTGATCTGAAATTTTTTTTGCAGGTTGGTGACATGTCATGGAAGCTACAGTAAAAAATTTAGAATTTTCTGAGATGTTTTGAATTTTTAATAATTTTTTCTTGAAATTCCGGAAAAAATTAATATCTGACGCAAATCAGCATATTTTTCAAAAAAATTTATATTTTCGGAAAGCTCCTTAAATTATACAGGGGGTCCATTATTTGTGTTTTAAATTTGGACATGATATCATAGCTCAAATAGTCAATTTACAAAAACTGGTCTGTATTGATAAAATGGGTCTCTAGGGCACAAATGAAGAGGTTTTTCTAAAATTTTTGCATTTTTGGAAAACTCTCTATTTTTTAGTAGGGGTCTCTATTCTGAATTTCTATTTTTTTGGCCAAAATCATATCAAAAAAATTAGATCTTGTTGACTAGGTCAAATGCAGCAAAAAAAATAAAGTTTTGTGATGGGTATGCACTTATTTTTTTTACATGGTTCAATGAATGATATGAGTTGTCATTTGGGTTGATTGTTGGTTATTATTACTGATAATAATTGATTTTTAGAGCTAAACCTATGGTTTTCATAAGTTGAATATATTTTGCATATCTTGTTTGCTTGTTTGCTTGTTGGAGAGTTCGTCACTTGCTTGCATGGAAAAGCTCAACAAAAATTGCTAAAAATCAAGTAAAATCTACTAAGCGCGTTGCAAGGATCCCAGGTATTCTCCTTCATCTAATAATATTTTGATTTGGGACTTAAAATAAATCTCTTATGTGTCAAGCTTGTGTGCATCTTTTCATGCTTTTGATCTATTTCTACACACTTGCATAATTGATACTAGGTTGTGAACCCTTAAGGATTCATTAAGTAGTCTTAGAATACTTGTGATTGATCTTGATTTCTATCTTGGGTTATTGGACTCGCTAATCCGCCGGCCCCTCATTTCTGCCCCGTGGTTGCAATCTCAGCGCCATAAAGGGGAGGGGTCAACAGGACAGAAGCGTTAAATGTTCCACTTGGCAACCCTTTTGTGCTTTTAGGAACTCCCTTGTTTTCTAAGTTGTGGACTCGTTTTTAGCTTGTGTGAGGTGTTAAGTGTTCCACCTTGTGGACTCATCTCATATTCGCTTTAAACGTTAAGTGTTCCTCTTTCTACTTTTTGGATGCTTTTGGTAGATTTTCTTTCGGAACATACATCTGTGCTCACATAGTAATTAGGCCCTATGAACACTATTTGTGATTCTTGAGAGATTGGATTCCTAGCGAAATCCTTCTTGACGATAGAATCCTTGTAGGTAGGGAGGATACTTAGTGCGTTTCACATTCAACTTAGTTAGTGAGTCTTCTCTTATTGATCGACACATTCTCTCTCCGGAGAGGTTGATAGGTCATGTGGGGTTGATATCACGAGCTTTGGTGAATCAAAATTGGTTAGTGCGTCTTCTCTTATTGATTGATACATTCTCTCCCCGGAGAGGTTGATAGATCACGTGGAGTTGATATCACAGACCTTGGTGGAACAAAACTTTGTCTTAGCATGTCGGATTAATCTGCTTGCTTTGTTTGGGTTAAAAGTGAAGAGGTGTCAAAACCTTGAATCTGGAGCCAAGTCCCCTTGTGGTATACTATTGTGAGTCATCTTTAGAGAGGGTTAACCGTAGCGGACAATCCCTTCACAGGGCAAACTGCATTGACGGAACCTCAAGCGGTAATAGCCATTTTCGCCATGGTAGTGACAACCGCTATATAAATGTCCTTGTGGAAGAAATCTCCACGGGTATGGTTCATTGTTGGGTTGTCAGATCTCCCTAGCAGCTCTTGAAGATTAAGTTCTCGGACTGTGTCAAAACCCTGGTGCGCCGGGATTGGAGTTCACCCCTTTGAATCATAAAAGTTGCAGAGTCAAACCATTACTAAAAACCTTAGAGAGGCCAATTTTTCACTTTCAGGTATATGTGCGTTATTGCAAAACTTTTTTAGAACATACACAATTAGTACTCTCAGGGATTAGCACAATTTGGTCACTTGATTGTTCATGCGCAAGGTTGCTTTTGCCCTTGTTCATTGTTTTCAGACGTGCTTGGAATCACTTGCTTGCTATTCTGCATGCTTATTTATCTACTTGGCTATTAAAAATGATCAAATCTGGTATAACCTTCAAAATCTGGACAGTACAATTTGCAAACAATCCAAAACTGAAAATCTTAAATTTTGCAAAAATTGACGTAAAGTTCTTTCTGGAGTCAAAAGTCATTTCAAGAAGTCAAAAGTCGTACGAGTTTTATCAAGTGTCATTTCAGTATTACCCAACTGTCGTATGAGTTTAGCAACTGTCATTTCATAGACTACCCAGTGTCGTACGAGTCTGCAGAGTGTCGTTTGGAAAAATTTGAGAAAGTTGTCAGAAATTGTCAAATTGCAAGATATCCAATGTTTCCAGCCTAGTTCCAGAATCTGTCAAAAATATCATTGTGTCAGGAACAGAGCAGTAGCTATTGAGCATTCTACCATTTTCTGAGTTTGATCTTTTGAATCCGATCTAGTCTTCTGTTTGATCAATTTGAGTCCTTTTTATCTCGTGTCAAAACCTTGTCATAACTATCAATCTTCAATCAATCAATCTTCAAAAACAAACTAAGTGTTGAGAACTCATGTCCGCTATCTTTTGGGCGATCTATCCCATACATCCAGGGCACAGTTTCCTTCACCCACATCTCATCAGATCATCAAAACTATCATAATCTTGACAAGGTTGCGTCATCCAATTTTCTCGAATCAAATTGTTCTTCAGTTGTCTTCATCCTTTTCTTCTATTTCATTCAAAGTTAATGGTGGAGACCAGAGCTTCTTCACACAAGAAATCAGAAGAAACATCTCAGAACTTACTTTTGACCAATACCCTGGGTCCAACTCTTGAACAACTCATCAAGTCAGGTATCTACGAAGACGACGGTCTCGGTAACTTTCGATTAAAAACTGGTTACATACCTCCTCTATCAACTCACAGAGGTAATCAACAAACTCCTCAATCTATTCCAGGGAGCCCAAAAACTCCTACCATGTCTCAAGCAGGGACAAACCATGGTTCTCTAGGAGGAGGATCCCAGGGACACCATTCTCAACATAATGCTGACCAAGACCCTACACCCTCTGAAATCCATCGGTGTCAGAATGACGATGAATTCAAAAGAATGATGAGGCATTTCTTGAAAATGGATAGAGAGGCATACTTTTTGCAATTAGCCCAAGAAGGAGCTAAACTTCCTCCTCACTTCAATGTCGAAGATATCATCACGCATGAGGAAGAAACTCTGATGACGGCCATAATGAACCAGCTGCACGCTATGCAGGTCAAAATGAATAAAATTGAGAAAGAGAAGGAACCCAAGGAATTCTCCATGGAGGCCCTTTGTCCTTTCCCTTTTGACAAAGACTTGTATATGCCTCCATTCCCAAAAAGAGTGGAGATACCAAAGTATGACAAATACGATGAACACTCTGATCCTCAAGATCATGTCAGAGAGTTCTGTACGCAATCCATGGAATTCATGCATGAACCGACTTATCTAATGCGTCTTTTTCCTAGATCCTTGGGAGGAGCATCCATTCAGTGGTTTTCAAGATTACCTTCTACGATCAAAACTTTTGAGGAATTGATTAAATTGTTTTATCAACAATATTCCTACAATATTCAACATCTGATTACCATGATCGATATCTGTAACCTCAAGCAATATCCAGGGGAATCATTCCTAACTTTTCTCAAGAGGTGGCGAAAGAAGTTTTCTTTATATGCTAGACCAATTCCCGAAATGGAGAAACTTGAAATCTTTATCAATAACCTTGTTCTAGAGCTCAACTATCCATTGCAAATGCAAGATCATGTATCTTTTGATAAAATGGTGGATAATGCAATCAAGATTGAGAAAGTACTTGTCAAGAAAGGAGAAATCACACTTCAAAAGGACAAGTCTGAATCGGGATCTAGCTCAAAAGATAAAAACAAGAGCTGGAATAGAAACAAAGGTATCGTCTCTGACGGTGTTGTTGACACTATCCACACCCCATCAAAGGCACCGGCCTACAATCTCACCCTTGCCACCAAAGCCATTGAAGCTTCAGAGAAAAAATCTGTTGAACCATCTCCAAAGAAGCCATTCAAACGATGGGATAATAAATGAAAGTTTACTCCCCTGGGAGAATCTTTGGAATCTGCTCTGAGGACCCTGATAGCGGATAACATGATCTCTTTACCGCCAATCCGAAAACCTGATCCGGATCCAAAACCATGTTGGTGGAAAGATAATGAATTTTGTGCTTTCCATCAAACTAAAGGCCACAGAACTAATGGATGCTTCCATTTGAAGCATACCATTCAAGACTTGATAGATCAAGGGGACATCACAATCGATAATCCTACCAGCAATAATGATCACACAGCATTTACAGAACCTTTTCCACAACATGGCAAGGGAGTTTCCACTTCTCAGCCTAACATGGGGGCAAAAGTCAACTATGCCTACCCTGGAAACGATGCTGTCATCAATATGGTGGAACCATGCCTCTCTGAGAGCTGTAATGTCATCACGATTGTACGAAGAGATAGAAATCATTCCTCAGCTAATGCAGTTACCAGATCACAAGCTCAGACGCATCTGCAAGGACAAACACCAAATTCATTTGATGTCCCTAAGATACCTTTCAATCTCACATCTGCTTCTAAACAGAAGGTTGCCTCGAAATCTTCCAATCCAAAGGATACCAGACCTACATCTTATAGCATCGTACAACAACTCCAGCATACCAATGCCAAAATCTCTATGTTTGAGTTACTTCGAATCTCTCCAGCTCAACAAGATATCCTAGACAAAGCTTTGCTCAGCTCTAATGTTCCTGATGATCTAGATCTAGACAGGTTCCAAACTATGGTTGGTCATCTAACATCTCCGCAATATATCTCCTTTTTAGAAGAGGATGACAACTCCCTAAGTCACCCACATAATCAGCCCTTGCACATAGAAGTCTTGATCCAGAACCGTCGAGTCAAACGTGTGTTGATAGATGGGGGCGCAGGCCTCAACATTTGTTCTTACAACTTAATCACACAATTGGGATTCTCAGAGATGGCTATTGATCCTCGAAAGAAGATCACCATAAAAGCCTATGATGAACAAGAAAGAGCTTCTAAAGGCACCATTGTCTTGCCCATCCGGGTGGGTCCAGTCATCAAAGATACCACATGTCAGGTGCTCGATCTACCATTGGCTTACAATATCCTTCTAGGGAGACCCTGGATACATGAAATGCAGGCTATTCCTTCAACATACCATCAATGCTTGAAATTTCCCTATGAAGGAATGGAGGTTACTATCCCAGCTGATCTGAGTACAACTTGCAATACATTGAAGGAAAGTGCCGATAAACTTGTTCCCAATAACAGAGAATCTTCCATCAAGCAACAAAATGTGGCTTCCACATCTAAGATGGATGACATTGCTAAAGAGATCAATATCAAAGAAAATGAGATGGGAGAATACACTATAGAGCCAGTCTTGTCTCTGACATCTCTCCCAATCTCACCTAAGTCATATGGCCAATCCTTGAAGCAGTCTAAATTAGAACCTAAGGAACCTATGGAAGCATACAAAAGACATTTTGTGGTGGAGCAAGTATCTAAACAAGAATTTGAAGAGGATGAAGCTGTGCTGGCATGGCTATATAAAGAGGATTCTGAATCTAAAATTGTTCAACCTAGTGAATCTATAGCACCTACAGTCCCTTCTAATTCATATGGTCCAGGAAACAAATTGATAGCCAAGATGGGATATTCTGGTCAAGGACCTCTAGGAATTAGGGGAAAGGGTCTTGTGACCCCCATTTCACATATTGGTCGAGCCAAAAAAGATACTGGTGGCATAGGGTTTAAGAAGAAACCCTATCATCTCAAAGGTGGTTGTTCTCATGTCATAGAACAAATTGCACCAGGAGAACCCCTTCTTAAGAAAGAAGAAACAGAACCCTCTGATGATGATTCAGATAGCTCTGAGCTTATCCCCTATGAAAAATTGCCTAAAGAGATCAAAGATCTTCTTGATGATACAGATGATCCTATCAGAAGAATTAATGTAGTAGAAACACAAGAACCTACTGTAGTGCAAGAGATGGTTGTACCACAAGAACCAGCCAATCTCGAAGGCAATCAAACTGATCGAGAAGCAGGGGGTAGTTATTCTGACACTGATTCCCATGAATATGAATTCAAGTCAGAGACTGAGGGTAATCCTTCTTGGGGTATTCATCCTGATTTCACGCACTTTCTAAGATTTCCTAGAGATTCTGAATCAGAAGATGAGTCAAATGATTATGAATGGGGTGCCATTCCAGAAGAAGATGAGCTTATAACAGAGAAATCTATTGATGTTATTCACCAATATGTCTCTCAACCCAACATAGGTCTAGAGCGAAACAATGAACTTAACGTGTCTGATCCACCTATGGCTGAAGAGGACTCCTATGATGATGTTGAGCCTATTCACGAATTGAACATTCTGAGCTGTAATATCACCTTTGAACTTGAGCGTCAGGTTAGGACCAATGATGACATATCCACATCCGTGAACACCATATCCCAAGCCTTTCCCGCTTTGACTATCCAACGCCTTGATCTTATCGACCAAACTTCCACCAACCCAAACCATGGTATGTATACCTTCCCAAATGACTATGCCCTTGCCTGCTACCTCAATGCAGTTGAGCCTATGAGTACTTCCATCAGTGAACCGAGTGTCAGCATGACCGAGTCGGACATCAAATATCTTAGTCAGAAAAACAAGAGTAAAAAGAAAAAGAAAAAGAGTTCTGAGGGTGAAAACCACTTTGTAGCAGTCTCAGAACTGACAAAAGTAAAAAGAAAAGACGTATCTGAAGGTGAAAACCTCTCTGAGGCACCTAAGGATGAGATATTTGATGTCCTTCCAAGTCATTTACAGGATAGATCTCCAGTTCTGATTGAGCCAACTCAATCCATCAATTTGGGTACAACAGAGGAACCACAATTGGTACATGTAGCACAATCTCTATCAGACAAAGAGAAACAAAACTTCACTACCTTCTTATCAGAGAAAAAGATCAACTTTGCATGGAAATATTCAGATATGCCAGGATTGGATCCCAATCTCATTATGCACCATCTATCCATTGCTCCCAGAGTAAAACCAATCAAACAAAAATTGAGAAAGATGCATCCTCATGTCGCACTCTTAGTCAAAGAAAAACTAGAAAAACTCCTAAAAGCTGGATTCATCCGTGTCATCGACTATGCTGAGTGGATTTCCAACATTGTACCTGTTTCAAAACCAGATGGTTCAATCAGAGTGTGCACGGACTTTAGAGATGTGAACAGAGCATGCCCTAAGGATGAATTTCCACTACCTAACATTGATATGATAGTGGACATGACTGCGGGCTATGAAATGTATTCCTTAATGGATGGCTTTTCTGGATACAACCAAATCAAAATTGCTCCAGAAGATCAAGAGAAAACAGCTTTCACATGTGCGTGGGGAACTTTCTGTTGGAATGTTATGCCATTCGGACTCAAAAATGCTGGAGCTACATATCAAAGAGCAATGACATCTATTTTTCATGATATGATGCATAGAACAATGGAGGATTATGTAGATGATACCTTGGCAAAATCCATGATTAGAACTGAACATCTAACAGACTTGAGCATGATCCTCGACAGAATGGAAAAATTTAGTCTTCGACTAAATCCTAAAAAGTGTGCTTTTAGAGTCACTTCTAGAAAGCTCCTAGGATACATCGTCTCCAAGAAAGGCATTGAAGTTGATCCAGCTAAGGTCAAGGCTATAATAGAGATGCAACCTCTCACAAATATTAGTCAAATGAGGACGTTGCAAGGCAGAGTTCAATCTATTAGAAGATTCATATCACAGCTAGCGGACATCTCACAGCCTTTTACAAAAACATTACATAAAGGTGTGACCTTTGCATGGAATGAAGAATGTGAGAACAACTTTAAACATATCAAGAAGTATCTATCAAATCCACCTATATTGATGCCTCCTATTCATGGGAAGCCATTAATATTATATGTCTCCGCAACAGATACATCACTGGGGGCATTGCTAGCACAGCATGATGAGAACAAGAAAGAAAGAGCCATCTACTATATCAGCCGAACTTTAGTGGCCTATGAGAAGAACTACTCAATGATAGAGAAGGCCTGTCTCGCTGTGATCTTTGCATCACAAAAATTGAGACACTACATGTTAGCTCATACTACTCATTTGGTAGCTAAAATTGATCCACTGAAATATCTCCTAAGCAAAGCTGCCCTCACAGGTAGACTAGCTAAATGGGTCATGCTCTTGAGCGAATTTGACATTGAATATGTTGAAAGAAAAGCTATCAAAGGACAGGTCATTGCTGATCAATTAGCTAAAGCACCATTGTTTGATGATACACCCATGCAAATGGAATTTCCCGATTCCTCTATCATGCACCTCTCTTCTAGAGCATGGTGATTATTCTTTGATGGCTCCTACACACAGAATGGATCCGGAGCAGGCATATTGTTCATTACTCCTCAAGGATACTCGATACCCAAAGCATTCAGATTAAAGTTTCCTTGCACAAACAATATTGCTGAATATGAGGCACTTCTCAATGGTATGAAAATGGCAATACAGTGGAGAGTTACAGAGATGCACATTCATGGAGACTCACAACTGGTCATCCACCAGGTCAATGATGTGTACCAAACCAAAGATGAAAAGCTCATTCCTTACAAGAGAATGGTCGATGATCTAAAGAAATACTTCATCTCTATCACATTTGAGCAAATACCCAGAATGGAGAATAAGGCTGCTGATGCAATGGCAACATTATCTATTCTTTTACAACAGCCTGAACATGAACTACGCTACGAGTTCCTAGTGGAAGCCCTATCCTATCCTGCATATGACTCCCCTGAAACCCGCATGATCTGCACTGTTGTAAGTTATGACTCATCTCGCTACAAAAATTTGTTCTCCTATCTCCACGACCAAATCATCCCTGAGTCCTTTAACCGTTTTGAGAAATGAAACATTATCCGATCCGCATCCCGATATGTCATCATTGGTAATGATCTGTACAAACGAGGTCTAGATGGTACACTGCTTAGATGTTTAGAATGAGAAGAGTCTCAACGTGCATTAGAGGAAGTCCACGAGGATATATGTGGGTCACACTCGAACGGGTTAACGTTAGCTCGAAAACTTATTAGGGCTGGATATTATTGGCCTGAAATGGAAAAAGAAGCTATTAAATTTGCTAAAAACTGTCAACAGTGTCAAGTACATGGCAACTTGATTCATGCTCCAGGGAGAGATCTGATTCCCTTTACTACACAATGGCCTTTTCAACAATGGGCATTTGATCTCATAGGTGCTATCCATCCGCACTCTTCTAATGGACATACCCATATAATCACAGCTACAGATTATTTTACAAAATGGGTAGAAGCAGTTCCTCTAACACAAGCAACGGGGAAACAGATCTCTATGTTCATCCTGAATTACATCATTTGCAGATATGGGATCCCTCACTCTATAATCACAGATAATGGGGGACAATTCAAAAACAAGGACCTAGATGACTTATGTGCCAAGTTCAAAATTACTCAACATTGGTCATCTATCTACTATCCTCAAGGGAACAGACAAGCTGAGGCTTCAAACAAAAATCTCCTGAAGATCTTGCACAGAACAGTGAATAAAACAGGAAGAGACTGGCATCTGATGATCAATCCAGCTCTCTGGGCATACAGAACTAGTATCAGAACGCCTACAGGGGCTACACCTTTCGCTTTAGTTTATGGGTCTGAAGCGGTACTGCCTATTGAGGTTGAAATCCCATCACTCAGGATCAGAATGCATGGACTTGTCACTGTTGAAGACTACAGAGTGTCGAGGTTACAAGAACTTGAACTACTAGATGAGCGCAGACAAGTAGCGTATGATCATCTCAGAGTGTATCAGAAAAGAATGTCTAGAGGCTACAACAAGAAAGTTAGACATAGAGAATTTCAGGTTGGTGATCTAGTGTTGAGAGAAAATCCTAAAAATCAATCACATCGAGAACGCAAGGGGAAGTTTGAACCCAATTGGTTAGGTCCCTTTGTTATCACTGCTACTTTTGGCTCTGGTGCCTATCAACTCTCAACGACTGAAGGAGAACAGCTCTGAGAACCAATCAACGTTCTCCATCTGAAGAAATTCTACGCCTAAGGCATTTAGTGCTTGGTAAAATGTCCTGAAAAAAATCTTAAAAATCGGAAAAAGTCCTAAAAAAATGAACATCTTGGTGAAAACCTAGCAATAGGCGCCTTGATGATTCACAAAAAAATCAAAAAATATCAAAAGTACAAAAAAATTGAAAAAATGAAAAATACAAAAAAATGAAAAAAAAAAGAAAAAAGAAAAAAAGAAAAAAAAGTGCCTTGGTGAAAACCTGGAAACAGGCACCTCGGTAGCAAAAATAGAATCTCTACCAAGATGGTGAAAACTCGGCAAACGGGCACCACTTGTTCCAAAATGCTCCATCTATCAGCACAATCTTGGTCTTTCCCAGCTTTCAGTCTTGCTTTAGTTTGTACATATCTCCCGGTTTGTTCCTGCATTTCCAGTTTTCAATAAGTCAGCCTGTACACCAATCAGCTCAAGCGTTTGCATCCTATCAATGTTCACACTTGGGGGCAATCAATGTCATATCCTATGGTCTCCCATGTATCTTAGACGTGTCATATCCACTCAGAGTCCTTTGAAGCTTCAAGTTGAGTCAGTCAGTCAGTCTCGTCTCCAGAAAGGATTTTGCATCAACAACAATCAAACATCAAAACTCAACTGAAAACAATCTGTGCTTTTCATGCTTTTATCTCCTTGTATGCTTACTGATTCGCATTGAGATTTTTGCATATTGTGTCCCTTCAAGCTCTTCAATGATGTCCTTTACAGGATTTAGAGAGTGATGACTGGGGGCATAATCTTTTCTTTGTCTTCTACTTGTATGTGAAAATCTAACAGCTTTGGAAATTTTGGATTGAAATGGTGTCCGACTGTAAGAGCCTCTATCTCGAATTGGATGGCCATGCGTACCTCAACCATTGATACCCAAAAAATTCAAGGAAGTTTGATCTAACTATTGTCTTTTTGAGTAAGTTCTTTCTCCTACTGTGGAACGCAATCTTGCCTAAGGATGTGAACGATAAAGGGTCACTACGGGTAATTCACATTGGATTTAGAATGATCTCTTGACTGTTTGATGTGTTTGCAACGCAAGGCGTACTTAGGTCATCACAACATTTATGTTTTGATGCTTTTACAAATTGCTATATCAAAATGGACATGATATTCAGGTCATCCTGGCGCTTGTGCCTTGGTGCTTATATCTAATCTGACATTTCGAAAACAAAATCAATATTCATATATCCATGGTTGTTGACCAGTGGGTGTTGTATTGATTCTTGCGCATACAAATTGATATTCATATGTCTATGGTTTCATGGCTAGTGGGCATTGTATTGATTTATCCGGTTACCTAAAAGTTCAATGATGATAACAAATCGACACATGATCAGTGACTAGGTCCTAGGTCTTAGGTTGCATTTCATTTTGCATGTCTCATTGCATTTTGCATGTTTACATGATCTCACAATGATTAAACGAACTTCAATGCTTAAATGATTTTTCAAATCACATCTTCAAGTCTAACAAGAGCTGAATCTCACATGAAGGTTCCTCCAATGAAATAGCAAGTAGAATCCTTTTTCGGGATCAAAATTCAAATCTGAGATCATTCATATTATTAACTACTTGCATAATCAACCTTCAATCATCACAGAAATCTAGTATTCAACTTAACTGATTATCTTACATCAAACTATCAAAATTTCAACTTGGTCAACCATGGTCAACTCATGGTCAAACCTAGTCAAACTTGGTCTTTTGGGACCTTCCAACGATGCAGAATGCGTTCTTGGATGTAAATAACCACTTCTCAGATCAATTAACATGCTTCTAAACTATCAACGCTGACTTTTCTTGTCAGATTTCAATTTTAATCCTGAAGGGGGCATGGTATTGCACATCATTCAAAGTCTGTAAATCAAATTCTATCGATCAAGTCTATCAATATCTTTCATCAGTGATCAAGACAAACAATCACATCTAGTTACTGATTCATCAAAAGTCCTCATCGCTCGGGGCAAATCTATCATCACTTGGGGCATATCAGATTCATCGATCCATATCAATCTGGTATTCTCTTAATCTTGTAATCTGTATCAGTTTTTGCAACCATCAGATCATAGTGTTATTTCCTTGGTTCTTCGGCAACTAAAGGATTCGGATGTGATACCTGCTAGTTCTGCTAAGACAATCGAGTCTAGAACGGGTCACTCACTTCTTATCAATCCTAAGGTTCAGAATCAGGCATTTTGACACTTTTTCGCAATAATAGGTTCATTTGCTTCTACAGTGAACATTATCTTTGGTCATTCAAGACCTATTATCTCCATATCAATTCAATATCAATCAACTCCTATCTCAATATCTTTCAATCGGTTTCTATCTTGAGATCGGTTTATCTTTTGAATCAGTTTCATATCTTTATCAAACACAGACTATCTTTGAACCACTGCGCTTCACACAGTAATTCAAAGAGGGGCAAAATGTAATACCCCAAAAATGGGCTATAAGTTCATTAACCTCCTATATCATCAAATCATATGAAATCGACATCAAAGTCCTAATCTAAGGCACATCTAAACATCATCAAATCTAATTGATTATCTTAAATTTTGCATCGGAGAATATTCCTAGTAATATTCCTAATTATCTTAATTATCTTTAATTTTATAATTATTTGGCAATAAATCACATTTATCCTAAAGTTTGATTAATTGAATATTTTCATATTTAATTAATTAGATTTAATATTTGCCACTTAATTGTGTAATTAAATTTAATTATATCTATTATTAATTGTATTATTTAATTTTGACAATAAATCTAATATCATGTGAATAATTGATTAAATTCTTATTTAATTAATTAAAGCAAGTTGTCATTATTTAATAATATAGTTTTTAATAAAATTTTGATTAAATAATTGATTAACCCATAAATCAATTGTTTTATTTTTAAAAGCAGTTAAGTTGGAAATAAATCACTTTATTATTAAATTAATTCATAAATAAAACATGCACAATCATAAAAGCAAACAACTATCAATTATCAATTAAAGCTAAACTCTATTTTGAGTTAAAACTTAGCTTTTGCATGTTTTTGTGAGTTAATTATCTTTTATTTAAAAATAACTCAAAAATCAAGTTGAGTTATTTGAGTGATTTATGGCTTTTTCCCATGCACCTCCAAAGCCCTGGATTTCTATAAATTAAAGGCTCAGCTCTTCACAAATCATCTCATATTTTGCACAATCACGCTGGAGAATTGGAATTGAAGAATCAAAGCTCTTGTGAATCGACATCTTTGTGAGATCAATCTTATTTTTTGCATTCATATTTCATATCATTGTTAGATTAGCATAGCATATCAGTTTTCATATAGATTAATTTCATATCAGTTTTTTTATCATTCTTATTGCATAGAAAAATCCAAAAAAATAGAATAATTGCGTTCAATCTCATATCTAGATCAATTGCATTCAAATCCTTCATTTAGGTGTCGTCTAGGTCACTGATCTCGATTACAATCTGAGAACATTAATCTCGCACCTATTAGAAGGCAGTAAATCGCTTGGTTAGATAGCTTTCAATTTTGCATGATTTTGATTATAGCTAACCTCTAATGTTTTACTGAGTGTTGTGTCTACAGATCAGGTATAATTTTCACACACACAATTATATCATTTGGAGGAAAGATATTTATATGAAGTTATTTGTGATTGCTAAGGTGTGGTTCGGAGTTGATTGTGTAGAGCAGAGCAGAGTGTGTGAAGTGTTGAGCCATCAATAGAAGGTCTATGTGACTAAGTAAAGAGTTTGTGCTATACATTGGAATTGATCCAGATAGTAGGTCAAAGTGCAATTCACCAAGATCCAGATATAGTGTGTATCTGTTATTCAGAAGGTTGTAGCCTTCACCCCTTTGAGCAGTGTGCTCTTGGATAGTGCATCCTCACCCCTAATAAGGTTAATTGTAAAAGACTCCTAGCAAGGTCCGACCCTTGACCAGGTCACTGTACTAAATTTATTGTAAAGAAAATCCTACCAGGGTTAATGATCTTCTAACAAGGATCATAATACACTAGTATAGATTATTAGTGGGTGTCAATTCCCACTGGGTTTTTAACCTATTTGGGCTTCCTCATAACCAAAATATTGGTGTTGTGTTCAAGTATTATTTCATTGTGTTTATTCTTTATATTTAAGTATACTTAATTGGATAAAGAATTGAAACTTGTAGATAACTGATTCACCCCCTCCCCCCTCTCAGTTATCTCTTGGGACTATTCCTAACAATTGACATCAAAGCCAAGTGCCTCAGAGAGAAATTTTAATAGCTCGAGATTGATTAGATGGCACTCTTTAGAAAAGAAAGTCCTAAGTTTGATGGAGATAATTATCTTGATTGGAAGAACAAGATGGTGACACATTTGCAATGCATTTCTTTTAAAGTTTTTGATGTGACTATCAAAGAAGTTAAGATCCCTACTTTAGCAGACCTTGCAAAAGATGATGCTATTGAAAAGCATAAGGAATTATTTCATCAGAATGCAATAGCCAAAGAAGCCCTTATCAACGCCCTATCTGATAGTGAGTTTTTAGAAATAAAGAAAGTAGATACAACCCACAAGATATGGAAGCACCTAGAAGACATATTTGAAGGAGACAAACAAGAAAAGGATGTGCATAGAAAAACTTTGAAGAAAAGATACAATGCATTAGAGATGCTTCCTGAAGAGAACATTAGAGCTTACAACCAAAGGATTAATGAAGTAGTTGCAGGAATGAAGAACAATGGTGGAGAGATCTTAGAAGAAGACATTATGGATAATTTGATGACCACTATCACAATAGATTATGAAAACAAGATCAACATCTTTGATGAGACCTTGCAGCTTACATCAAATTTCAAGAGAGAGACCTTGATCAAAAAAAATACAGCTTTTGAGATTTCAAGATTGAAGATAGAACCTAAAAGTAAACCAACCTTCAAAGCATCAGTCCATGGTAAGAAATCTGCAAGCACTTTTGGTAATTTTGATGATGATGATGAAGAGAAATCACTAGATGATTTCATTGCTATGATTTCTAAAAGAGAAAAGAAAGGAAAAGGGAAACATGAAGGTCAATTTTCATTTAAATGATTTTCATGTAATAAGATTGGTCACTTTGCATCTAAATGTCCTACAAGAGATAGAAAGTTCAAAAATGACTACAAGCCTAAGTATTCAAAGGAATGCTAGTATGATGGAGATAGAGAATCAGATGATGATTCAGTTGAAGATGAGATTGAATTTATTGCTATCATAGAGAAAATGAATAATGGAGATGAGAAAGAGGAAGACAAGTTAGCATTGATCTCACAAGAAGACATAAGGATAGATTGGATCATAGATAGTGGATGTTCACATCACATGACAAGTGATAAAGATAGGTTTTTTCATCTAGACAAGTACAATGGTGGCATGGTTAGATTTGGAGATAAAACTCCCAAACCCATTGATGGTAGAGGAGCCATCACCTTGGATGGAAAGAACAACATTGATGATGTTCTTTATGTTGATGGTTTGAAACATAACCTACTAAGTGTTGGGCAGTTACTTGACAAAGGTTACATATTGGAATTCAATGGAAACAAGTGCATCATTAACAACAAAGAAGGAGAAATGATTGCATCAAGATAAAAAAAATTAAGGTAATGTTTTTCAGCTTAATCCAAAAGAAATTTGTTTTATTGCTAAAGTAGATGATAGTTGGTTATGGCACAAAAGACTATGTCATATCAATTTTGATAACATAGTAAAGATTATATCATTTGAAGAAAAGATATTTATATGCAATCATTTGTGATTGCTAAGGTGTGGTTCAGAGTTGATTTTGAAGAGCAGAGAAGAGTGTATGAAGTGTTGAGCCATCAGCAGAAGGTCTATGTGACCAAGTAAAGAGTTTGTGCTATACATTGGAACTAATCCAGAAAGTAGGTCAAAGCGCAGTTCACCAAGATCTAGATAGAGTGTGTATTTTTATTTAGAAGGTTGTAGCCTTCACCCCTTTGAGCAGTGTGCTCTCGGACAGTGTGTCCTCACCCCTAACAAGGTTAATTGTAAAAGACTCCTAACAGGGTCTGACCCTTGACCAGGTCACTGTACTAAATACATTACAAAACAACTCCTAATAGGGTTAAGGATCTTCTAAAAATGATCATAATACACTAGTATAGATTATTAGTGGGTGTCAATTCCCACTGAGGTTTTTACCTATTTGGGTTTCCCCGTAACCAAAATATTGGTGTTGTGTTAAAGTGTTTTTTCATTGTGTTTATGCTTTATATTTAAGTATACTTAATTGGATAAAGAATTGAAACTTGTAGATAACTGATTCACCCCCCCCCTCTAAGTTATCTCTTGGGACTATTCCTAACAGTTAAACCCTAGTTGATATTAGTTGTGGGGTAGCAGATTGCGATCTGACTTGCATTAATTGTAGAGGGTTTTCAAGATGGTTCGTGAGAGGTGAGATGCAGATCCAGGATTGGTGGATATGTTAAGACAAATTTTTGCTAGGTTAGAAGCTGTTGAGATAGCCCAACACTGAGGAAAACATATTGAAGATGTCAGTGATGAAGAAATTAAAGAGGAACAAAGTGAAGAAGAACCTGCACCTATGATGGATTAGGGTGAGGAAAGATTATTGAAGGCATTGACAAATCTGAAGTCTACACCACATTTCAATCCTCTCGCATACAATGGAAGGATGGATTCAGATGAATTGATGGATTGGATCACTAAGATGGAGAATTATTTTGAGTATGAAAATGTTCCTAAGGAAAAGAAGGTGAATATTGCAAGCACAAAGTTGAAGAGTCATGCATCCTTGTGGTGAGAGAATCTGCAATTGGACAGAAAAATGAAAGGCAAAGACAACATCAAGGCATGGAATAAGATGGTGAATAAGTTGAAAGGAAAGTTCTTACCATGTGATTATCAGATTAACCTAGTTAGGTGATTGCAAAGTTTGAGAAAGAAAGATAGCTTGGTGTAAGATTATACTGAGGAATTATATAGATTACATATCAGATCTGGACATGATGAGGATGAAGTAGAAATAATTGCTAGGTACCTGAATGGGTTAAGAGTTTCTATCCAAGAGGAAATTAGTTTGGTTAAGTTAGAGAGCATTGAGGAAGCTTATCATTTTTTCCTAAAAGATGAGAAGAAATTGAACAAGAGACATGAGCAAAGACACAGAGGAAGAGGTGGTAGATTCCCTAGAGGAAGAAGTAGATCCTATGGTGAAAAAAATAGATCTGATCAAGATAAAAAATATTTGGATAAAGGAAAGACCGAGTGGAAAGATGAAAGTTCTTTCAGAGGAAGAGGCAGTAACGACCAAGGTGGTTATAGAAGAGGTGGATTGTGAGGAACTTGTTACAATTGTGGAGAAGAAGGACATAGGTCATTTGAGTGTACACATGCAAGTAAGAAGGTCAGTAACAGTAGAAATGCTTTGGTGCAAGAAGACTCACCGAATGAACCTGAAAAAGAAAAGAACTTGATGGTCAAGAAAGCACTATGGAGTGAAAGTAATAAGGAAGATCCGGTAAGGAAAATTATGTTTAAGACTAGATGTAGAGTTGTTGATGAAGTGTGGAAGGTAATTATTGATAGTGGAAGCTCAAAGAATTTGGCATCTGAGGAAATGGTTGAAAATTTGTTGTTGGAAAGACTGAAACACCTATGGCCCTATCAAATTTTATGGATCAAGGATGAGCATACACTATTGGTAAGTAAACAATTTATGTGAATTTGAAAATTATAAAGTACTATGATAAGGTGTTATGTGATATCATGCCTATGGATTGTTGTCATATTTTGTTGGGTAGACCTTGGCAATATGATATACATGCTATATATGATGGAAGATTGCATAAATATACTATTTGGGCTGATGGAAAAAAGAAAATCTTATTTCCTTTGACTAAAGTGCCTGTTAGTAATGTTTGTACATCTATGAAAGTTTTTTTGATGGAAGGAAGAAAGTTTGTTAAGGATTTGAAGAAGAATGATGTGTGTTTTGTTGTGATGCCTAACAAACTGAGTGAGAAAATAATGGATAACATCCTTGAAGAGGTTGATAAGATACTCACCGAGTACATAGAGATCATTTTTGACAATGTACTTAATGATTTTCCACCAAAGAGAAGCATTTATCATTGTATGGATCTGATTCTTGGAGCTCATTTACTGAATAAGGCACCACATAGGTTAACACCTACCGAGAATTAGGAATACAACTAACAAATCCAAGAATTGTTGCAGAAAGGTTTGATCTGAGAAAGTCTAAGTCCATGTGTAGTACCAGTTGTATTAGCACCCAAGAAGAATGGAGAATGGTGAATGTGTACTGATTCCAAAAAAATTAACAAGATAACAGTGAAATATAGGTTTCCTATATCGAGAATGGATGATATAATGGATAGTTTGATTGGAGAAAAGTACTTTACCAAAATTGATATGAAAAGTGGATATCACCATATCAGAATCAGAGAAGGTGATGATTGGAAGACTACTTTTAAAACAAGAGAAGGTTTGTATGAGTGGTTGGTTATGCCTTTTGGTTTAACTAATGCACTAAGTACTTTTATGAGATTGATGAATAATGTTTTGAAGAAATTTTTGGGCAAACTTGTGATTGTATATCTAGATGACATTTTGATATTCAGTAAGACTAGAGAAGAGCATTTTTTTCACATTAAACAAGTATTACAGAGGTTGAAAGAAGAAAAGTTGCTAATTAATCTGAAAAAGTGTTCCTTCATGAAAGAGGAGATTGTGTATTTGGAATTTGTGATTTGAGATGATGGTTTGAGGATGGATCTTGAAAAGGTTGAAGCTATTTTGAATTGGCCTACACCTGAAAATTATAGTGAGGTAAGATCATTTCATGGTTTAGCAAGTTTTTATCAAAAATTCATCAGAAATTTCAGTTCAATTTGTAATGCTATGACTGAGACTATGAGATGAGATAAAAGAGAATTCAAGTGGACACATGGAGCTGATAAAAGTTTTGAGACTTTGAAGCAGAAGGTTGTTGAATTACCTATATTAGCTTTACCTGATTTCAATAAGGTATTTCAAGTTGAATGTGATGCAAGTGGTAGTGCAATAGGAGCTGTGTTGAGTCAAGAAGGTAAACCTATTGCTTTCTTAAGTGAGAAGTTGAATGATACAAAAAAGAAATATTCTATGTATGATCAAGAGTTCTATTCTATTGTTCAAGCCCTAAAGAAACAAAGACATTATTTAATATTGAGTGAATTTGTGTTGTATACTGATCATAAGGCTTTATAATATTTGGGTAGTTAGAATAAGTTGAATCAGAGACATATGAAATGGGTTGAATATTTGTAGAGTTATACATTTGTGATAAAACATAAGAGTGGATTCACTAACCGAGTTGGTGATGCATTGAGTAGAAGAAGATCTTTGATGACTAAAATGAGAATTGAAGTTCTTCATTTTGATGACATGAATTATTTGTATGAAATTGACTATGATTTTTTTGAGTCATGGAGGAAGTGCAGAGCACCTATTCAAGATCAACTAAGTACTAAATGGGAAGACTATTTCATTCAAGAAGGTATGTTGTTTAAAGGTATTCAGTTGTGTATACCAAGAGGATCAATGAGAACTAATTTGATAAAGGAGAAACATAATAGTGCTTTGGCTGGAAAATTTGGCATTGACAAGATAGTGAATTTTCTTAAGGAGAAATAATTTTGGCTGCAGTTGTATAAGGATATTTAGGAATTAGTGAAAAGTTGTGGAATTTGTCAAAGTTGCAAAGGGAGTAAGTCAAAATATTGGATTGTACATACCGATTTCTATTCCTAAGAAACCTTGGATTGATATTAGTATGGATTTTGTTCTTGACTTACCGAAGATAGTAAGAGGTAATGATTCCATATTTGTTGTTGTGGATAGATTTTATAAAATAGCACATTTTATACCCTATAGAAAGAGATCAGATGTAGTGCATATAGCATATCTTTTCTTTAAGGAAATTGTTAAATTATATATATTATAGAGGAGTATCATCTCTGACCGAGACAATAAGTTTGTTGGATACTTTTGGAAGACTCTTTGGAAAATTTTGGGTACCGAGTTGAGGTATAGTTCTACATTTCACCCACAAACTAATGGACAAACATAGGTTGTGAATAGAAGTTTGGATAATATTTTGAGATGCTTAGTAGGAGATAAAATGAGTAATTGAGATTCTATGTTGGCACAAGTAGAGTTTGCATACAATAATTCAGTGAATAGAAACAATAATTCTATTTTTATATATTATATAAATAATATAATTTATAGGATAAGAAAAAAAGGGAATAGAAACAACTTTGGGTTATCATGCATTTACTTATATTGATATTATTTTGGTTTAACCAGATAAAATCCGTGCCAATAAGGCATCTTCGAAACCCGATTTATTGAAAGGGATGATGGATAAAAAATTGTCCATAAATATTTGAAATATAAAACAATGTATACCCTTTCTATCAAATAGGGTGCTCGGAAAAGGTTGGAATAGTTAAATAGGAGGATTACTATGACTATAGCCCTTGGAAAGTCTTCCAAAGAGGAACAAACTTTATTTGATATTATGGATGACTGGCTCCGCAGAGACCGTTTTGTTTTTGTGGGTTGGTCCGGTTTATTGCTTTTTCCTTGTGCTTATTTTGCGCTAGGCGGATGGTTCACGGGCACAACTTTTGTGACTTCGTGGTATACTCATGGATTGGCCAGTTCCTATTTGGAAGGTTGTAATTTTTTAACTGCTGCAGTTTCTACACCTGCTAATAGTTTGGCACATTCTTTTCTGCTATTATGGGGTCCTGAAGCACAAGGATAGTATTGAATGGCATACAACCGAGAGATATATCAGATTTGAAGAATATTGATGGTGAGAAAAAGATAAGTGTTGAAGGAGTAAAATTTGTTGAGTTCATGAAGACATTGCATGAGGAAGTGAAACATAAATTAGAGAATAATAATCAGAAATACAAGGATAGAGTAGATAGATCAAGAAGACATAAGACTTTTACAATTGGGGATTAAGTAATTCTTCATTTGAAGAAGGTTAGATTTCCATTTAGCACATATGGGAAGTTAAAAATGAAGAAATTTGGTCCTTACAAGATATTAAGGAGATTTGACAGTGGAAATGCTTATGAGATTGAGTTACCTGATGACATAGATATATCACCTATATTAAACTTTGTAGATTTGTATGAGTATTATGAACCTGATGAAGATATGACAATACTGAATGATTATCCTAAGAAATAGACATAAGAAGTTGAGAAGATTTTGGAACAAAGAGTTGGCAGAAGCACAAAAGGAAAAGAATACATGGAGTATCTGGTAAAGTGGAAGAATAGATTGATTGAAGACAATTCATGGATTTCAAAATCTGAGTTGGATTCATCTTGGGTGGTATCTGCTGCATGATTCAGAGAATCATTTCAAACAACCCCAGGTGTCTGATGTTGGAGCATCTTGTTAGAAAGTAAAGTCCACCAAGATAACTGAGAAGGGGGGGGGGGGTTAATTAGTTTTTAGATAATTATAACCTTTAACATCTTCAATAACATTTAACCATGTAAGCAATGCAATTACTAACCATACAAAGATATTCATACACAATGACATAATAACACAAGATATGTTGACTAGGGAACCTCTTGATCAAAGAGTAAACCCCGATGGGAATGATGCCCACAAAAGATGCACTAATATGAATATTCCTTGTGAAAGGATGGACTCTTTTAGGAGTCTTATGAAATACATTCAATACATATAAATCCCTGTTAGGAGATTTTGAATCCCTGTTAAAATATTCTAACCCTGTTAGGAGTTATGGAAGACAGAAGGACCCATTGCCCAAACAGCTTCAGGATAAGATCACTGAACACACTGTCCAAATAACCTTAATATTATTCAGAAGAATAATATGAAATATGCTACCTCCTCACTATGCCAAACCACACTCACTATTACACTAGATCTCAATTCTAGATCTATGTACTTCGCATGTCTTCCTTCACAATTTCGCTTTCACAACTTCATAGGCTCTTTTCTTCACTTCATGCTTACATTCGCATTCAACCATACCATGCTCACACTTCTTTCACATTACTTCTTCATCCACACAAATTCATTGCAACAAGGAAAAAAATTCCTTCTTTTATACCACACTCAAATAATTACAAATGAGTCGGCACACAAATACAAAATAAAAGATTCCACACGCTACATCAAAATTACACAAAACTATCAGCTTCCAAATGCAATAACTCTTCACTCATGTGACCTCGAAGTTTGCACTATGAACCATGTCACTATCAATGTGTCTCAAACTTCCCTTTAACTGTGCAAAACCAGATTCCATCCCGATTAGGAGATATCATCTGATTTCCACAAATTGCTACTCAGGAACACTGCTTGAATACTGCTTCCACCAAAATGCTCATAACTTTCATGAATCAATGAATTACTATCTGCGCTCTTAACCATATACATATAACATATCAAATAATATAACCTCAACATCACATAGCTTTAAATGGAATATCCCACGTGCGCTAATCAAAACACTGTCTGCTTCTCTGCTAGTCTCCAGAAGATCACTGTGTTGACATCAATGACAATCATAGTCATGAATGCAACAACAACTGCTATAGAATTACTGCCAACATCTAGCATTCATTCCTAACAATCTCCCCTATTGGCATTGATGGCAACATAGATGAAAAACATCCAATGTTTCAAAAATCCAATACTGCAACACTGCTGCACTGATGCTCTGAAAATTCTTCAAGTCCTCTTCATCAATCAAATCTTGCTTCTTTTTCCTATCTAGTTCTCTTCAACAGATGTTACATAGGATTTTTCATGTACACTTCTCCCCCATTGACATCAATGATAGAAATTTCATCACTATGTCAACAACAACTCAATGTCAAAAGACACTATTCAGAAAATACATTCACAAGAGTCCTCATGACTTAGCTCAGATACACATACTCCCCCATAGAGGAAGTACCAACATCCAATCCAAAAAAATATTGGGCTCATATACCACTGGACAGATGCAACCAATTGCATCATTACTCAAAAGTAGGTTGGGGCATAACCCCAAGAATACCTCTCAAATACTCAAATGTATCCTTAGGCAAAGGCTTTGTAAATATGTCTACTATCTGCTCCTTTGTGCTTATGTACTCCAGTCTGACTTCTTTCTCAACAACTTTCTCTCTTACAACATGATACTTGATCTCTATATGCTTAGTCTTAGAATGCAACATAGGATTCTTAGACATACTAACTGTGCTAGTGTTGTCACAATGTATAACAACAAGCTCAATAAACTTAATTCCAATATCCTTCAACATCTACTTCATCCAAATTATCTGGTTACAATTGTTTGCTGCTGCTACATATTCTGCTTCTGCTGTACTCTGTGAAATACAATTCTACTTCTTTCTCAACCAGGAAACCAATCTTCCTCCAAGAAAAAATGCTCCACCAATAGTTCTTTTCTTATCATCAACACTACCTCCCCAATCAGCATCTGTATATGCACATAGGGTAAAATCATCAAATTTTTCATACCACAAACCATAGTCCATTGTGCCTCTTAAATATCTCAGTATCCTCTTTACTATTGCATAATGTGACTCTCTAGTTTTAGCTTGAAATCTTGCTACCATTCCAACTGAGTGTGCTATATCCGGTCTAGTGTGTGTTAAGTATTGTAATCCTCCAATCATGGATCTGTATTTCTTCTGCTCAACTACTGGTGTTTCATCTTTGCTCGATAGTTTATGTCTTGTAACCATAGGTGTTCCAACTGGTTTACAGTTCTCCATTCCAAATCTTTTCAACAAATCATTCAAGTACTTTGTCTAGCTAACAAAGATACCATCATTTTTCTGTGTTATTTGTAATCCCAAAAAGTATTTCATCTCACCAATCATGCTCATTTCAAATTTAGTCTTCATTTCATCAGCAAATTTGTCACTAGCTTCATCTTCTCCTCCAAAAATAATGTCATCAACAAAAATAACTATAACTAACAAACCATTTTCAATTTCTTTTGTGTATAGATTGCTGTCAGTTGTTCCTTTAGCAAATCCCAATTTCAACAAATACTTATCCAATCTAGCATACCAAGTTCTAGGTGCTTGCTTTAGTCCATATAATGCTTTCTTTAGTTTACATACCATATCAAACCTTTAGGCTACTCAATGTAGACTTCTTCTTCCAATTCACCATTTAGAAATGCGGACTTCACATCCATCTAATACACTTTGAATTTCTTAAAAGCTTCATAAGCCAAAAACATTCTTACTGCTTCAAGTCTTGCTACTAGTGCAAAAGTTTCTTCATAGTCAATTCCTTCTTGCTGCGAGTATCCCTTACATACTAATCTTGCTTTGTTTCTTACTACTTCTCCTTGTTCATTCATCTGTGTTGTCTGCTTAAATACATAAGTCAATGTCCTCGTAATTTTCCATATTACTTCATTCTCTGTCTTTGATCCTCCACAAGATTTTATCCTTGCAACAATTTCTGACATTCTACCAATATAGCTTCTAACAGATTCAACTTCCATCATTCTAATATCTTCAAATGCACATATCCAATTATGTAATCTAACTCTTTTTTCATGTTCATCACCTTCAAAAGTAGAGCTTAAAGCTTTCCAAATTTTATTAGATTTATTAAAACATTTTACCTGACTGTATTCATTCTCTGAAAGTGCTATCAAAAGTGCTTCTCTTGCAAGTATGTTACACATGAATAGATCTACCTCATCTTTAGAACTTGTTTCAAGATTGTCTTCTTCAATTATAGTCCTATCATTCTTTGTAATCAACCAATAGACTGGTCCTAAACACAGTAGATGTGTCTTTATCTTTTGCTTCCAGTTGCAAAATTTACTCCATCAAACTTAGGGCTTTCTTTCTTGAAATTCGCCATGGATCTCCTTAAGCTATTAAACTTTCCTTTCAAGGACCTACCACTCTGATACCAATTGTTAGAAAGTAAAGTCCACCAAGATAACTGAAAGGGGGGGGGGGGTGAATCAGTTATTAGATAATTATAACCTTTAACATATTCAACAACATTTAACCATGTAAGCAATGCAATTACTAACCATACAAAGATATTCATACACAATGACACAATAACACAAGATATGTTGACTAGGGAACCTCTTGATCAAAGAGTAAACCCTGGTGGGAATGATGCCCACAAAAGATGCACTAATATGAATATTCCTTGTGAAAGGATGGACTCTTTTAGGAGTCTTATGAAATACATTCAATACATATAAATCCCTATTAGGAGATTTTGAATCCTTGTTAAAAGATTGTAACCCTGTTAGGAGTTATGGAAGACAAAAGGACCCACTGCCCAAACAGCTTTAGGGTAAGATCACTGAACACACTGTCCAAATAACCTTAATATTATTTAGTAGAATAATATGAAATATGTTACCTCCTCACTATGCCAAACCACACTCATTGTTACAGCAGATCTCAATTCCAGATCTTTGTACTTCGCATGTCTTCCTTCACAATTTTGCTTTCACAACTTCATAGGCTCTTTTCTTCACTTCATGCTTACATTCGCATTCAACCATACTATGCTCACACTTATTTCACATTACTTCTTCAACCACACAAATTCATTGCAAAAAGGAAAAACATTCCTTCCTTTATACCACACTCAAAAAAATACAAATGAGTCGGCACACAAATACAAAATAAAAGATTCCACACGCTACATCAAAATTACACAAAACTGTCAGCTTCCAAATGCAATAACTCTTCACTCATGTGACCTCAAAGTTTGTGCTATGAACCATGTCACTATCAATGTGTCTCAAACTTCCCTTTAACTACGTAAAACCAGATTCCATCCTGATTAGGAGATATCATCCAATTTCGACAAACCGCTACTCAGGAACACTGCCTGAATACTACTTCCACCAAAATGCTCATAACTTTCATGAATCAATGAATTACTATCTGTGCTCTTAACCATAGACATATAACATATCAAATAATATAACCTCAACATCACATAGCTCCAACTACAATATCCCACATGCGCTAATCAAAACACTATCTGCTTCTCTGCTAGTCTCTAGAAGATCACTGTGTTGACATCAATGACAATCATAGTCATGAATGCAACAACAACTGCTACAGAATAACTACCAACATCTAGCATTCATTCCTAACACATCTTGGGTTCTTAGCAATCGTGTATCACCAAAAACATGTTAGAGTAGTTAGATATGCTTGGTAGCTTCTTTTGGGATCTCAATGATGTTTTCCTATTTCCACCGATGGGGCTCGGTTGCTACTCGGTTCCTTCATTTACTGAGTTGGCTCGGTTGGTTCATTGAGTTAATTTCCCTGGCGCTAGGTAACCTTGCTCACTGAATGGTTTATTTTTATTTCTTGATGAGGCCAACTTATGCATTGAATTTCAATCGCAAAGTTAATGTTGGTATCGATCATTGGGAAGCGTGTGGACCTAGATCTGGTTGTTTCTTTCTCTAATGATGGATTTGAAGGTTGACTTATTTCATTAGTCTCTTGTATAAATGTAGTTATTGTTCATAGTTTTAGGAGGAGGCATCAGTAACAGATCAGGAGTAGGAGATCAAGTCCTAGAACATAGAAGATAGTTTCTGAAGACATAATCCTCGCTTGTTGGAGGATTTTTGTAATCAATTGGAATGTATTTGGCCATAATAGGGAAGGCCTTACAACCTGAAATGTATGAGGTTATTTGATGAATAATATAAGATCTTTTTTGCATTCTCTCTTAACTTGTTGTGTGTTGCTTCCGTGTGTGTGATCTCTGCAAGGGGGTTGTGATTAAGGTGTACCTTTGGCCCTTCATCCTACCTTGCCTTGCATCAGGTGGAATCAGAGCGAGGTTGTGATCTAGATCTAGATTTGAGAATCTAGGTTGAGGGTTCCTTCTTGTTAAACCCTAGTTGATATTAGTTATGGGGTAGAAAATTACGATATGACCTACAATTGTAGAGGGTTTTCAAGATGGTTCGTGGGAGGCGAGATGAAGATCTAGGATTGGTAGGAATGTTAAGATAAATTTCTGCTAGGTTAGAAGCTATTGAGACAGCCCAACACTGAGGAAGAAATCTTGAAGATGTTAGTGATGAAGAAATTGAAGAGGAACAAGGTGAAGCAGAACCTGTAACTGTAATGGATCAAGGTGAGGAAATTATATTGAAGGCATTGACAAATTTTGAAGTTTACACCACATTTCAATCCTCCCAAATACAGTGGAAGGTTGGATTCAGATTAATTGATGGATTGGAACATGGAGATGGAGAAGTATTTTGAGTATGAAAATGTTCCTGAGGAAAAGAAGGTGAAGATTGCAAGGACAAAGTTGAAGAGTCATGCATCCTTGTGGTGGGAGCATGTGCAATTGGATAGAAAAAAGAAAGGAAAAGACAAAATCAAGGTATGGAATAAGATGGTGAATAATTTGAAAGGCAATTTCTTACCATGTGATTATCAGATTAACCTATTTAGGCGAATGCAAAGTTTGAGACAGAAAGATTGCTTAGTAAAAGATTATACTGAAGAATTATATAGATTAGATATTAGATCTGGACATGATGAGGATGAAGTAGAAAGAATTTCTAGGTACTTGAATGGGTTAAGAGTGTCTATCCGAGAGGAAATCATTTTGGTTAACTTAGAAAGTATTCAGGAAGCTTATCAATTTTCCCTAAAAGCTGAGGAGAAATTGAACAAGGGACATGAGAAAAGACAGAGAGGAAGGGGTGGTACATTCCCTAGAGGAAGAGGTAGATCCAATGGTGAAAATAATAGATCTGATCAAGACAAAACAAATCTGGATAAAGGCAAGACTGAGTGGAAAGGTAAAATTTATTCTAGAGGAAGAGGCTGTAACTACTAAGGTTGTTATAGTAGAGGTGGATTTTGAGGAACTTGTTACAATTGTGGAGAAGAAGGACATAGGTCATTTGAGTGTACACATGCAAGTAAGAAGGTCAGTAACAGTAGGAATGCTTTGGTGCGAGAAGACTCAATGAATGAACCTAAGAAAAAAAGAACTTGATGGTCAGGAGAGCACTATGGAGTGAAAGTAATAAGGAAGACCTAGTAAGGAAAATTCTGTTTAAGACATTACTACATTTGGGGCCAAATTTTGACAGAAACTTTCAATAGATAATCCTTTTTTTTATGAATTTGGTGTTTTTTTTTGTAATAGTCCCTGATGGTGTCGGTATTCTGATGGGTTTTAATAAAACATTGGAATTCTGACAGTTTCGGGGTATAGATGAAAAAAAAAGTGAAACGACCAAATCATTTTTATTTTGATTGCAGAGAAAAGGAGCGGGTGAAAGCTAACCGCACGAGAAGGTATGTGATTTCTTCATCTTTGATTGGTATCTTTGATGGGCAACATCTTTCAAGCCTCTAGCATCCTTTTCGACCAAAAATTTCAAATGCATTGCATTTTATTTGATCATGAATGCTCATTGAAATGACCGCATTCTACTGGTGTTGTTCCCTAGCCTATGATTTATCTCCATTATTTGATGTTATTGGTGCTTGTGCTCAAGGATATCGATTCACTATTTTGAAATGTTTGGATTCACGTTTGTTCATATTACTGGCACAACCATTATATATTGCTGAGATGCTCACTGAAATGACCGTATTCTACTGGTGTCATGCCCTAGCCCATGCTTTTTCTCCATTATTTGATGTTATTGGTGCTTGTGCTCAAGGATATCGATTCACTATTTTGAAATGTTTGGATTCATGTTTGTTGATATTACTGGCACGACCATTGTATATTGCTGAGATGCTCTCTAAAATGGCCGCATTCTACTGGTGTCGTGCCCTAGCCCGTGCTTTATCTCCATTATTTGATGTTATTGGTGCTTGTGCTGAAGGATATCGATTCACTATTTTGAAATGTTTGGATTCACATTTGTTGAAATTATTGGCACGACCATTGTATATTGCTGAGATGCTCTCTGAAATGATCACATTCTACTAGTGTCATGCCCTAGCTCATGCTTTATCTCCATTATTTGATTTTATTGGTGTGTGTGCTCAAGGATATCGATTCACTATTTTGAAGTGTTGAATGTGGTTATCAAATGGACAGCCCATGAGCTTCTAGCTAGGTGCCATTTGTATTGATAGTTTAGGGCATCAATTGTATTGTATCATTGATAGTTGAAACTTTTTAAAAAGGAAATAGGACAAAGAAAGATTTTGATTTATTTTCTCTATTTTGATCCCTAAGTGGCTGCTGCCATGATTTTTATTTTGAGTGCAATTTTGATAGAATTTTAGTTGGGATTTTCACTAGGGTTTTCAGTATATTGAGTTACAACAGAACACGATTCTTTTTGGTGCTTTTTTTTCCCATATTCAGTAGATAAAAATCATGGCGGCAACCACATAGCCATCTTTTTGATGTTCCATTTATTTTACAAAGATACAGGTATGCGGATTTATCATTCAGTTGCTTGCAACTATTGGTCAATTTTCGGTTTATGTTAAAAGTTGATTTGGCAAAATCCTCAGAAAACACAATACATGTTCTAAAATGTAAAGAAGTTGAATGTTAAATGTAAGATATATATCTCATCCATAGTAATCAAAAGAAAGCACATGAAACTAAGGAGATTTACCAATCCAAAAATATAAGCGAATAGAAAACATGATTGGTACCTTATGAATTGGTTTTTGAGGTGCACGATCTTCATCAATCTCCTCAAAACAAGACCCCTCCTCACTGCTACTACTTTCTTGTTTATTATTGGTTTGGAAAAATGCATTTAACACAAAAGAAAAATTACAAAACTGAACCAATGGCATATTTACAATAAATAAATAGAATGATGATAATATGCTGAAAATTTTATTTTGTTTAATACATGCCAAAGGACCAGTCCCAAAAATTATTAAACATACTTTATTTGATATGATGAATTGTTAATAAAGGTCTAATTCTGTAGACTGCTAGCATGAAGGAAGATTTGACCGAGCCAAATCTTCCTTGTACCACACAAAAAAATGTGTGATAACTATGTCTACTCCAACCTTAATTGTTTAAGAATTTAGAATATCAAATAAAGTATGTTTAAGAATTGTTGGGAGTTATATTACACCTTTGTTGTAAACATGCCATTGGTTCAGTTTTGTAAATTTGTTTTTCATGTTAAATGCATTTAAATGGAACATTAAGCATAGTAATAATATTCTTAATCTATTAGTAATTGGTAGATTAAATGTAGATAACACCTTTATCAGTTTAGCATGTTATTATAAGATACTAAAGAAGACCTTCTATTTGTCAGACAAATCTTCATTGTCCCCCACAATGAATACAATGAAGATTGACCTCCTGCCCCACAACAAAGATCATTGTAATAAGATCTTTTAATCATAGTGACAAGAACATAGAAGCATTCTAACTCATTTGTAAAGAAAATAAGCTTTCTATAAAATGGAAGTTTCAACCTAATTAATACTAGCACTTGCACTCAAAGGATAGTGATCTGGCTAAAAGACTTAAGAGATACTTTGACCTAAGAGCTTCATCATCAAGCTCTACAACCTCTTGTAGCTATCTTCATAGAAACAAGAGTCATTGGATACGTCAAATTTCTCACAAGTTTGTACTTAGTTTGTAGGTTGACTTTGTACAGAGTAAATTGTAATTGAAAATTTAAAAACTATTTGCATCTAGTCATTATTCATGCACTATGCAATATGCATTGTGCAACACAATGAAATCAGTAATGTGTATAGAAATGACAAAAACTATATTCCACAATTATTGGGCTAAACTCTAAATTTATTTTCTTTTTATATCTCTATGATATTGAGACCACTTCCATTTTATTAAACATAATTTTTCCCAATTAAAAATCTCAATTAGAATAAGATATAATATAGTGTTAGAATAAACTTTTTACAAAGACATGTAATGCTTATGTTAATGATCAAACACACATATGGATTCACTGTTCCACGGAACAATGGATTACCAGAGTTGCAGAGAATGTAATCTTTTATTGATATTCATCTCTTTGTTTCATACATCTTGATGTAGAGCCCTCTACTATCACCTTAAGGAGACCAAATCAACTGGAGGATTCAACAAGTAACTTGGAATCCACTCAAGGAATTAGCCTCAACTCAAGGATTAAGAAGAGTTCCCTGACTTTGTTAATCACTTCCACAACCATGCATATGTGGTAAAAATTCATGAGATACTAAAGAAGACCTACTATTTATCAGACAAATCTTCATTGTCCCCCACAAAAAAACTAAGTAATAACTACTCTACCCTTAATTTGTTTAAAAATGCACCATATTAGATAAAGTAGGTTCTATCACACATGGCATAGACTCTCTTCAAACTCACAATATGTTGCATATGTAGTAAAAAACTCATGAGATTCTAAAGAAGGCCTCACTCTTAATCAACCAAATCTTCCTTGTACCACATAAAAAATTGTGTGATAACTATGTCTACTCCAACCTTAATTGTTTAAGAATTCATCATATCAGATAAAGTATGTTTAAGAATTGTTGGGACTGGTCCTTTGGCATGTATTAAATAGAATAAAATTTTCAACATATTATTATCATTCTATTTCTTTGTTGTAAACATGGCATTGATTCAGTTTTGTAAATTGTTTTTGTGTAAAATGCATTTAAAATAAAGGTCTAATTTTGTAGACTGCTAGCACGAAGGAAGATTTGACCAAGCAATCTACAAAATTAGACCTTTATCTGCAACTTTGTCTAATTCTATAGACTGCTATGTGTGTTGTAATTTGAAGATTTGTCTAACAAATAGAAAGTCTTCTTTAGTATCTTATAATAACATGCTAAACTGATAAAGGTGTTATCTACATTTAATCTACCAATTACTAATAGATTAAGCATACTATTACTATGCTTAATGTTCCATTTACATGCATTTAACACAAAAAAACAAATTTACAAAACTGAACCAATGGCATGTTTTTTTGTGTGGTACAAGGAAGATTTGGCATTTTTATTAACAATTAATCATATCAGATAAAGTATGTTTAAGAATTGTTGGGATTGGTCCTTTGGCATACTGGATTTAATTCATAAATGGATTTAATTTTACTTTGTATGTGAAATTTTGGGACTTGCATGAGAAGTTTTAGTGTCTAAACACTCAACTAATCCCTCTAACCGATTAGGAGTGGTTGGGGAAGTTGAGAGGAAAGTTTTCAAACATTGGAGACTACTGGTTTGACTATCCATGCATTACTCATGACTGAGACTCATTAAAGGATAAAAAACCCTTCATTTTGGGTTATTGTGTGTGGATTCAAATGTAGGTTTGATTTGGTTAATATTTAGAAGAGATCAATAAAGTATTTAAAGACAATATTACATGTTTGGAGAGGTTTGAGAGGCACTTATCATGACTATACCCTCACAAACAATGACATAGACTGGTTTTACTAAGTTTCCTTTCTCTATTTTGAGGTTTCCTTTCTCTGTCGTAGGGGTATAGTCCTTTGAATTGTTACTATGAATATTAATGATTTGATATAGCATATTTCTCATTTTACTTAAAGTTTGGAATAGCTTGTGCAAGGGTGAAAGTACTTTTGATCATTTTGGTTGTGACTGTTTGTCTACACAGTCAGGAAATGTAACTGTCTAATGATTATATATAATGTTGAATGGATTAAATACTTTATTCTTGGTAGAAGTGAATGGAAGGAATAGTGTTGGTGTTAGGTTTCATTTATTATTGAATTCAATAGTTTCCAAGATGTGTTGAGGAGTTTCTCCTTGTTTAATGTTAACTGTTCCTGCACAATCCACTCATAGAACAGTGAAATACTATGTGGAAGGGATGATTGATAGTGTTCCTTGAGGAAAGGGGGATTGTGAAAGACTTTTTATCATTGTATTGTGTATTTCCAATATGTTTGGATGTAGGGCAGACCAGGAGAATGAAGGATCACTCACTGATTGCATGATAACCCAGTTTTGAAGGGTCACTGGTTGAGGGGACAATCAAGGTCCGGATGATTGGGCCATTGGAGGACCCTATTTATTTGTATGAATGATCATGATATGGTCATAATACAGTGTTTGATCCATTAGAAGGACCTAGGAAGGTGTGGAGGTGGATGTTTGGGAGGCGCTTATCATGATTGTACCCTCACAAACATTGGCATAGACTGGTTTTACTAAGTTTCTTTTCTCTATTGTAGGGGAACAGTCAGAGAGTTCATTGAAAAAATGATCTTTTGAATGGTTACTATGAATATGAATGATTTGATATAGCATATTACTCATTTTACTTGAATTTTAGAATAGTTTGGAAGTTTAAAACTTGTTGATGGTTCTTACAAATGTGAAAATCCTTGGTTTGGGATGGTGTAGGAACTCTGTATATGGTTTTGAAGTTCTGGTTTGGTAAGGAGTTAGTGGTTTCTTTGGAAAGGGAGACCTAATAGAAGGCTAGTCATAGTGCACCAGTATTAGTTCAGGAAGTTGGTCCAAAAGAGTAATACCTTAATTTCAACTATGTTACACAAACTTGAAAAGGGTATCCAAATATGTAGTTTTTTCCCTAAGTCCTTTGGCAAATTTTGGAAAGAGCCTTAGAAAACTAGTCGGGGAGGCTACTAGGAAACTAAGCCTAGTGAGTACCCGGTTGTGAGGTATCGAGTTGATGGGATTTTTGAGATGAATCCACTAATTAGATGGAGGGAAAATGGTGATGTTGATAAGATGTAGAGCCTCTGGTGGCAAAAAACATAGTGTGCACTCTGATAAGGTTTGGTGTTGATAGGATCAATGAGAAGGATCCTCATGAAGATGCTTGGTTGGTGTTGTAGAAACACTTGTGAAGTCCCTCATAACATGACTAATTTCAAGTCCACCTAGGGCCTCTACAAAAATTTGTCAAATTCAACAACATTAGACCCATAATACATTTTTATCATTGATATAACCTTTTTAGAGTCATTTGGAATTGTGGGAAATAGTTCATTTGTAAACCAAATTTGAGTAACTTATCTTGTCTACGAGTCCACCACCCTTTCCTCTACATCAAGGGCTTAACTAAGGATCCAAGAAACCAAAATTCTCAAGACCACTACAAACATCATGACTATTGCTTGTTTCCAGCAGGTCCCTGCTCGTTTTATTTTCTGACTGAGCGATCAAATTTGGGGAAGAATCAGTGTAGATAAAGAGAAAGAGAGAAAACATGGTGTAGTATAATTTCAAGAACAAGTTGGACCTTGGCTAGATCAATAATGCTCACAATCTCATTGCCAAAGTGGCCAAAGACTAGGTTAGGCTGATAAAATATGGGGATGCTTTTTACCCTAATGCTGGCAAGAGTTATTTTATTAATAAGATTACTAGGGTAGATGTGGAAGTGAAACCTTATTCTTTTACTACTAAGCCTATGTTTGTCAGGCATATTGATTATAAGTACTTGAGCTATCAGGTTATTGATACCCTATTATTTTGGACCACCCCTTGGAGGAAAAGAACACCATCGAGATGCTTAGTATTATTGCCTTGTCTCATTTGAAGGCAGTTATTTTGTTTTTCCTTGATGTTTTGGGGTCCTGTGGTTATATTATTGCGAAATAGGTAGCTTTGTTTCACAATGTAAAACCTCTATTTTCCAATAAGCCTCTCATTGTAGTTTGTAATCAGATTGATTTCCAACCACTAGAGACACTATAGGAGGAGGATTCAAAATTAATTGTGGAGATGAGATCTAAGGCTAGGAAAAATATGGGTGTGGATTTTCAACCACTAGACGCTACTCTCTATGAGTTCTTTGGAGGAATAAGGGGTGATTGTGGTGAAGAATGTGGCATGCAAGAGGTTGTTGGAGTAGAGAGTGGAAATTAAGATGAGGTCGAAGAAGATCAATAGTTGTCTCAATAGAATTCATCTTGCAATGCCCAAGCTGTGAGATGGGAAAGAGAGGCCCTCTTGTAGGATTCATGTTGCAATACCCAAGCGAGTTGCAATGACCAAGGAAGTTTGAAAAGAACAAGGAATATGGCTTAAACAGAATGGGAAGACATCTTTCTAGCCTGGGCCCGGATCCTTCAGCAATTAGCTTCATAATAAATGAAGTAGATGAGAGATGAGCAATTAGCCTCCCAAGTAAAATCTCATAGATAAACTATGTGTACCCCAATTCATGTGCCCTCTGTGCGTACCTAAATGATACATTTGAAACAACAAGGGTAAGGCTTAAAGAAGTTAATTTTGCATCATAGTCTGTAGTTGTTGCAGAAACTACAGACTATGATGCAAAATTAACTTCTTTAAGCTTTACCCTTGTTGTTTCAAATATATCATTTAGGTACACACATAGGGCAAATGAATTGTGGTACACATAGTTCATTTATGAGATTTTTCTTGGGAAGCTAATTTCTCAACTCTCATCTACTTCATTTATTATGAAGCTAATTGTCGAAGGATCCAGGCCCAGGCTAGAAAGACGTCTTCCCATTCTATTGTGGATAGGTATTTCATAAAACATACATACCCATTGCACGTGCATTCTTGATTTAGAGTGGTAAAATCTTATTTTGGATTTGAGGGAGATAAGACAAACACATAAAGAACATGCACATAAACACGATAGCTGAGAAACATAAATGTAGATATCACAAAAGCTGAGAAACATAAATGTAGGCATCATGGTCACATTTTTTTAGAGACACAACATAATTGAATGGTATACCTAGACGATGCAATACAACCACTATTCCTTCGATTCCAAGTTGACATTGTGGGATCCAAAAACCATAGATAAGGAATAAATTTAGAGAGTGGAGGAGGGCCATAATGACCAAAATAATATAGGGTCCCTAATTATTTCAATCATTATGGCCCTCCTCCTCTACTCTCTAAATTTATTCCTTATCTATGGTTTTTGGATCCCACAGTGTCAACTTGGAACTGGAGGAGTATTGGTTGTGTTGCATTGTCTGGGTATACCACTCAATTATGTTGTGTCTCCAAAAAATTGTTACAATGATGCCTACATTTATGTTTCTTAGTTGTTGTGTCCCAAGACCCCTTATGACCCTTTACGACCCTTTACGATCCCTAAGAATACATCTTAGAGGTCTTAAAATGTTGTAAAGGGTCATAAGATGCTCCTAGGAGGGGCCAGATGAGCTTCCACCTTCATGTGGTTGGCCCTGTTAAGTAGAGAAAGTTAAACTATTCTCGAAACAAAGAGAAGCTCAATAATCTAAAGTCTCAGTCCATGAAGATGCTGAAAAAATGACGAGAATCAATGATGGAGAGTTTTTAGATACTGAGAAGACGTATTTCTAGTGGAGGCCAGAAGGGAGTTTTGTGGATATTTTCTAGATGTGGAGATTTTCTAGAGAGGGTTTCCAGATTGAGTACCAATGTAGAGATGATGATTCAGTAACTTATGTCTATAAAACCTTCACAACTATCCCTTTTTTGACCTCCACTCATACCTCTTCATAGAATCTAGAAACTTTGGATACTATTTCTCATCCAGGCACAAAATGTGCTAGTGATCGTATAAAATTACTTTTGCGAGACTGGGATCAATTATGAGAAGGTAAAAAACAAGATAATATTATTGTATCTTTCATTTCTTTTATCCATTCATATTTTTTGCCTTCTCTTATATTGGATACTGTGCACTGTACATAAAGGCAAGGCGGTTATTATTCTTGATGATTGACAGGTATAAGTCTTCTAGGCCTTACCCAAAAGCTAGGGCTAAAGAGAGTAGAGCTCAAGAGACCATCATAGTTGGTCTCCTTCTTTGGTCCATATGTTAGGACTATGTAATACTGAGAGGGGGGGTGAATCAGTATTACATAACTTATAATTTAATTTTAAACAATTATATATAATCCAAAGTAACACAGAAATGAAAAGAACATATAAGCATAACACATTACTCATGACACCATGATTTGTTCTCGAGGAAACCCTCATTAAAGGGAAAACCCCAGTGGGGATGGTACCCAGAAATATGCACTAAAGTATAATGTCCCTATTAGGAGATATGGCCCTGTGAGGATCTGATTGTTATATAGTACATTTCCTTGTTAGAGGATTACAAAAACCCTGTTAGGGGCATACAAAACACGTGGTTAAAGGTGGTGAGCATACTACTCTTACAATCAATACTATTCCAAAATAGTTCTCAAAAAGGGAACAATACAAGCACTTATCTTTCTTTGATGGTTCCATTTGTAGCTCAACTTATTACTGATCTTGCATCTAATCACTGCTCCTATGTTCACAAAATTATCATTTTTATCATCTCACATCCATACTGCTTTCACAAAAACAATCTATACTTATACAAAATTAGCCTCTCAGTCGTCTTCACAATTTCCATCCAAAACATAATAGAAACTTGTGTAAATGATATATATGGAGTTGGGGCTCTTGTATTACCAAAGAGTTGGCACTATACTCTATTTACATGTCTTAGCATGTTACCATATCCATTATGTTTTCCTTAATATTTACAACTGTTCATGTACCCTAATATACTATCTTACTATCTTCGCATACCTTCCAAACACTATATCTCACACACCAGCTATCCCAAACTCATGTGATCTTAACTGAAGCATTAAATATCCCAAAATACCTTCAGTTAACTTCACAAGCAATAATACCTTATTTTTCTTCATTTCTGTCCAAAACTGTGGTACTGTACCCTTTTTTCCTGATTTTGGACTTAGTCATTTTCATGACTATGAATCCAGTGGCAACCTCCACAACATGCGATCATACTATCATAAGTGTTTCCATAAATGACAACCCTTATAAGATTCCCATTACTCCAAAACATCATATTCCAACACCATATACTTACAAAACATTTTACATTTCATTAGCTCATCAAATTCGATGATTTGAAAGAATTTAATGGATGATATTTTCATGTATAACGTACATTATTTTAGTTTGACGCTGGATGAATTTATCTACATCATGCAATTGTAGACATCGAGCATAGCCATAAAGAAGCATCACCTCCTATGGCTTGAGTAATGTAGGCCATGAGAGGAGATGCTTCTTTATCGCTATGCTCCTAATCTACAAGTGTGCAGAGTTGATAAATTCGTGCAATGTCAACTTAAATAATATACGTTATCATGAAAATATTCTATTAAATTTTTTCAAATACCCTCATTTGATGAGCTAATGAAAGGTAAAACATTTTGTCAGTATATGGACCAAAGACAGAGACCCTATGATGGTCTCTTGAGCTCTGCTATCTTTAATGTGAGTATCCATTGCTTTTTCGATAGAACTTATATTTATTTCGATAGCATTGCTATACATCTGACAACTTTTCCTATCAGAGAGTCACTCCTATCCATCACACTTCTAACCATTATAATGTCGGAGAGGGTCCCTTTTTGACAGATATTTGTGATCGCAATGCTATATCTCCAATAGGTAGACCTGTCAGAGAATCATTGCATATGCATCGCCAATTTGACAAACTTTTCGATAGATGTTTTTCAGAGTTTCGATAGATATATCGTATGAAATACCATAGTAGATTTTCTAATAATGTGGCCAATTCAAATGGAAAAGGCTGTTAGAATACTGATGAGTATCACTTTCGTTGCAATTTGCAATGCAAAAATGTTGACGAACATATCTGTCGAAGTGTTGACAAATAGGGGTTGCAAATCCAATAGATAGCTATCAGAATATGGCCTCAAATGTACTAGTGAGACTAGATGTAGAGTTATCGATGAAGTGTGGAAGGTAATCATTAATAGTGGAAGCTCAAAGAATTTGGCATCTGGAGAAATGGTTGCAAAGTTGCAGTTAGAAAGATTGAAACACCCGAGACCCTATCAAATTTCATGAATCAAGGATGAGCATACATTATTTGTAAGTGAACAATGTTATGTGAATTTAAAAATTGGAAATTACTATGATAAGGTGTTATGTGATATCATGCCTATGGATTGTTGTCATATTTTTTTGGGTAGACCTTGGCAATATGATAGACATGCTATATATGATGGAAGATTTCATAAATATACAATTTGCATTGATGGAAAAAAGAAAATCTTGTTGCCTTTGATTGAAGAACCTGTTAGTAATGTTTGTACATGTGTGAAAGTTTGTTTGATGGAAGGAAGAAAGTTTGTTAAGGATTTGAAGAATAATGATGTGTTTTTTGCTGTGATTCCTAACAAACTGAGTGAGAAGTGTGTAAAATCTAGCTAGATATTACCAATTCCATGAAATGACATATATTAATGCTAAATTTTGTGAAAAAAAATGTTAGTATGCAAAGATATCAAAAATAATCTTTCATTTTAAGCCTGGAGTAAATTCAGTTACCTTTTTGGGAATTCAAGGAGTATGAATTTCCTCTGATGGCACTATCAGATGTCCAAGACTTGTCTCATAGTTCCTAAAATAGAAAAATGGAAACCCTTGGAAAATGATTGAGGTATTTTGCAAGTTGATGTGACATTCTCCCTAATGTGGAGTAAATGAAAAATGCATGCGGAGATGGTTAATTTCTCTATAAAAAGGGCAATGCATTTGAAAGGTGGCATAAGCATTTAGCAGACCTTGATAGTTGAGAGTGAAGGATTTTGCCAGCTTAGTTGAGAAGTATGGACACTCGTATGAGATTCGCATACCCAAACCAGTTTGTAACTCTCCCTTCCTCTATTTCCCGTACTCTTATTTTCTCCAGTAGCCTGGATGTTTCCTTGTCTATCTTTCCCAAAGTTTGTGAAGATGATTCACAACTGTCCATTATATTGTTAAGATTGGCCCTGTCTTTGGCTATGGCCTCCTCAACATCCTTCAAGTGTTTGCAGGGGTTTATGCAATAGTTGTATAGCTTCCTGCCTTGTGCTACACAACTCTTAGCCTTGAGAGTGGTAGCTTTTAGAATGCCTAAGTCCCACGAGATGGACTTGTGAACTTCGCTCAACTTTTTCTCCAACAAGTTCCTTTCAGCCTTGTCCTCTGTTGTTCTTAGCAATGAGTCAAAATGAATATCAAAGCTATCCAGTACTATACCAAGATTCTTAGTTTCATCCTTATCTTTTAGGATAATAAGAGAGGGTAGTAGCTTGTTTACTATTTCTATGGCCCTGCCCATTATCTTGGCTCTTTTGTCTCCTTTCTGGTATGATCTCTCCTTGGCTTTAGCAAATTCCATGAATGAGAGTCTCATCAGCTCATCTTCATCCATGATATCCACATTAGAACTTACTAGTTTAGCAATATTTTCCAACAATAGAGATGAATCCAGTCTGATTTCAGTGGTCTCCTCTACCTTAGGTTATTTTTATTAATGTCCTTCTTGTCATAACTCCTTCTCATGTACTCTTTCAGCTTGTTTTTCTTCTGATTTCCTTTCTTCTATCTATTCCTGATCTTTGATTTCCATCACACTATCCATCTTTTCCATGTCTTGTCATAACTCCTTCTCATGTACTCTTTTGGCTTGTTTTTCTTCTGATTTCCTTTCTTCTATCTATTCTTGATCTTTGATTTCCATCGCACTATCCATCTTTTCCATGAATGGATCACTTATATCCTAAAAAGTGTCAAGGCTAATAGGCACACTAGTGACAAAGTAGTTTGGTTGCAAGTCAACTTGAGCACTCTTATCTATTGTCTGTGAACTCTCTCCTAAACCCAAGGACATAGGTTTAGCAATCTTAGGAGGTGACACCTTTTTGGGTATGGTATTCATTAGAACTTGATCTAGTGCCTTTTGGGTATCATCAATTACCTCATCATATCTTCTAGGCATGATCTTGACTAGCCTAGTCTTTGTTCTTAGAAGAGGTTTTAATTCAATTATGATTCTTTCTCGTTCCTGAATGAACACAACTAGCAACATATCATAGATTGTTTTGTTCCTTATGTTATCATCTTCTGAATGTGCTAACTATTTTCTAATTTCCAGTTTGCTATAGAGATCTTTGGGAACACTTGCTTCAATTTCCAACAGGTTTTTCTTGAAGACCAACAGGTGCTCAATAATGGTGTCTTCAATGATTGCTTGATCTTTCGGGCTGTATCTCTCATAATATCTATTTATATATATCAAATTTCCATCCTTGATAACCCTCTTCTATAGTGCTTTCATATCAGGTTTCTATAGAGTTTGTGAATTCTTTTGAGTCACCTTTTCTTCCTCCTTTTCAGTTAACTTCTTTTCTCTTTTATTCCTCTTTTCTCCTATCCCTTTTTCACTTGGACTGATATGTTTGCCTATCCTAGAAGATCTTCTAGGAGTGACCATAGACATAACTTCTTGAATCTCTTCTTCTTTCTTATAAGCAATGATAATAATAGGAACTACTGATTTCTCTACCTTAGAAGGATTAGGTGCATTAATAGCCATGCTAGAAGATGCCTCCATTTTATCTCTTATGTTCTTTAACTGCTCCTTGGTGATTCCTACCTTCGCGGTGATATCTTCAACAATTTTTCTAACTTTTTTTTTCCTTGTTACCTTTTCTTTTTCTTCTCTTACTTTCTCATACTTCTCACTGTAACTACACCATCTTTCTTGGGTAGTGTCCTTTTCTACTGCGAGTACATGCTCTACTTTCATGGTTAGGACTTTAGCACTTACTTCATATCCCATGGGATAACACCACTTGGTTCTAGGTTCTATTTCCTCAAAGCATACACAATCTGTTTCAACCATGAAGCATATGGTGTCTTCATATTTTTCTACTAACTCTTCTGGTATCCTATACCTTTCTTTCATTCATCTTTGTAGTATTTTTGTCATAGAAAACAATTCACCATCTACCCAGTCCTTCTTTTATCTTCTATAGCTTTCTGATATTTGAATTCCAGTGGGTACATCACTCTTCCATGCTTTGGGATGCATGCCAAGAAAGTTATGAATGACATGAATATACATGTGAACTAGTAGTGATCCAAACCTAAATGCTTTGGATTTGTCTTTCTTAATAATCTTGATATTATCCAGAAATTGTTGTGCCAATACTTCACAAAGATTATACTATTTGTTTTCCTTGACCATTCTATAGGCCATCATGACAACTCCAGTAGAAACAGAGTTTGATCTACTATTGTGAAACACCTTGTCTCCTAGAAACATTGCTACTAATTTGACATCTTGTAAGTATATGTCATTTACTTTCATCCCTCTCTTATCCCATTTATAATGAGTTAGGGTTTCTGCATGTTTTTTTAGGTTTTTCTCTGCCACAGGTAGAGCTCCTTCATTGTCAAGGCCTGTGATCTCATGAATCATCTGAGCACAAATTTTTGTAGGTTGCTCACCAATCCATAAAAACTGGTCATGAATTTTGTTGAGAATGATTTTAAACCATTCGACCTCTGATAATTCCGCTAGATGGGTTAACTTAAAGATTGATTTATCCTTTAGATGTTTGAATTCTTCTATAAAGGATCTGTCAACTTCTATTATACTGTCTAACTCACTGTAGATATTAACATCCCTAATCATCTCATACTTGCAGTGAATATATGCCCTAATATCTTCTACGTGCAACGTGCCTATAGGGGTTTGAGAAAATTCCCCTTCCGAATCATCCTCACAAGATTTGTATGGATGCCTTTTGAACTTATACCTAGGTCTATCTACTACATCATAAATTACGGGTGCATCCATGAATTTCAAGAGATTAGGTCTAAATACCTTATATGTGCACAAATCTGATGCTTATCCTTATGCAAGCACAAGATCTCTCTGCTAGACTACTGCTTTGCCTTCACACTTGTATTCTCCTTAGTTGCTGATCAACAAATGGTGGAGAAATGAAGTCTTTCAAGTCTTTTATTCATTGCAAGTTGAGTGTGTGCATTAAACACAGGTAGCTCAACTTCACATGTCATCTAGTCAATGCAAAACTCACGAACACAGAAGATAAATCTTCAGGTGCTGCAATCTCATCCATAGATTCAAGGACATATGTGCATATCAAATCTAAGCTCACACAAGCTTAATCCACTTATATAAGGGCTGGATAATTTCTGCTGTCTTCATCCACTGCTCCCCATGAGGCCATGAGGCCTTCTAGGTTGATGCCTCAAAGAATTCATAATGAAAATACACAGCATCACAAGATGTCTCTCCCTGAACCACTGCCTTATTTAGAACTTTTACTTGCCATATCTTCTCATTCTCTAATTTATTGCTTTCATTTATGTAATTATTTAGGCTTATACCACTGTCACTAATATTCTTTATTATGACTATAGGTAGTGGTGTTTCTGGTTCATTAAATCTTCTTGGTCCTCTTATGTTGTTCTCTCCATTGTATCTACAGAACTTTGCAATGTGACCTGGATTATTGCATTTGTAACAAATGGGTGGTCTTCTTCTATCTTGACTGGTCTGCAACTTATAGTACCTTGTTGTGTGCCCAAAGTTATTACATTTTTGACATGTAATCTTGGTTGTAGTTTCTTCTCTGATATAGTCGTGCTTGTACCTGGATTGATTAGGTTTTCTGCAATCTTCCTTTTTGTGTCCATACTCATAGCAATTAAAATAGGAGCTGGTAAAGGGTTTGGAATTATCATTACTTCTGTAGTTTCTTTTTATGTGACCAACTTTGTTGCATCCAAAGCATCTACCTTTGAAGGGTTTAAATTGTTTTCTAGAATCTTCATTTGTAGGTCTTTTATTTGGAATAGATCTTTCCTCATTTTTGGCTTCTTTTGGTTCTTCTTGAGATTTTGAACTTCCGGCTCCATTGGGTCCATTCATGTCTCCTTTAGATCTCTGTTCAGTATTCTTGTCATTTTTCATGTGTAACTCCTCAATGAGCAATCTGGCTTGAGTGAGTTCACCTTTGATGATCTAATTGTAATTATCCAATTCCTGATATTTATCTTTGTAATGGTGAAGTTCTGTTTTCATATTTTCAATCTGGAGGTTGGCTTCTTTTAGTGACTTTTCAACTTTTTTTCTTTCATCCTTCTCATGTTGAATCTCCTTAATCATTAAGAGATTGATTGGTTATTTTTATTGCTCTAGCTGTTTTACTTTTTCTGATGTATCTTTGTCAGAACCTTCTTTGATATTCTCCATAAGATCTTGTCTCTGATCTTTTACAATCTCAAGTTGTTCTTTAAGTTTCCTCATGAAACCTTCTGCTCTTCTCAATTTGAATTTTAGTTTTCCATTTTGAACTTTCATACTATCTAAATCTTCATGTGAATCTTCAAAGTTCACTTGTAAATATTTTGAATCCATTTTGATCTCCCTTAAGCTATTAAGATTTCTTTCAAAGGGTCACTTGCTCTGATACTAATTGTTAGGATTAGGTAATACTGAGAGGGGGGTTGAATCAGTATTACAAAACTTAGATTTTAATTTTAAACAATTATATATAATCCAAAGTAATGCAGAAATGAAAAGAACATATAAGCATAACACATTACTCATGACACCATGATTTGTTCTCGAGGAAACCTTGATTAAAGGGAAAACCTCAGTGGGGATGGTACCCACAAATATGCACTAAAGTATAATGTCCCTATTAGGAGATCTAGCCCTGTTAGGATCTGATTGTTACATAGTACATTTCCTTGTTAGAGGATTAAAAAAACCCTATTAGGGGCATGCAAAACACCTAGTTAAAGGTGGTGAGCATACTACTCTTACAATCAATATTGTCCCAAAATAGTTCTCAAAAAGGGAACAATACAAGCACTTATCTTTCTTCGATGGTTCTAGTTGTAGCCCAACTTCTTACTAATCTCACATCTGATCACTGCTTTGATGTTTGCAAACTTATCTTTTTTATCATCTCACATCCATACTGCTTTCACAAAAACAATCTATACTTATATAAAATTAGCCTCTTAGTCGGCTTCACAATTACCATCCAAAACATAATAGAAACTTGTGCAAATGATATATATGGAGTTGGCACTCTTGTATTACCAAAGAGTTAGCACTATAATTTATTTACATGTCTTAGCATGTTACCATATCTATTATGTTTTCCTTAATCTTCGCAACTGTTCATGTACCCTGATATACTGTTTTACTATCTTCGCATACCTTCTGAACACTGTATCTCACACACAAACTATCCCAAACTCATGCAATATTAACTAAAGCATGTAAATATCCCAAAATACCTTTAGTTAACTTCGCAAGCAATAATACCTTGTATGTCTTCATCATTGTCCATAACTGTGGTACTGTATCCTATTTTCTTGATTTTGGACTTAGTCATTTTCATGACTGTGAATCCAGTGGCAACCTCCACAACATGCGATCATACTATCATAAGTGTTGCCATAAATGAAAACCCTTAGAAGATTCCTAGTACTCCAAAACATCATATACCAACACCATATACTGACAAAATGTTTTACATTTCGTTAGCTCATCAAATGCAGTGATTTGAAAGAATTTAATGGATGATAGTTTCATGTATAACGTACATTATTTTAGTTTGACACTGAACAAATTTATCTACTCCGTGCACTTGTAGACATCGAGCATAGCCATAAAGAAGCATCACCTCCCGTGGCTTGAGTAATGTAGGCCATGGGAGGAGATGCTTCTTTATCACTATGCTCGTAGTCTACAAGTGCGCAGAGTTGATAAATTCATCCAACGTTAACTTAAATAATATACATTATCATGAAAATATTCTATTAAATTCTTTCAAATACCCTCATTTGATGAGCTAATGAAAGGTAAAATATTTTGTTAGTATATGGACCAAAGACGGAGACCAACTATGATGGTCTCTTGAGCTCTGCTATCTTTAATGAGAGTATCTGTCACTTTTTTGACAAAACTTATATTTATTTCAATAGCACTACTATATGTCTGACAGATTTTCCTGTTGGAGAGTCGCTCCTATCCATCACACTTCCGACCATTATAATGTCAGAGAGGGTCCCTTTTTGATAGATATTTGTGACGACAATGCTATATCTCTGATGGGTAGACCTGTTGGAGAATCGTTGCATATCCATTGCCAATTTGACAGACTTTTTGACAGATGTTTTTCAGAGTTCTGATAGATATATCGTATGAAATAAAATAGTAAATTTTATAATAATGTGTCCAGTTCTGATGGAAAAGTCTGTTAGAATACCGATGAGTATCACTTTCATTGCAACTTGCAACGCAAAAACATCAACAGACATATCTGTCGAAGTGTTGACAAATAGGTGTTGCAAATCCAATAGATAGCTATCAGAATATGGCCTCAAATGTACTAGTGAGACTAGATGTAGAGTTGTCGATGAAGTGTGGAAGGAAATCATTGATAGTGGAAGCTCAAAGAATTTGGCATCTGGGGAAATGGTTGCAAAGTTGCAGTTGGAAAGATTGAAACACCCGAGACCCTATCAAATTTCATGGATCAAGGATGAGCATACATTATTTGTAAGTGAACAATGTTATGTGAATTTAAATATTGGAAAGTACTATGATAAGGTGTTATGAACTTATGTGATATCATGCCTATGGATTGTTGTCATATTTTGTTGGGTAGACCTTGGCAATATGATAAACATGCTATTTATGATGGAAGATTTCATAAATATACAATTTGGGCTGATGGGAAAAAGCAAATTTTGTTTCCTTTGATTGAAGAACCTGTTATTAATGTTTGTACATATGTGAAAGTTTTTTTGATGAAAGGAAGAAAGTTGTTTAAGGATTTGAAGAAGAATGATGTGTTTTTTGCTATGATTCCTAACAAACTGAGAGAGAAGTGTGTAAAATCTAGCTAGATATTACTAATTCCATGAAATGACATATATTAATTCTAAATGTTGTGAAAAAACATGTTAGTATGCAAAGATATCAAAAATAATCTTTCATTTTAAGCCTGGAGTAAATTCAGTTACCTTTTTGGGAATTCAAGGAGTATGAATTTCCTCTGATGGCACTATCAGCTGTCCAAGACTTGTCTCACAGTTCCTAAAATAGAAAAATGGAAACCCTTGGAAAATGAGTGAGGTACTTTTGCAAGTTGATGTGACATTCTCCCTAATGTGGAGTAAATGAAAAATTCATGTAGAGATGGTTAATTTCTCTATAAAAAGGGCAATGCATTTGAAAGGTGGCATAAGCATTTAGCAGACCTTGATAGTTGAGAGTGAAGGATTTAGCCAACTTAGTTGAGAAGTATGGACACTCCTATGAGATTCGCATACCCAATGCCCCAAGATCCTTTCCTAGGATTTATAGAAGATGATAGGATGGCCGCATTGGTTAGTACAAATGATAAATTAGTTCTCACTACCTTAAAATAGTTACTAGGTGAAGATTTTATGCATAGGGAGGACCACTATCGACTAAACATGGACATTTCATCTAGGTTTGTAGGCTTTCTACTAGACCTAGGAGAGTCTAGGAATGTGATAGTGTTTCTTGAAGCAAGTATGCTTGGCATAATTATGTGTGACAGGCTCAAGAATGTTCTTTCCATGGCTCGAGATGATGTCACCTTGCTAGTAGAACTGATCTGTAGGTCTATCTAGAGACATGAGAAAATATGACGTTCATTCTATTTGTTATGAATTTTTTTTACTAGCCCCTTGACATCCATCATTTTTATGCATGACATGGAGCTGAATTTATGAAGAAATATCTAGAACCAAATGAGGAAATGGCTAAGGAGGAGATAGAAAAATTATTCTTGAGAATTATGTTTGAGAAAGCCAGGGATTCGCCCATGGAATCAAGTCAAAGAGAATCTTCCAAATCAGAAGACAACATGGAAGAGGGAGAATATGACTCAGTGGACAATGAGCCTAGCTCCGAAGACTCTTGACTTGTGCCTTGAAAAAAAATATTTTTCTTTCCAAAAAAAAATGTTAGGATATATAGAATGTAAATGACAAAAAAAATCTTGTTAGTTTTTGAAGAATTTTGAAAATATTCATAGATACTGTTGATAAATATAATATATGAATTTATCTCATTTATCTCAGTGTCTACATATAATTTTCTTGTCATTTATTTCTTTGAAGTGCTCAATTTTTAAGTCTTAAAATGAACCTTTAATGTTTTGTTGTAAAGAGTTGGAATATCATAACAAAGGGCCTTATCACTGCACACATGACAATGATAAGGCAGAAAATACCTTTCTGATGTAGTGCAAGGTAGGAGAATCCCCAATGGAGATGTCCTAGCCCCCAGAAAATAACCACATAATAGAATATAATAACAATACAGAGATATAGATCCACACAATGCCAATACTCATAATAGAATCATCATATTTTCATCCAACATGCCCAGCTGTAAGGCCTTCCGGGTTACGGCCAAATACAATGCAATTACAATAGAAACTCCATAAGATCTCATAAGATCCAAACTAAACCCTAGCTAGCCTAGATCCACACACTGGTAGGAACCCCCAAGGAAGATCTAAACTTGTGCTCGCAAGCCCACCAAGCAATCCCCTTGTTTCCCAAGCCGCAGCCACTAGCTCCTCTCAAAACTCACTCCTCTACCTCTTCCTCTTCTCCAAGATGGATGAATAATCACTAAAGACTTCCCCCACAACCCCTACTTATACCAATCTAAGCCATAGGTTGGCCTTGAACATAAATTAAATACAAATATCGAAATTAAATGCCACAAGTTGGCCAACAACAACAATTAAATGCCCAAAATAGATGTCTTAGTAAAATTTTGATATCTCCTAGCTCTGAATGAATTAGAAATCATGCTTCGAACTATAGGTATAAATATAGGCCCTCTTCAATCCCTAAAATTTTCAGCCTCTAACTATATGTGGAAAATTACTTATACGGCCTGTAATAGGCACCAAATTCCTAAGAAAGGCTGAGCTCCTCCTAGGCCATGCTGAGCAACCAAGACCATGCCAAGTTCCATTAAATACATCAAAACCAATTACCAAAGACCCAAGTAGGTTTATCCAACTCTACCAAACCCCTCACATATGAAAATAAGTCCACACAACTCCATCAAATCTCCCAAACATGTAGGATAGCCAACTACCCTGGGATGCTCCTGCATCAAACTCCCCAGGTGCAAAAAGAAGTATGCCTCATACTTTGATGCTAGATGAAATATCCGCAACCATCTTCATCTTCACCAAAGGCTTCCACTCCAACAGGGACAATAGAACCAACATGAAAATCATCCAAATCTGCATCCATTTGTCAACCACTAGAATCTCAACCATCCAATCAACATGCTCACTCCCAGGAACAAACTGAACATAGTACCTCACCAACATTCTCTGTAGCTGATCACTACCAACAAAAACAATATCCTCAAACATGAAATCCATGTCACCAACATGTAAGCTCAAATCCACAATAGGAGCAACATGTAAACCCTCAACCATGTCAACCACCAACAGGTCCACATCAGGAACATACAGATCTGTAGTATCATGTAGATCCTCAACCACATCAACAACTAGTGAATCCACACTAGCAACATCCATATCACCAACATATGGATCATCACCCTTAGCAACCTGATTATCCACAACCAAGTGCTCCACAATTTCCATGTTAGACTCAACCAACTGATCATGAAAACCAATCTCAATCACAACATCAACAAGGTTAGGAATCTCCATAGAAACATCCACAAGTTTCTCCGCAGGTTCTGCATCAGCCTCCACACATTGATCAACAAAACCAACTTCCATCTCGACCTTTCTATGCCCTCTTCTATCGTTGTCTCTTTTCTGATGAATCACTCTTCTCTTTTTCAGCTCTGCTTCTAATACAGCCACTTGCAGCTTCTTCAAATCTAGTATTGCAACTCTTGCCACTTCTTGATATCTCTCTCTAATTTTCTCAAGTCTAGGAATTCTAAGAATCCATCCAATCACAAAATTCATCTTCTTCTTTCTCTTCTCTATACTCGCGTCCTCTTAAGGAAAACTTTACCCAACCCAAGGTCCTGGTGCAAACTGCCTCACATTCGGTGCTCTATCCACACACTCAGGAACAACTGTGTTATGATAAACTCCACCCAAGGTCCTGGTGAAAACTGCCTCACATTTGGTGCTTTGTCCGCACACTTAGGAACAACTGTGTTATGCTAAACTCCACCCAAGGACCTGGTGCAAATTGCCTCACATTTGACACTCTGTCCACACACTCAGGAACAATTGTGTTATGCTAAACTCCACCCAAGGTCCTAGTGCAAACTGCCTCACATTCGGTGCTCTATCCACACACTCAGGAACAACCTTCACTCTGATACCACTTGATGCAGTACAAGGTAGGAGAATCCCCGATGGAGATGTCCTAGCCCCCAGCAAATAACCACACAATGGAAAATAATAACCTGGCTCTGATACCACTTGATGTAGTGCAAGGCAGGAGAATCCCCGATGGAGATGTCCTAGCCCCCAAAAAATAACCACATAATAGAATATAATAACAATACAGAGATATAGATCCACACAATGCCAATACTCATAATAGAATCATCATATTTTCATCCAACATGCTCGGCTGCAAGGCCTTCCGGGTTATGGCCAAATACAATGCAATTACAATAGAAACTCCATAAGATCTCGCAAGATCCAAACTAAACCCTAGCTAGCCCAGATCCACACACTGGTAGGAACCCCCAAGGAAGATCTAAACTTGTGCTCACAAGCCCACCAAGCAATCCCCTTATTTCCCAAGCCGCAGCCACTAGCTCCTCTCAAAACTCGCTCCTCTACCTCTTCCTCTTCTCCAAGATGGATGAATAATCACTAAAGACTTCCCCCACAACCCCTACTTATACCAATCTAAGCCACAGGTTGGCCCTAAACATAAATTAAATATGAATACTGAAATTAAATACCACAAGTCGGCCAACAACAACAATTAAATGCCCAAAATAGATGTCTTAGTAAAATATCGATATCTCCTAGCTCTGAATGAATTAGAACTCATGCTTCGAACCGTAGGTAGAAATATAGGCCCTCTTCAATCCCTAAAATTTTCAGCCTATAACTCTTTGTGGAAAATTACTTATACGGCCTGTAATAGGCACCAAATTCCTAAGCAAGGCTGAGCTCCTCCTAGGCCATGCTGAGCAACCAAGACCATGCCAAGTTCCATTAAATACATCAAAACCAATTACCAAAGACCCAAGTAGGTTTATCCAACTCTACCAAACCCCTCACATATGAAAATAAGTCCACACGACTCCATCAAATCTCCCAAACATGTAGGATAGCCAACTACCCTGGGATGCTGCTGCATCACTTTCTAAGAACGCACACACAAAAAGGGGAAATGATGTTGTGTTGGAAGGCTTTCTCTTAATGAAGAAAATGGTTAGTGCAACATAAAATAACATCACCATTTAAAATTTGAAGATTTTGACAAACAATGATGACAATTGTGAAAGACCTACTGCAACTAACAAGGGACTAGCGACTATACATGAGACACCTAAAATGTGTCACCTTTTGTATTAGCACTTATTAAAATAAAAACAAACTAAACAAAATAAAACCTAATGATTTACACTAACCAATAACCTAATCTTTTTACAAGAAGCCATTTACTAGGCTTGGGAAATAGTCACCCTTGTGGCCTAGGTTTTTCTTTTTAATCAATGGCTCTAGAAAATTATGAAAATAGAAAGGTAACATGGGTATTACCCTTCTTAGGTATGATATGTCAGAGGTGACAACATTGTGACTCAACTTGGGTTATAGGCTAAATTAGGAAAAGCAACTATGTTTCAATCCAAAAGGTACATTTCAAACAAATCTAAATCCATGTTCTTTCAACATGAAAATATAGTAATTTTGAAAATCATTAATAAACAGCTAGTACATTTTATGAATAAACAAGACTTTATTATTCTTTTCTATAAATGTAAATTTATTTATCAAAATTTTGTAAAAATGCTTCACACAATCTGTGAAACTAGCTAAAAGAAATCATTGCATTTTGATTTAAAATTATGCATGAATACAAATTTAAGTGGAAAGGTAAAGAGTGTAAATAAGGGGCTAGTCATTTCCTACAATGAATGGGTTGTTACTAGGTTTTCCTTGATGTCTTGTCCTACTAAGCATTCCTGCTCCATGATGTTGTGCTATCATGTAACCTGAAAAATGTGAGCGAGAATGAATTAGAACTATGGATAGTTCTAAGTAATGATTGGTTTAAATTCATCCACATTTACCCCACATAATCATTCATCACTTCAAACCAAGATGCATTTTTTATTTCTAACATTTTTGTTGCTTGTGTAGTGCCAAGTGTCTCTCATTAGCAATATTGGATTTAATTAATAAATCAACCCTTTCTCCCAAGAATCACCTACATTCAAACATTGGTCATAGAAAGAGAGAAGCAAACAACTATGGAGGCTTGAACTCAACCATCCATGAAAGAGGAAACATTCTGGATGTGCAAAAATAAAATTTGCAATACAATAAAATTGAATGTGTTGTGTTATTGAAAACAAGAGAGATTAATCCTTATAAAGGAGATCAAAACCCTAAAAGGGTAAAGAAACCTAGGTTGCATGATAATAATTAATAAAATAATTAATTATTATATGCCTAAAGTTTAGCTTAAGTAAGTAAAGAGATAATAAGTGACTTAATAATTAAATCAATATGATTTAATTAATAAGAAAAACAACTTATTACTCTAACACCCTCCCTTGAGATAAACTTAGAGAGTGGCTAGAAACCTAGAACAACCACTGAAAGCAAACGGGTCTTGGTAACAAAGGCATGATCAGGTACCCAAGTACAACATAGAGTCTCTATAAAGCAGAGAAATAGAGAAAACCACATGGGAAAAAGATCTACTCCAAAAGAGATGAAGACTAACTGAAATACTAAAGAAGCCTCCAAAACTGGGGAATGTTTCAGAAAATAGGATCAAAGAATGAACATGCAAAACATCACTGAAGCAAGAAGCTAAAAAATCTATCAAAAGGTAACTGCTGGTCTGAAGAAGCTCCACTAAAATAAAATATGACCAGGTAAAGAAGACTGTAATCTGCATAAGTGCCCTCAAATGACACTACTCAAATCAAGAGGTAAACAAAGGCAAACAATTGAACTCGAAGATATAGATGGCATAAAACACCAAAGCATGAAGAGTTAATCAGTCAAAGATGGAAGATTTCATCCAAAAATAGGACTAAAAGAGTTTCCATACGGTAAATGATCTATCTCACCAAAATACATAGGTACCCAGCCACTGCATCCGCCTAGTACAGAGGAACAAATATTGAATACATAGCTCACTCTATCAAACCAAGGAAGCATAAGAAAGAACAATAGAAACCCCCCCAATAATGTGAACAATAGACAAGTGACACATAAATTGAAAAGGACAGTTAATAAGAACTGCATGATGAAGAACCAGGAACATCGAAGGTGCAGAGAAAGTAAAAACACATATAAAGACTAGTGTCTTTGACACACATCCTAGGAATAATGTCATGGAAGGAACACTCACTTGACAAAGATAGATGGAAAACAAAGTCAAACATCAAACCCCCCACGACACTTTATAATGGGCTATGAGTACAAAAGGCACAAAGATGTGTAAGATCCCAAGAATGCAATAGAATGACACTCTATCTCAGTGTGTTTGCATAAAAGAATTCTTACAAAAGATGTCTATAAATCTCAAAGAAGACATAAGGCTATAGAAACATGAATAACATCCTAAGATGATCCATCCCATATAAGGAAGAGATCACATGACCTAAAACATCCAAGATATTCACCAGAGTGCATAAATGCAAGAAACTGAATAAAATATACCTAGAGCATAATCTAGAAAAAAGAAACTTAGCACTGGAAAGATCACAGAACAAGCTTTCCAAAAATATCTCATTTTCCAAAAAAGGAGTCTGGATGCGTAAGATATGGCTCCCAAAGTGAAAAAAGGAACTTTTGGCTTTGACAAAAAAAAAACCATCAAAAAAGAAAAATAAAAAATTCAAACCTCCAGATCTAGATATAGCTCAAAAGGAGATTTCTGACGATATCTAGTTTTCCCAATTTTGATACTGTATGCTCAATATATGAGAAAAACACCAATAGTTTCTGTGAAAGGGCCCAAAAGGTGCAAGCAAGGATGTTGATGCAGTGCTGACATCAACAATCATGGGCTTAATTTTAATTGTTGTATAACTGTCACCCCAAAAAAACAATCAAGCTTGGGAGCTGAAACATTTTGGCCCCTGGTCGTGTGGCGACAAGGGGGCTGGCGGCAGAGGGCTGGGACTTTGCCCCTAGTCACCCATGAGACTGATGGCTTGGGTGGCAGGGTTGGTGGTGGCCGCGGTGATAACTACAGTGGATACTGCAAGTAGTTTCACTAATGGTTCTATTAGCGGTGTTGTTAGAGTGTGCTTAGGGTCATACGACCGTAAGGAAAAAAAAATTTCCTCAGAGGTCAATGTTGGCCAAATCCAACACAAAACCTTTGAAAATAACAGATCAAACAAACAAGGATGAATCTCTCATGAAGAGAACAAGGGCATGAAGATTTGAAGCTTTGATACCATAATGGATTTAATGAATAAATCAACCCTTTCTCCCAAGAATCACTTGCATGCAAACACCTAACAAAAATAGAGAGAAGAAAACAACTATGGAGGTCTGAACTCAATCATTCATGAAAGAGGAAACATTCTTGACATGCAAAAAAAATATTTTCAATACAATAAAATTGAATGTGTTTTGTTATTGAAAACAAGAGAGATCAATCCTTATAAAGGAGATCAAAACCCTAAAAGGGTGGAGAAACCTAGGTTGCATGATAATAATGAATAAAATAATTAATTATTATATGCCTAAAGTTTAGCTTAAGTAAAGAAAGAGATAATAAGTGACTTAATAATTAAATCAAAATGATTTAATTAATAAGCAAAATCACTTATTACTCTAACAAGCAAGTGGAGCTAAATGTGGCTCCCATAAGGGTTGAACCCAGCTTGTTAATGAGAGACAAGGACACAAAGAGATATTAGTTTGAATTAAGCACATTCAACATCAATCAGTAAGAACAATGAATCTTCCTATACTAGAGTCATTTGAAGATGCAGTTGATAATCATTCAATGACATGGTCACACATTCCATGGAGTGGCATTCATGGTATTCGGGACCCAATGTAAAGCAATATGGAGAAAGCTACAAAAGTCAAAATTTAACAAGATGATACCATTGTCAAAGCCATCAGTAATGATCTAATTGTGACAGAAAATTGGACATGAGATGGATGTAATGTAGGGTATCAACAATATGTTCATTTAATAAAGTAGTATCATTAAGAGCATTGAGCAGAGAGGAAAAATAAATGTCTGCAAATAGAAAATATCATTGTCACAAAGATATTGAAAATGGACAACATCATATATACAAGGAGCATACATAAAATGATGCAATAAAGGAAAACAATAATGGTATTATCTACTACTAGATCTAGTGGACAACTCAATCACCAACGACATGATCACAATGCAATAGAGAAGCTTGATCACATGAGGTTTTCAGTCTTAGAGTAGAAGATTTAATATCATGATGAACATGTTAACATTGGATGCAAAAGTGACCATTCATAATAAAGTGGGAGAATTTAAATTGAGTGACATTTTACCATAGCAAGATCTTCAGTTATGAGAAACAACAACACATACCAATAATGGAGGGAAATTGCCAATGATAAAACTTGTTGTCATATGTTACATAGCAGCAAAGGAGGGAAAAGAGTTAGACATTGTCTGACATATGAATTCACCACCACAAGGTGTGTTTTGTGCCCATGAAGATAAGTAACAGACCTGGAGTAGAATCATGATTTAAAGAAGAAAAGAACCTCATGCTAGTGAAAAGGAACACCAATTACCATTACACAAAAATATTGAAGCAAAGAAGATATATAAGCCTAAAAGACATATTTAGAACATGTTACAACCATTGGATAATAACTAGTAAGATAAAAATTCATATATGCAGGAAAGTCAAAGAAGAAACTAAAGATAAAACCCTCACGGATTTTAAACAATGGAGAAAACAACAGGTAATTCCACAGTCTGGAGTCTCCAAAAAGATATAAAAACCCAAATCTTCATGTTTTTTTTTCTTTCAAATGGAGCTCACAAACATCAAAGTAAGTACTTGTCTTCATAAGAGTATTCAGTGCAAAGAAAGCCCTTTAGAAAAGCATTCAAAGTTCACAAAAACTCTGACTTTCTCTTGTGTTGGCGGCATGGAGAACAACAAAATGAAATGCAAAAGAGGAGTTGTGCGTATGATTAGGGTTTTCTTACCCTAAATGTCATCCAAAAGATATAGGCATTTTTTTTGTGTGCTTCATTTTCTTAAAATCATTCAAGAATAATGCCCACAAGATATACAAGAGGCTTTATGTCTCATAATCATAATAACATATTTTAATTAATATTTATTAACTCTTTTTCTCTTAGATTTCTTAATAAATATTAATTAAGATATATTATTATTGTTATTATTGTTTATTTTTTGCATCAATAAAATGTGATTAATAGTTACTAAATAATGCTCTATAAATTATTAAGTAAACATTAACTTTAATGCAAAAAGATAAAGAGTTGTGGCATGCAAATTTGTAAAAGCATGGATTGATGAATGAGTCAAAAGGGGTTATTAATGCACAAAACAAGTTTGTAGGAGAGGTTACACAATAGATGGAGGGTATTTAGGAATTGTTTTTGACCAAATCTAGGGGAGTTTGAGCATTTTGAGGGTTCTTAATGATATAGTATGTCATGGATGGACGTTTTCTCCATTTTGGAGTTTTTTTTGAGACCTTTATGGGCCTAAAAGATGGGCTTTATTATTGAATCTGACCAAGGTGGTTGAGGCCTATTTTTGTGAAACTGCTTCTTGGAGAAGCATAAAAAGATTGTAACCTCTCATGATTGAGAGAGTTCTGATTATGCATATTTGTACTTTGTGACTTATGTTGAGTCCTTTGGCATTTTTCTGCATTATTATGTAACTCATATTTGACATGTATGATGGTGAGTACTTTAATGGTTAATGGATAATCAATATTTTTTGCCTTCTCATTTCTCTATTTTATTGTGTGCATAATAGTTGATTGATATGATTACCTGTGAAGTTTTTCTTTCATTTCCTTATAATTTTGTCTTAATGATAGTACCTTTTTGTAGAATGTATGTGCACTGCAAGTCATAAGATGTGTTAAAATGTAGGTTTCTAGTTGTGAGAGATTGATTTCCTTCTAGTGATTGAGAATTATAGCCTTCTTATGAAATACTTATACAGAGACATACTAAGATTTAATTGTGTGCTTAAGGCTTTTCCATTGATTAACTTGTGTATGGAAGTTGTGATATAGGTCTGAAGAACATTTAGGTGCATCACCATAGGTTTAGATTTCTTTTCTATCATGTTTCTTTCCCTTTCTCTTAGAAAGTTTGTAACTTTAAGTGAAATATATAATAGGAAATAAGCTACAACCCAGAGGTTATTTCTATTTTTGGGTGACCCACAGGCCAGGAAAGTTCCCATGTTACTCTGAAATATCATTATTTCTATAATCTAACAAGGGTGTAATTTTAGTAGCTAATAGTTTTGGCACACCTGATGGGACTCGAGACTAAGAGTTATTTTTTAGTCTTTTCCAAGATTTATGATACTACTATTTGGTGTGTATAGAAGTAAGTTCTTCCTTTGGAGGCATGAAAGTCAAACACCTGGTGACTTTGGAGAAAATATTCACTTCTTTTAAGAAGATTTAGTTGATGGTACAAGAAATTGAAGTCTGATTTTTCTCATTTTCAAGTGTTATCATGATTCCATGGTTCATATGAGCACTTCTTGTCTTCATTTATGTTCAAGAAAAAATGGCCTATCATTCCCCATTTCATGAAATTTATTTCTTTATACCTCCTCACCAAACCCATTAGCAAGTTACATATGCTCACCACCCTCCCACTCCTACTCAAATTTCATGGCAGCATGCCTATCAATAGCCACAAGAGCCTTCACAGAATTCTTCCCAACATGTTTCAAATATGAGCTTGGATGATATTCTGACAAATTTTCAAGAGCTACTCAAGGTTGTAGAAAGAGAGCAAGAGTATATCATATAGAAAGAAGAGATTTCTTATCAAGATCGCATTCATCATCAAGAGGTGGAGGACCAAAGATATGCACATGAGTTACTTTCCAATCAGGTTGCAGCCAAGGAGGATCAGATGAGGATGTTAATTTCACGAGTACAAGAGCTAGAGGCTCAATTAGACTTGTGTGCCCCAAATCATCCTTCTAGGCTTTAGATTCCAATTCTTAGGAGTCATAGTCCTACAAAAGAAATAGAAAATCCCCTATATAAACCTATGAATGAGTATAGTTATCCAATCCAACTCATTAGTTCACATGTTTAGTTATATCAATAGCCTTTAAATATTCAAAGTATCCAATAGTTATGGAAATCTTCTTGGACAAAGCATCCTAGTTTTAAAATGCCAAATCTTATTTCATTTATGCTAGTCCCAGATCAAAAAGAGGAATGTGAAATTTCTATTGTTTGTACTATTCCCTTAGCTAAAAATGAAGTTGTTGATGTTAGTGAAAATATGGTTAATGAAGTGTCAAAGGTTCAAGAACAAAGAAAAGTGGAATATGAAGAATTATATCTATTTGCTAAGCTCCCTCTATATTTTGAGAATGTTGACAAACAAACCTCATTGGATTTACAAGACAACATGAATCAGAAAGAAAGGGTTATGTTTTTATTTGATGAGTTACCCTCATTTATTGAGAAAGATGAGGTGGGGGTTCTAACCACATTAGCACTAAGTTTTTAGCAGCGTGGGGATGAAGACAATAAAGATGCAGTGGTTGAGGAATTTTTGCATGGAAAGTGAGCTAATAGAAATCTTGAGGAAGATCCATTTGATAGTATCATTGATGACTTTTGTATAAATATTGATGTTAATATGTCAATGCCCAGCTTGGTGGAAGAAGATATCTTAATTTCTGAACATTTACCTATTTGTGGATATCTTATTTTTTAGTCCATCCCCTTAAATGACTCCTGGGATGATTGTGAAGAATTCATGTTTGATAACATTCTAGCTGGCTTAATAGAAGATGAGGATCCCCTAACCATGGAGGAAGATTTGGCATGGCTAGAAATCATTCTAGACAACCATGATGAATAAACAACAAAGAGAAATATTAAAGAAACCAGAAAAGAAATCCCAAAGTTTGAGATTTCAAAAGGTTTCCCAATCATACATTTGGCCCAGCTCAGAACAAGTGAGAAGGCATCATTCATACCAATATATAAACATGACAATGCTAATGGAGAAGTTCAAATATAGCATGTCGGTTCGGTCCAAGATGCTAATACTTTCAATCAGAAAATAAAGTAAGTTACAACATTTTCGTTCCTCAAGAGATGTTGCATAAAATTCTTAAATATTTTTCATTTCTTCATACTCTTGTATTTTCCCATAAGCATGTTTATCATTACAATTTGAGGAGAAAAGGGAAAGTATTTTAGCCAACTAGTGAATAGATTTTTTGAGAATGTTTTGTTGTTGGTTTGGCTAGGGTAGGTTAGTTTTCCATTTTTTCCCAAATGATGTCATGCACACTTAGTCTAGTTTTAGTTATAGCTTTCCCAATTTTCAATAAGTGTTCCATGCTCAAGGTATGTTTGAGTTTCAAGGAAGAATTTTAATTGTTGTCAATATGAGAAGAGTCATGCTAAGAAGTTGTTCTAGAGTCTAAAAATACAATACAACCCTTTCCTAATGATCATGCATACATTTTTTATATGTGATGATGAAGTTTTTTGCTTTAACACTACAAAACATAGAAACTCACACAACCATTAAGGAATTTTTATCCTACATCTACAACCTAGGTTTCCAGTTTCAATCAAATTTTCATATCTAACTCTGTGCCTGATGGAATGCCTAAGACTACTAGTTTTCCCACTGTCTAACAGGCAAAAATTTAGTAGATATCGCCAAAAACATTACCAAATTTTGCCTATAGGCTAAATTAGGCAAAAAAATTATGTTTCAATCCAAAAAATACATTTCAAACAAATCTGAATCCATGTTCTTTCAACTTGAAAATACAATAATTTTGAGAACCATTAACAAACAACTAGTACATTTTATGAAGAAAGAAGACTTTATTATTCTTTTCTAGAAATGTAACTTTATTTATCAAAATTATGTAAAAATGCTCCACACAAGCCATGAAACTACCTAGAAGTAATCATTTCATTTTGATTTAATATGATGCATGTTTACAAATCTAAGTGGAAAGGTAAAGAGCATGAATAAGGGGCTAATCATTTCTTGGAATGACTAGTTGGTACTAGGTGTGCCCTACTATCCTCTCCTACTAATCATTCTTGCTCCCTACTATTATGTTGTCCTATAACCTGAAAATGCGAGATAGAATGAGTTAGAACTACAAATAGTTCTAAGAAATGACTGGTTTAAATTCATCAACATTTACCCAACATAGTCATTCATCACTTCAAACCAAAATGTAGTTTTTATTTCTAACATGTTTGCTTCTTGCACAGTGCCAAGTGTCTCTCATTAGCAAGTGGAGCTAAATGTGGCTCCCACAAGGGTTGAGCCCAGCTTTCTAATGAGAGACAAAGGCACAAAGAGATATTATTTTGGATCAAGAAAATTCAACATCAATTAGTAAGAAAAATGAATCTTCCTATACTAGAGTCATTTGAAGAAGCATTTGATAATCATTCAATGGCATGGTCACACATTCAATGGAGTGGTGTTTCATGGTATTCAGGACAAAGTGCAAAGCAATATGGAAAAATCTACAAGAATCATAATTTAACAAGATGATACCATTGTCAAAGCCATCAATAATGATCTAATTGTGATAGAAATTTGGATATGACAGGGATGTAATGCAGGGTATCATCAATATGTTCATTTAAAATAGTAGTAGCATTAAGAGCACTGAGGAGAGGGGAAAAATAAGTGTCTACAAATAGAAAATATCACTATCACAAAGATATTGAAAATGGACAACAGCATATATACAAGGAACAAACATAAAATGATACAATAAAGGAAAAAAAGAAGTGGTATTATCTATTACTAGATGTAGTGGGCAGCTCAATCAACAATGGAATGGTCACAATGCAATAGAGAAGCTTGATCACATGAGGTTTTCAGTCTTAGAGAAGAAGATTCAAGATCATGATGAACACGTTAACATTGGATGAAAAAGGGACCATTCATAATAAAGTGAGAGAAATCAAATTGAGTGACATTTTACCATAGCAAGAGCTTCGGTTATGAGGAACACAACACATACCAACAATGGAGGACAATGAAAAAATAAAATTTTAATGAGAAAACTTCTTGTCATATGCTAGATACTAGTAAAGGAGGGAAAAGATTCATACATTGTGCAACATATGAATTCACTACCAAAAAGTGTATTTTGTGGCCATGAAGATAAGTATCAGACCTGGAGTAGAATCATGATTTAAAGAAGAAAAGGCCCTAATTCCAACGGAAAGGAATACCAATTACCATTACATAAAAATCTTGAAGAAAAGATGATATATAAACCTCAAAGAAATATTTAGAACATGTTACAACCACTAGATAATAAGGAGAAATATACAAATTGAGATATGCAAAAAAGTCAAATAAGAAACTAAAGATAAAAACCCTCGCGTATTTTAAACAATGGAAAATACAATAGGAAATGTCGCGGTCTGGAGGCTCCAAAAAGATAGATAAATCTAAAGCTTCATGTTTTTTTTCTTTCAAATGGCACTCACAAACATCAAAGTGCTTACCTGCATAAGAGTAGTCAGTGCAAAGAAATCCCTTCAGAAAATCCTTCAAACTTCCCAACAAACTGACTTTCTCTTGTGTCGGCGGCATGGAGAACAACACAATGAAATACAAAAGAAGAGTTGCACTAAATGTCATCCAAGAGATATAGGTATTTGTTTTTTTGTGTGCTTCATTTCTTTAAATGATTCAAATATAATTCCCACGAGATATACAAGAGGTTTTATGTCTCATAATAATAATAACATATTTTAATTAATATTTATTAAGTCTTTTTCTCTTAGATTTCTTAATAGATATTAAAGATATATTATTATTGTTATTATTGTTTATTTTTTGCATCAATTAAATGTCATTAATAGTTACTAAATGATTCTCTATAAATTATTTAGTACATATTAGCTTTAATGCAAAAAGATAAAAAGTTGTGGCATGAAAATTTGTAAAAGAATGACTTAATGAATGAGTCAAAGGGGGCTATTAATGCGAAGAACAAGTTTGTAGTAGAGATTGCAAAATAGATGAAGGGTATTTAGGAAATGTTTTTGACCAAATCTGGGGGAGTTCGAGCATTTTTAGGGATCTTAATGATAGAATAAGTCATGGATGAGATTTTTCTCCATTTTGGAGTATTTTTTGAGACCTTTATGGGCCTAAAAAATGGGCTTTAATGTTGAATCCGACCAAGGTGGTTGAGGCCTATTTTGGTGCAACTTCTTCTTGGAGAAGCATAAAAAGATTGTAACCTCTCATGATTGAGAGTTCTGATTGTGCAGATTTGTACTTTGTGACTTATGTTGAGTCCTTTAGCATTTTTCTGCATTATTTTGTAACTCAGATTGGACATGTGTGATAGTGAGTACCTTGATGGTTAATGGATAAGAAGTATTTTTTTCTTCTCATTTCTCCATTTTATTGTGTGCATAATCATTGATTGATATGATTACTTCTGAAGTTTTTCTTTCATTTCCTTGTAATTTTGTCTCGAAGATAGTACCTTTTTGCAAAATGTGTGTACACTACAGGTCATAAGATGTGTTAATATGCAGATTTCTAGCTGTGAGAGATAGATTTCCTTCTAGTGATTGAGAATTATAGCCTTATTATGAAATATTTATGCAAAGACATACTAAGACTTAGTTGTGTACTTAAGGATTTTCCATTGATTAACTTTTGTATGCAAGTTGTGCTACAGGTCTGAAGAACATTTAGGTGCATCACCATAGGTTTAAATTTCTTTTATGTCATCTTTCTTTCCCTTTCCCTTATAAATTTTGTAACTTTAAGTGAAGTATCTAATAGGAACCAACCTAGAACCCTAGGGTTGTTTCCATTTTTGGGTGACCCACAGCCCGAGAAAGTTCCCATGTTGCTCTAAAATGTTAGGTTTTTTGTAATCTGACAAGGGTGTAATTTTAATAGCTAATAGGTACTTCTTCTGACTCCACAAGAGATGACATCTCAAGGTCTTTGAAGAATAAACTCTTCATGCTCTTACATGATCATGACCTTAACATAATGACAAGTGAATGGTTTCAAATGACACCTAATTGGGTACTCATGAGCCTTTATCAAATGATTTGCAGTGAGAAATGAACCAATGTGTTCCTAGGGTGGGGAAACTAGTGGTTCTTCCTTATGGGATGCAATAGATAACTCCATCTAAATGATCAGAGTGAAATCATTAAGAGAAGAACAAAAGTCTTCCATCTCATCTCAGAATATCATGTCGTCATCTTCTTCTCTTTTCTTGCTAAGGGGCTTGGGGACACTAACATGGTGACACTTCTTTCAAAAGAGTCTCCATAACTTCCAATAGTTTCAAAATGGGAATCTCATCATCTTCAATGAAACAAGGGAGCTCATAAAAGAAAAGACTCAAACCGCTAGCCTCCGGATGTAGCAGGGGAAGGCTTTCTTCTTCACTCGACTGTGTCAACTATAAGTCTTGCTAATTTTGTTTATTTTTTTATTTTGAGTGCCAAACCACTAGACCACCATAGAAAAATGAAATCATATTTGGCATTAGGGACTGGAAAGAGAACTTTGACAAATTTCTTTAGAAAGGTTCATCTTCTGACGGATATGGAACTTCTAGAACCTCTTCACATAGAAAATGGTTCTCCATGACAGGCTCTTGTACCGAATATGGTTCCTTAGAGGAGGCCACGAGCATTGATAAGGAATGCCAGAGGATACTCTGCTACTTTTGAAGCTCAATAATCCTTAGCTCACATTGAAGATCAAGAAACATTTCCCAAGCAGTAGGAGCTAGGTTTGTATGATAAGGTTGAGGAGAAATCCAATCAACATAGTTGTAGTAATTTGGGTCCATACACTACTACATTTGGGGCCAAATTTTGACAGAAACTTCCGACAGATAATTTTTTTTTATGAATTTGGTGTTTTTTTTTGTAATAGTCCCCGATGGTGTCGATATTCCGATGGGTTTTAAATAGACCATCGAAATTCCAACAGTTTCGGGGTATAGATGAAAAAAAAAAGTGAAATGGCCAAATCATTTTTATTTCGATTGCAGAGAAAATGAGCAGGAGAAAAGGAGAGGGTGAAAGATGAGCGCAAGAGAAGGTATGTGATTTCTTCATCTTTGATTGGCATCATATTTGACCACAAATTTCAAATGCATTGCATTTTATTTGATCATGAATGCTCACTGAAATGACCACTTTCTACTGGTGTCGTGCCCTAGCCCATGCTTCATATCCATTATTTGATGTTATTCGTGCTTGTGCTCAAGGATATCAATTCACTATTTTGAAATGTTTGGATTCATGTTTGTTGATATTACTAGTACGACCATTGTATATTGCTAAGATGCTCACTGAAATGACCACATTTTACTTGTGTCATGCACTAGCCCGTGCTTTATCTCCATTATTTGATGTTATTGGTGCTTGTGCTCAAGGATATCGATTCACTATTTTGAAATGTTTGTATTCACATTTGTTGATATTACTGGCATGACCATTGTATATTGTTGAGATGCTCTCTGAAATGACCGCATTCTACTGGTGTCGTGCCCTAGCCCGTGCTTTATCTCCATTATTTGATGTTATTGGTGCTTGTGCTCAAGGATATCGATTCACTATTTTGAAATGTTTGGATTCACGTTTGTTGATATTACTAGCATGGCCATTGTATATTGCTGAGATGCTCACTGAAATGACCGCATTCTACTTGTGTCGTGCCCTAGCTCGTGCTTTATCGAGCTATTATTTGATGTTATTGGTGCTTGTGCTCAAGGATATCAATTCACTATTTTGAAATGTTTGGATTTGCGTTTGTTGATATTACTGGCACAACCATTGTATATTGCTGAGATGCTCTCTGAAATAATTGTATTCTACTGGTGTTGTGTCCTAGCCTGTGCTTTATCTCCATTATTTGATATTATTGGTGCTTGTGCTCAAGGATATCGATTCATTGTTTTGAAGTGTTGACTGTGGTTATCAAATGGACAGCCCATGAGCTTCTAGCTAGGTGCCATTTGTATTGATAGCTTAGGGCATCAAATGTATTGTATCATTGATAGTTGAGACTTTTTTAAAAGGAAATGGGACAAAGAAAAATTTTAATTTATTTTCTCTATTTTGTTCCCTAAGTGGCTACCACCATGATTTTTATTTTGAGTGCAATTTTGATAGAATTTTAGTTGGGATTTTCACTAGGGTTTTCAGTATATTGAGCTACAACAGAACACAATTCTTTTTGGTTCTTTTTTCCCATATTCAGTAGATAAAAATCATGGCGGCAACCACTTAGCCATCTTTTTGATGTTCCATTTATTTTACAAAGATACAAATATGTGGATTTATCATTCAGTTGTTTGCAATTATTGGTCAAATGTAAATATTTTGTCAAGTTGAAAGGGCAAGAAATCAGTTTGGTGATTTCGGTTTATGTTAAAAGTTGATTTGGTAAAATCCTCAGAAAACACAGTACATGTTCTAAAATGTAAAGAAGTTGAATGGTAAATGTAAGATATATATCTCATCCATAGTAATCAAAAGAAAGGACATGAAACTAAGGAGATTTACCAATCCAAAAATATAAGCGAATAGAAAACATGATTGGTACCTTATGAATTGGTTTTTGAGGTGCACGATCTTCATCAATCTCCTCAAAAGAAGACCCCTCCTCAATGCTATTGCTTTCTTGTTTAACAATTGGTTTGGAAAAATGCACTTAACACAAGAAAAATTACAAAATTGAACCAATAGCATGTTTACAACAAAGAAATAGAATGATAATAATATGTTGAAAATTGTATTATGTTTAATACATGCCAAAGGACCAATCCTAACAATTCTTAAACATACTTTATCTAATATGAGGAATTATTAATAAAGGTCTAATTTTGTAGATTGCTAGCACGAAAGAAGATTTGACCTAGTCAAATCTTCCTTGTACCACACAAAAAAATTTGTGATAACTATGTCTACTTCAACCTTAATTGTTTAAGAATTCATCATATCAAATAAAGTATGTTTAAGAATTGTTGGGACTGGTCCTTTGGCATGTATTAAACGGAATATAATTTTCAACATATTATTATCATTCTATTTCTTTGTTGTAAACATGCCATGCACAAGCACCAATAACATCAAATAATGGAGATAAAGCACGGGCTAGGGCACGACACCAGTAGAATGCGGTCATTTCAATGAACTAATGACATGTTTACAACAAAGAAATAGAATGATAATAATATGCTGAAAATTCTGCTCTGTTTAATACATGCCAAAGGACTAGTCCCAACAATTCTTAAACATACTTTATCTAATATGATGAATTGTTAATAAAGCTCTAATTCTATAGACTGCTAGCATGAAGGAAGATTTGACCTAGCCAAATCTTCCTTGTACCACACAAAAAATTGTGTGATAACTATGTCTACTCCAACCTTAATTGTTTAAGAATTCATCATCTCGGATAAAGTATGTTTAAGAATTATTGGGAGTTCTATTACACCTTTGTTGTAAACATGCCATTGGTTCAGTTTTGTAAATTTGTTTTTTGTGTTAAATGCATTTAAATGGAACATTAATCATAGTAATAATATCCTTAATCTATTAGTAATTGGCAGATTAAATGCAGATAACACCTTTATCAGTTTAGCATGTTATTATAAGATACTAAAGAAGACTGGTTATTTGTTAAACAAATCTTCATTGTCCCCCACAATGAAGACAATGAAGATTGACCTCCTGCCCCACAATAAAGAACATTGTAATAAGACCTTTTAATCCTAGTGACAAGAACATAGAAGCATTCTAACTCATTTGTAAAGAAAATAAGCTTTCTATAAAATGAAAGGTTCAACCTAATTAATACTAGCACTTGCACTCAAAGGATAGTGATCTGGCTGAAAGACTTAAGAGAGACTTTGACCCAAGAGCTTCATCATCAAGCTCTACAACCTCTTGTAGCTATCTTCATAGCAGCAAGAGTCATTGGATCTGTCAAATTTATCAGAAGTTTGTACTTAGTTTGTAGGTTGACTTTGTACAAAGTAGATTTTAATTGAAAATTTAAAAACTATTTCCATCTAGTCATTATTCATGCACTATGAAATATGCATTGTGCAACACAATGAAATCAGAAATGTGTATAGAAATGACAAAAACTATATTCCACAATTCTTGGGCTAAACTCTAAATTTATTTTCTTTTTATATCTCTATGCTATTGAGACCACTTCCATTTTATTAAACATAATTTTTCCCAATTAAAAATCTCAATTAGAATAAGATATAATATAGTGTTAGAATAAACTTTTTACAAAGACATGTAATGCTTATGTTAATGATCAAACACACATATGGATTCACTGTTCTATTCACTGGTCCATGAGACAGTGGATTACCAGAGTTGTAGAGAATTTAATCTTTTATCGATATTCCTCTTCTTTGTTTCATACATCTTGATGCAGAGCCCTCTACTATCACCTTAAGGAGACCAACTCAACTCAAGGATTCAACAAGTAACTTGGAATCCACTCAAGGAATTAGCCTCAACTCAAGGACTAAGTAGAGTTCCCTAACTTTGTTAATCACTTCCACAACTCTACTACACAAGTTCACTTCCTCATTTCTTGGCAATTCCTCCTAGCACCATCTCCATCCTAGGCCACCTAGTGCACCTAGTGCCTCCACCATGTCAAAACCTCAACTAGGCTTTTTACCTTGATCTTAACATCAAGTATCATATCAGCATGGTCTATTCACCATGTTTCAACACCCCATTCACTCTGATCTATTCAACTTACACCATTCTTCTTCTACAACCCTTATAGGCCTGTCTTGCTTGCAGTTATTGGTCAAATGGAAATATTTTTTCAAGTTGAAAGGGAAAGAAATCAGTTTGGTGTTTTTGGTTTATTTTAAAAGTTGATTTGGTAAAATACTCAGAAAATGCACTACATGTTCTAAAATGTAAAGAATTTGAATGTTAAATGTAAGATATATATCTCATCCATAGTAATCAAAAGAAAGGACATGGAACTAAGGAGATTTACCAATCCAAAAATATAATTGAATAGAAAATATGATTGGTACCTTATGAATTGGTTTTTGAGGTGCACAATCTTCATCAATCTCCTCAGAAGTAGACCCCTCCTCACTGCTACTACTTTCTTGTTTAATAATTGGTTTGGAAAAATGCATTTAACACAAGAGAAATTACAAAACTGAACCAATGGCATGTTTACAACAAAGAAATAGAATGATAATAATATGCTGAAAATTCTAATCTATTTAATACACGCCAAAGGACCAGTCCCAACAATTCTTAAACATACTTTATCTAATATGATGAATTGTTAATAAAGGTCTAATTATGTGGATTGCTAGAATGAAGGAAGATTTGACCTAGCCAAATCTTCCTTGTACCACACAAAAAACTATGTGATAACTATGTCTACTCTAACCTTAATTGTTTAAGAATTCATCATATCAGATAAAGTATGTTTAAGAATTGTTGGGACTGGTCCTTTGGAGTGTATTAAACATAATATAATTTTCAGCATATTATTATCATTCTATTTCTTTGTTGTAAACATGCCATTGGTTCAGTTTTGTAAAAAAACATTTGTGTTAAATGCATTTAAAATAAAGGTCTAATTCTGTAGACTACTAGCACAAAGGAAGTTTTGACCTATCAGTCTACAAAATTAGACCTCTATCTGTAGCTTTGTCTAATTCTATAGACTACTAGGTGTGTTGTAATTTGAAGATTTATCTGACAAATAGAAGGTCTTCTTTAGTATCTTATAATAACATGCTAAACTGATAAAGGTGTTATCTCAATTTAATCTGCCAATTACTAATAGATTAAGCATATTATTACTATGCTTAATGATCCATTTAAATGCATTTAACACAAAAAACAAATTTACAAAACTGAACCAATGGCTTGTTCTTCATGTGGTACAAGGAAGATTTGGCTATCAAATCTTCCTTCGTGAAAGCTGAGCGTGAGAGAAGATATGTGATTTCTTCATCTTTGGTTGTTATGTTTGATGGGCAATGCCTTTCGAGCCTCTGGTATCATATTAAACTGCAAATTTCAAATGCATTGCATTTTATTTGATCATGAATTCTCACTTCAATGACCACATTCTACTGGTGTCATGCCCTAGCATGTGCTTTATCTCCATTATTTGATGTTATTGGCACTTGTGCTCAAGGATATCGATTCACTATTTTGAAATGTTTGGATTCACGTTTGTTGATATTACTGGCACAACCATTGTATATTAGACCTTTATTAACAATTCATCATATCAGATAAAGTATGTTTAAGAATTTTTGGGACTGGTCCTTTCGCATACTATATTTAATTCATAAATGGATTTAATTTTATTTTGTATGTGAAATTTTGGGAGTTGCATGAGAAGTTTTAGTGTCTAAACACTCAACTAATCCCTCTGACTGATTAGGAGTGGTTTGGGAAGTTGAGAGGAAAGTTTTCAAACATTCATATGCACTTATTGAATGCTTTTGAGACTACTAGTTTGACTTTCCATGTGTTACCAGTGACTGAGATTCATTAAAGGATACAAAACCCTTCATTTTGGGTTATTGTGTGTGGATTCAAATGTAGGTTTGATTTGGTTAATGTTTAGAAGAGATCAATAAAGTATTTAAAGAAAATATTACATGTTTGGAGAGGTTTGAGAGGCACTTATCATGATTGTACCCTCACAAATAGCGGCATAGATTGGTTTTACTAAGTTTCCTTTCTCTATTTTGAGGTTTCCTTTCTCTACCGCAGGGGTACGGTCAGAGGGTTCATTGATAAATTGATCCTTTGAATGGTTACTATGAACATGAGTAATTTGATATAGCATATTGCTCATTTTACTTGAAGTTTGGAATAGCTTGTGCAAGGGTGAAAGTAATTTTGATTGTTTTGGTCGTGATTGTTCCTCTACACAGTCAAGAAATGTAATTGTCTAATGATTATATGTAATTTTGAATGCATTAAATGCTTTATTCTTGGTAGAAGTGAATGGAAGGAATAGTGTTGGTGTTAGGTTTAATTTATTATTGAATTCAATGGTTTCCAAGACGTGTTGAGGAGTTGCTCCTTGCTTAATGTTAATTGTTCATGCACAATCCACTCATACAATAGTGAAATGTTATGTGGAAGGGATGATTGATAGTGTTCCTTGAGGGAAGGGGGATTTTGAAAGACTTTTTATCATTTTATTGTGTATTTCCAATATGTTTGGATGCAGGGCAGACTAGGAGAATGAAGGACCACTCACTGATTGCATGATAACCTGGTTTTGAAGGGTAACTAGTTGAGGGGACAGTCAAGGTCCAGATGATTGGGACATTGGAGGACCCTATTCCTTTGTATAAATGATCATGATATGGTCATAATATAGTTTTTGATCTATTAGAAGGACCTAGGAAGGTGTGGATGTGGATGTTTGGGAAAGCCCTAGGTTATTAGGCCTTAAAGGGAGGGTTTTGTGAATGAAACCTTTAAACTTGTTGAATGTGGTTCTTAAAAATGTGAAAATCCTTGGTTTGGGATGGTGTAGGAACTTTGTATATGGTGGAGAATTTTTGTTTGGGTAAGGAGTTAGTGGTTTCTTTGGAAAGGGAGGCCTAATAGAGGGCTAGTCACAGTGCACCAGTCTTAGTTAGGGAAGTTGGTCCAAAAGAGTAATACCCAAATTTCAACTATGTTGCACAACCTTGAAAAGGGTATCCAAATATGTAGTTTTTTCCTGAGTCCTTTGGGAAAGTTTGGCAAGAACCTGAGAAAACCAGTCAGGAAGGCTACTAGGAAACTAAGCCTAGCGAGTACCCAGTTCTAAGGTATTGGGTTGATGGGATCAATGAGAAGGATCCTCATGATGATTCTTGGTTTGTGTTGTAGAAACACTTGTGAAGTCCCTCATAACATGACTGATTGCAAGTCCACCTAGGGCCTTTGCAACAAGTTGTCAACTTCAAAAAAATTAGACCCATAATACCTTTATATCATTGATATAACCTTTTTAGATTAATTTGGCATTGTGGGAAATAATTCATTTGTGTTTGCTTTGTTAATTGAGCCTATTAGGCCTAGTTGGGAAACATGAATCATCAATTTTAAGATGTGATGTTCCAAAACACATAGTCTTAGTTTTTACATATGTTATACAACTTGAAAAAGAGTATTCATATATGTAATTATTTTTCTGAGTCATTTGGAATGTTTTTGAGAAAATCATGAAAAACAATTGTTGTTGTACTACAAAGATTGGGGTTTGAAGGCCTAGAATGGACAGATTGAGTTTTGGAGTAAAAAGACCATAGTGTGAGTGCATGGTGAGTGAAGATAGGACAAAAAATAGGTGTTAGGGTCCTTGGAGGGTTTGGAATCACCATTTGAAGAGGTGATCAAGAATTTGGTGATCACAATAGCTGAGAAACATAAATGTAGGCATCATGGTCACAATTGTTTGGAGACACAACATAATTGAATGCTATACCCAGATGATGCAACACAACCACTACTCCTCCAGTTCTAAGTTGACACTGTGGGATCCAAAAATGATATATAGTTAAGGAATAAATTTAGAGAGCGGAGGAGGGCCGTAATGACCAAAATAATATAGGGGTCCCTATATTATTCCGGTCATTATTGCCCTCCTCCTACACTCTCTAAATTTATTCCTTATCTTTGGTTTTTGGATCCTGCAGTGTCAACTTAGAACTAGAAGAGTAGTGGTTGTGTTGCATCATCTAGGTATAGCATTCAATTATGTTGTGTCTCCAAACAATTGTGACCATGATGCCTACATTTATGTTTCTCAGTTGTTGTGTCCCAGTACCCCTTATGACCCGTTATGACCCTTTACGATCCCTAAGAATACATATTAGAGGTCTTAAAGTGTCGTAAAGGGTCATAAGTGTAATACCCCAAAATTGGCACCTTATAATTCTAATCAATTTTTGTGCATTTCTTCAAATTCTACATCATCAAATTCCTATTGTACTAGGCAATTATGTCTCCTAATTGACTTTATTTGACTTGATGTCAAATGCAAAAAAACCCTAAATTTGCATTAGTCATACACTATTTAATTCCTAAATATTTGACATTTATTGGTTAAAAATCCCTATGATTAATTAATTTAATTCTAAAGTCCTAGTGCTTTTAAATTAAGCTAATTCCACCCCCTTTAGCTAATACACATTAAGGGAATTAAATAATATTTGGTTATTTGAATGGACATCTTTATTTGGATTTAATTATCCAAAATAACTCGAAAAGCCACCCATGTGGCAATATTCATTCATTTAATTAAATAATTCATCAATTTGTCTCACCTTCCTCCATGGAGATGAAGAGTCAGCCATTTCTTTCCAAGAAACTCTTCATCCTTCTCCTGGGCTTTTCTATATTATGAGCTCCTTTTCTTCATTTTGAAGAGGCAATTTTAGAGTACCAAAACTATAGTGAATTTTTGTCTCAATTCTCTCATAATTTCAAATCTTTTTCATTGCAAATTAGTATAATTTCATGTTAGTAGTATTTAATTGCAATCTCATCTTAATATAGTTTGCTTATGTTATCTTAGCTCAAATTCTCATATTTATTTCAAGCCTTTTAGATTAAATCTACACTTTCATTCTTAGATTACAATTGCATCTTCATTCTAGATTAATTGCAATTTGATTATCTTCATAGCTTTCAAATCCTCCATTTTAGAATTGGTCTAATGGTTGTTGGCTCTCGTTCTAAGAGTAATTCAAACACCCCATCTAAATAGGAGGCAACGGGTCAATTCGATTGAGTGTGCGAATTGGACAATTCATGTTCATTTTCCTATATGATGATTGAGCAATGACTATGTTTTGTCTATGGTTGGATTAGAGGTCCACGTTCAGCTATAAACATTTTGGCACCCACTGTGGGGCAAAAAATTGATTTCTGGCCTCACTCTCAAAAAAATTCTGATAAACATTTTGCACTCTATCGTATGTTCGTACTTCACTGTGTATAGATTCTCGTGCGAGATTTTTGAGCATGTTGCACAAAGTTTTTCTTTCATTAGCATTCTCTCGCATGAAAAAGCACTATCTCACGCATGTTCCTACATTTTCTCATGCGACACCTTGTACTTCCTCATGTGAGACTTTCCATCAAGGTTATAAAAATTTCTCAGTTTCTGCAATGTACTGTTACTGTTTCCTGACATTTATCATTTGGTGTTGTTTTTATATCTCTGATTTTCTGACAACATAACAGTGTGTTGCAGGATGCTTGTCCAAGACACATAAACTTGCTAATGGTTTTCTTGCAAGATGATTGTCAAAGATACTTAAAAATGTTGTGCTTGTTTATTGCTTTCATCACATAGTATAACTAGGGCCTTGTTAAAATTTCTTAAGGGTCTTGATAGAAAGATATGGTAATAGGCTCTTCATTACATGGAAGTGATGCCCATGGATGAACCCAAGACCCAAATTTTGCTAGCATGATAGATACCTGGGGAAGCAAGGAAAGGTAGTGACTCTTTGGCACGTCTACTTGTTAGGGGATTATGCTCTTCTCTCTTTGAGAGAACCAGAAACTGAAAAGCTTGTGGATTGGTTGAAGAGGAGCTAGCTTGATGATGAATATGTATTTCTTGTTTGGGTAAGGTGAAGAGGTAGAGAAGTATGTTCTTCTCTCTTTGAGAGAATCAGAAAATATGACCCTTGAATCCAAGCCAAGTTTGTGTCACCTTTAGAGGGCCTACCAGAAGTTGAACCTTCAAGAATGACCCAAGTGAGTACACACCTATTGCCAGTGATTCCACCTCACTATAATAAAGAAAGCTTTGTTGAGTCTAAAGACTCCAAGCCATGTTAAATTCTTTCTCATGATTTTGACTATCATCTTGAGAAAGCTCTATCTGTTGTACTGAGTGGCGCTGCTCCTAGCCCTACTTGCGGGGGTGTATGACTTTCAGGTGTCGGTGTGGCTACAAGGCCCTAGCCCTATATTGGGGGCATCAAAGGTTAGTGTGAATGAAATCCTGCTAAAAACTTTCTTAGTTAGTTGCCTACTTGGATCACCTCCAAAAGGAGACATAATCTTTGTGCAGGGAGGGGGAAGAATCTCTCCCCTAGATTCTCACCATAGGCATGTACCTGGATGTTTGAAGGTGGTATATGACACTGGCCCCTGCTTCAAGGGTAACCTTTGAACATATATTATTGAGTCCTTGGAAACACCAAAAACACGGGCACCCTCTAGGGGGTGACACGGCTGTGTGAGGTGAACGCATGCACATAAGTTGTGAGGCACGGATTTTGTCTTCTCAACCATTTTTCTTTGAAGGGATAACTAAGTGTTTGTTTCAAGTCTTAAACTATCCATCGTGATTAAAAAAAGACTCCTATGACTCTACCAAGTTTCTTTGTCCTTGGTTGAACTATGTGCAACTACTTTTTGCATCACTATTGCTTGATCTGAAACTTCATGCTTGTAAATGATTTCTTGCAACATTCAAACTAAGGTTGTTGATTCAAACTGTCCTAAAACTGTCTAAAAACTAGAAACTCCATCAAAGAATAGTTTAGGCTGGGTCTCAAAAATTGATCTGTCTCAAAATTTGTGTCGAACTATCAAACTTTGACCTTTTTCCACGTGAAATTTCACTTTCCAGAGCACTTCCTCGCATGAGACTTCATTTTCTCACATGAAGTTTGACATTTCCTCGTGCGGCTCATCACTTTCTCGCATGAACCTGTACCCAGATTTCCAAAACAGCAAGCTATTTCTCGTTGACTGGTCAACTTTCTACTTGATCTTATTTTTGTCTAAGGTGTGTCTGCCTGTTTTCCTGTCATCCACTATCTGAAACTGAGTGTCTCAAGCTGCAAACTGAATGATTACTACATAAAATCATATTGTATCCATGTTATTTGTCTCATCTTTTGGTTCTTTTTTACCTTGCAACATGATAGTCACATCTCAGTTGTTCTAGCCATTCTCTTGACGATTCATGTCGGGTGCATCTCACATCTTGGTTGTTCTAGTCTTTATCTCCTTTTCGCTATTCCTAGAGATATAGTTTTAGCATAATCCCAAGTCCTCTCTCAATACTTAATATTCATCTATGACTATTACAACTAGAAGTGGAAACACTTTTCCCATTCATGGTATCGGAAAAGGTAGAGGTAGATGCTGTAATCAAGAAATAGGTCATCCTGAACCTGTCGCGCAATCTGAGTATTATGAGGGACCCTCAAGTTCCTCTTCATTGAGCACATTTAAATATAGCCCATCTCAATCATCACCTCTAGTGTTCCAGGAGTGTTATAATCTTTTTTTTTAAGCACAACCTAACTTATCGTTTCAAGAACAGGACAACTCCTTATTCCAAAACAACTCATTGTTTCATAACTTTGGAAGGCCACTTCCTCGAACTAGTCCTTTTATTGAACCTATCGACCATGCCAAAGCTATCAACCCTTTTTGAACATATTGACCCTTTTGATCCTGTTAAAGTGCCAAAGGTTACCTTAGATGCACCCTTTCAGCATCATTCACATCACTTTATTGAGTCTTCACTCACTGCACAATCCTACATTGACAAGATGGGAGATCCATTTAACTTCCAACTAGGCAAATACAAAAAAACTCATGACCAATCTCAAAATGACCAACATCATGGTCAATCTCAAAATGACTAGCATTATGGTCAATCCCAAAATGATCAATATCAAAACAAAACTCAAGGCGGTTAGCAAGCATATCACTATCATCCTCCTCCACATGTCTAGAGTCAAGATCAAGCCCTGAGTGTTTACAAGATTCTTGGTAATGATGATGAGGTAATAACCCAAAATGACATAGATGTTGCGAAAGCCAAAAAGAGTCTTATCAAGATGATCAAGATCCTCCTTCTAGAAGAGAAGGAGAAATACTTTCTTGAGCTAGCCAAAAAAAGAGCCAAATTACCCTCAGACTATCAAGTTGAGATGCTTGTGGCCAAAGAAGAAGAAATAGAGGCTGCTAAGTTGCAAAAGATGATCTGATACATGCAAGATAAAATTATCCAACTTTTGAAGGACAAGGATAAACCCGTACAATAGTTCACAATGGAAAGTATATGTCCTTTCCCCTTTGATAAGAGTCTTCATGTGCCACCTTTTCCCAAAGGTGTAGAGCTGCCTAAATATGAGAAATACTTGTGTACTACTGATCCCCAAGATCACTTGAGAGAGTTTGGCACTCTATCTATGGAATTCATACATGATCAGACATACCTTATGCGTCTCTTTCCTCGTAGCTTGGGTGGACCAACTATGGAGTGGATTTCTCGATTACCCACCAGCATCAAGACTTTTGATGAAATTGCTAATCTATTTCTCCAACATTATTCGCATAATATTCAGCATCTGATCAACATATGAGATCTTTGCAATTTGAAACAGCGACAAGGGGAACCTTTCCTAGCATTCCTCTAAAGATAGAGACAACTATGTACAAAGTATCCTCTCAAGCTACCATAGTCTGAGAGACTTGACATCTTCTTGGACAATCTTGTCCCATATTTTGGATATCAAGTACAATTACAAGGTCCCCTAACCTTTTATAGCATGATTAAGCAATCTATGCAAATAGAAGCATTTATGATCAAGAAAGGAGAGTTGACTTTGCAAAAGGATAACAAACAAGGGCCTTCAAACTCAAACAAAGATAAAGGGAAGTTTGTCAACAAGAATAGAGATGTTGTAAATGATGGAGTGGTTGACAATGTGACCCCGAAGCCTATGAAATCTATTTTCAATCTTTCCTCTAGTATATAGGCAGTCAAAGCTACTAAAAAGGCTGCAAAAGATACTCAATCATCTTCCAAATTTGCTAGAAACAAACCTTGGGCCTCTCGACCCAAGCATGAGTTCACTTCCTTAGGAGAACCGCTTGATGTGGTTTATAAGACTCTCATATAGAATTAGATACTCGCTCCTTTGGAAAAGCATCTCTATGATCTGCAACCAAGACCTCATGAGTGGAACGATAATGCATACTATGATTATCACCAAAATAATGGTCATAAAACATCTACTTGTCTTCAGCTACATCATAAGGTCCAAGATCTGATAGACAATAGTGACATTGTTGTGGACAGACATAATAAGAATTCAGATCATTAGGCATTTAAAGATTCCTTTCCTCCTCATGAGAAAGGTGAGTCTTCCAAGACTAAGAATACTAATGCCAAAGTCAACTACACATACACTACTAATGACAATGTCATCAACATGATTGAACCTGTTGAGGTTGAGTATTACGATGTGATTACTATCAAGGGGAGTGGCGATGCTCCTAAGCCTAAGACTTCTTTTGTCTTGCGAGGCCCTAGGTCTTGCTCTTCTAAACCTGAATCATTTCAGGATTGTGCAAATGTTTTTACTCGCTCTTGTGTGAAAATCACCATTAAGGGTCTTGACCCTTCTACATACGCTCTGAAGCAACCTGCGGATAAAGCTATTGTTGGCCCTACCAACAAGAATCTAAAATTGGTCCCTACACCTAGCACAACTAATTATAGCATTCTAGACCAGCTACAACATACCAATGCTCAGATCACTATCTTTGAGCTATTGAAGATCTCACCTACTCATAGGGAGATTCTTGATAAATCCCTCACTGAGGCAAATGTCCCAAAAGATTTGGATTTCAATTGATTTCAATCCATTGTGGGTCACCTGACTTCACCCCACTATCTATACTTTTCTAAAGAAGATGACCACTCACTAACCCATCCACACAATGCTCCTTTGCACATAGAGGTCATGATAGGTCCCAAGCGTGTCTGCCATGTCCTTATTGACAATGGCATTGGCCTTAATATTTTCTCTGCTAAGTTGCTTACCCAGTTAGGCTATGATGAAGATTTCATAGATGCCTACAAGAAAATCACTATCAAGGCATATGATGAAGAGGAAAGAAAATCTAAAGGTTTGGTTGTACTACCAATCCGGGTTGGACCTGTTGAGAGGGATGTTATTTGTCAAGTTCTACATATTCCTCTTGCATACAACATACTGTTGGGAAGACCATAGATTCATAAAATGTAGGTGGTCCCATCTACATATCACCAATGTATCAAGTTCCCATTCCATGGTGTAGAAGTGACAGTGCCTGCTAACACAAACTATTCTTGCAATACCCTCATGCAATCTGCAGACAATTTTGTTCAAGCTAATAGAGAGTCTACTGAATTCGATGATGCCAAACTCAAAGAAATGGAACAGACTCTGAAACTTAAGGATATGGGCATGGGAGGGTATCAAATTGAACCTGTGTTATCATTAGAATCTCTACCTCCATATCCACATTCCTACAGGAGACCCTCTGAGAACACCAAACCTTATTGTTCTCCTAAGATAGTCTATGATGGTGCCTTTTTAAGGTCACAACACCGCTAGAAGATGAGGAAGAGGAAAGAGCTATTATAACTTGGCTCTACAAAGGAAAAGAAATATCTGAACAAATCACTCCTACTCATCACTTAGAGTAAGAACCATATAGTGAAGCCTTCAAGATCATGAAGTGCTTTGGTTACAAAGGAAGTGGCCCTATAGGAGTGAATGATAATGGCTTGCTCGAACCAATTGAAGCCACAGGTCGTAGGACCAAAGACACCTCAGGTCTTGGCTTCAAGAATATCCTGTTTCATTTAGGGATTAATAAATTTGTACCAGAACTAGAATGCCAGCTAGAACCTGAAAACACTGCTTCAGCTGATAAATCAGAGAATAGCTCTGACGAGGATACTTTTCCATATCCTATTCCTCCAGACCTTGTTGCATTCTTTATAGAACCAGATGAACCTATTATACCTATCCATCTAGTAGGGACTGATAGTGATTGAGATGACACCACTTCAGTACATCTACTCACATATGACCAATGGAGAGAAATAAAAATTGACAATTCTAGTTTTCAGGGTGAACAATGCACACCACCATCTTTCCAAGAGCGGGTTGAACAAGATCAACTTCAAAAAACCATAAATACCACAAGGAATGAAGATGATTCAGATGGTATAGCCAGTGTTGATGGAATTCCCTTATCAAGCATCACTCACTCGCATGAGTATGGGTTTAAATTTATGTCTGATGCCACTTTTGATAAAGATATAGATGTTGTTCATGTGTATGAAAACCTTCTCAAAGTAGGTGAAGGGTCTAGTGTTAGGATGACCAAGTGTGAATCTACTAAGGCTGACATACCCTCTACTTCCAATGTGAGGTCTCGAGAGGAATCAAACACACCTTTGGATATGATTTCTTTAGGTCTCAACTTGCTTGTCTATGCTTTCGATGACTATACTATGAATAGACTTGAACCCGCCACTACTCTTTCACTCTGCCATCCCGGACTTATCAATAGGAACTCTCCCTCTCCAGCTAGTCAAGTCCTTATGTTCTAGAATGACTACACTTTGGCCTATTATCTTAACACTATAGAACCTGTAATGTTTTCTACCAGTGAAAGCAGTGTCAACATGACCAAAGCTGATATCAAGTATCTTAGTCATCAAATTAAAAGAAAAAATAATAGGTGCTTTGATGGTGAAAACCACATTGTGGTAGTGTCAGAGCCAAAAAAAATAAAAATAAAAGACGTATCCAAGGGTGAAAACCATTTTGAGGTGCTCAAGGATGAGATACTTGATACACTTTCAAGTCATTTTCAAGAGAGATCATCATTGCTAATTGATCCAACCCAACCAGTGAACTTGGGTACAGAAGCTACACCTCAAATTATTCATCTAGCATAGTCACTATCTACAGAAGAAAAAGAAGAGTTCACCAATTTCTTTCGAAGCAAGAAAATCAATTTTGCATGGACTTACTCTGGTATGCCTGGATTGGATCCCAAGCTAATCATGCATCATCTGTCTATTGCAGTAGGCGTTAAGCCTGTCAAACAAAAGCTTTAGAAGATGCATCCACATGTGGCACTTTTGGTCAAAGATGAATTAGAAAAACTTCTCAAGGCTGGTTTCATCTGAGCAATTGATTATGCAAAGTGGATCTCTAATATTGTTCCAATTAAAAAACATGATAAGTCTATCCGCGTGTGCACAGACTTCAGAGACTTGAATAAAGCATGTCCTAAGGATGATTTTCCATTACCCAATATTAACATGATAGTGGACATGACAATTGGCTACCAAATGTACTCTCTAATGGATAGCTTTTCTGGTTATAATCAAATAAAAATCACACTAGAAAACTAGGAAAAGACAACCTTCACATGTGCTTGGGGAACATTCTATTGGAATTCCATGCCCTTTGGACTAAAAAATGTTGGAGCTACATATCAAAGAGTTGTTACAACCATCTTTCATGACATGATGCACAAAACAATGGAAGACTATGTGGACGACACTTTGGCTAAAAGCATGTAGAGAAAAATACATCTTGCAGATCTAGGTCCTATACTAGATTGGATGGAACAATTCAGTTTGAGACTCAATCCCAAAAAAATATGCATTTGGTGTCACTTCTGGTAAACTGCTGGGATATGTCATTTTTGCAAAAGACATAGAAGTTGATCCAGAAAAGGTTCAAGCTATTATGGACATGCCTCCACTAAAGAACATCAGTCAGATGAGAGGAATTCAAGGAAGACTTGGCGCTTCATTGCACAATTGGCCAATAAGTCACAACCATTCACCAAGACTCTGCATAAAGGTGTGACCTATGAATGGAATGAAGAATGTAAGAAAGGATTCCAACAAATCAAACAATATCTTGCTAATCTACCAATCTTGATGCCTCCTATTCATGGGAAGCCACTCATCCTTTACATTTTAGTTATAGACACATCTTTGGGTGCACTACTAGCTCAAGAGGATCAAAACAACAAAGAAAGAGCTATATACTATATCAGTAGAACTCTAGTCTCTTATGAGATGAACTATTTTGTCATTGAAAAGGCTTGTCTAGTAGTGGTGTTTGCATCATAGAAACTACGGCACTATATGTTGGCTCACACTACAAGGCTTATTGCTAAAAATGATCCATTAAATACTTACTCAAAAAAGCTGTCCTTACAGGTAGATTAGCAAAATGGGCCATGATACTCAGTGAGTTTGACATTGAGTATGTAGAGAGGAAATCTATTAAAGGGAAAGCTATTGCAAATCAGCTGGTTGAAGCACCTATAATAGATTATCGACCATTAAGCATTGAGTTTCTAGATGAGTCCATAATGCTTCTTACACATCAAACATGGAATATGATCTTTGATGGCTCATTTACCCAACAGGGGTCAGGTGCCAGAATATTATTCATTACACCACAAGGATACTCTCTACCAAAAGCTTATAAAATGTTGTTTCCTTGCACAAACAACGTCGCTGAGTATGAAGCTTTGGTCAATGGCATGAAGATAGTTTTTGAATGGCACGTGGATGAACTTAAGGTATTTGGAGACTCCCAATTGGTAATCAATCAAGTTAATGATATCTATCAAACCAAGGATGAAAAATTGGTTCCTTATAAACAAATGGTCAACGAACTAAGAAAATTCTTTGCACACATCACTTTCCAGCAAATTCTGAGAGCAGAAAATAAAGTAGTGGATGCCATGGCTACTCTTGCCTCTCTGTTACAAATGCCAGAAAATGACTTCCGACATGAGTTCCTAGTGGAAACATTATGCTACCCAGCCTATAATAATCATGAATCTAGGATGATTTGTTCAAACATTGGACATGATTCATCCCTCTACCATCATATTTACTCCTACCTTTGGGACCAAATTATTCCAAACACTTATACTTGGAACAAAAAATGCCACCTAATCCACAGTGCTTCACGTTATGTCATTTTAGCAAATGACTTGTACAGGCAAGGTCTAGATGGTACCCTCCTTAGGTGTCTAGAGCCCAATGAGTCCAAATGTGTGTTAGCTGAGGTGCATGAAGGCATCTGTGGTTCTCATTTGAGTGGTCTGACATTAGCTCGTAAACTTATTAGAGCTGGTTACTATTGGCTAGGTATGGAAAAGGAAGCTATACAATTTACCAAATCTTGAAAACAATGTCAGCTCCATGGAAATATGATTCATGCTCCTGCCAAGGAGCTTATTCCTTTCATCAATTTCTGGTCATTTCATCAATGGGCCTTTGATTTGGTGGGTCAGATACATCCATCTTCTTCAAGAGGATACAAATTCATCATCATAGCTACGGACTATTTTACTAAGTGGGTCGAGGTGGTGCCTCTCACCATAGCTGATGGCAAGTCTGTGTCCAGGTTTATGCTAAATTACATCATTTGTAGATATGGTGTACCCTCCTTAATAATCACTAACAATGGGGGGAATTTCAAGAACAAGGATCTAAAGGAGTTATGTACCAAGTTTAGAATCATTTAGCATTGATCCTCGATCTATTATCACCAGGGTAATGGACAGGCAAAAGCTTCCAACAAGACAATTCTCAAGATCCTGCACAGAATAGGTCACAAATCTGGTAGAGATTGGCACCTCCAAATTAATTTGTCTTTATGGGCCTATAGGACAATCATTCGAACACCAATAGAGGCCACACACTTTTCCTTAGTCTACGACGTAGGTGCTATTTTTCCAATTGACGTCGAGATTCCTACATTGCGAGTCTCTCTAAGGAACCTCATTACTGATGAAGACATTAGAATATCTCAGCTACAAGAGCTAGTGTTATTGGATGAACGTCGGCAAGTGGCATTCAATCATCTAAGAGTATACCAAAAAAGAATTTCTAAGAGCTAAAATAAGAATGTCAGACCAAGGGAATTCCAAGTGGGTGATCTCATCTTGAGAGAAAACCCTAAGAATCAATAGCAGCGAATACAAAAGGGAAAGTTTGAACCAAACTGGCTCAGTCTGTATGTTATCACTTCAACATTTGGGTATGGTGCCTATCAACTATCTACTATGGAAGGAGAATAGCTCAAAGATTCAATCAACACTCTGCACCTGAAGAGATTCTATAGCTGAGGCTTCTTCTGCATGCTCCTGTACATACTTTATTATGAAAAAATCCTAAAAATTGCAAAATGTCCTAAAAAAATGATCATCTTAGTGAAAACCTAGTAAATAGGCGCTTTGATGTATCTATTATCTTGGTGAAAACCTGGTAAATAGGCACCTTGATAATACTCAAAAAAATTGAAAAATACAAAAAAATTGAAAATCTCAAAAATACAAAAAAAAATGAAAAAGAAAAAAGTACAAAAAAATTAAAAAAGAAAAAATGTGCCATTGATGAAAACCTAACAAATAGGCGTCATGATAGAAAAAATAGAATCTCTTCCAAGATGATGAAAACTTGGTAAATAGGTGCCTCTTGTTCCCCAATGCTATACCTATTGCAGTACTACTTGGCTCTTGCTTTCCTGCTTTAGTTTTCTTTCTCTCTTTCCTGCTTTAGTCCATTTCCTACTTTAGTTTGCTAGCTCATGCACTTGATCTCAGTTATCTTCAAGATTATGATCGAATCTACATGGATTGAAACTAGTCACACTTGGGGGCACCTTATTGGTCTAGGAGGCATTGTCCTATCACTTTCAAAAAAATTTCCTTGCATCAGTCACGAGTGGTTCTCACTGTGTCTGCCTACTGATGTTTAGCTACTTTTGAAGATTTCTCTCCTTGAGGATCTCTCATGTATCAGTCACCAGTGGTTCTCACTACGTCTACCTACTGATACCTAGCTCTCATTCAAACCCCTCTCTTTCTGGATATCCCGTACATCAGTCACCAATGGTTCTCACTATGTTTTCCTATTGATGTTTCATTCGTACTTGGTTCTCTCTTTCAAGAATCTTCCTTGTATTGGTCACCAGTGATTCTCACTACACTTGCCTATTGATACTTGGTTAGTGCTCTAATATCTCCTTGAGAATTTTTCTCTTGTGACAGTCACCAGTGGTCTTCACTGTATCTTCCTACTATCGTTGTCCTATTGAGACTTTGAATGTTGTATACTTCCGATTTGACATCAATCCACTAAAATTGAAAACTGAAACTGAATTTGTAACTCTCTGAAGCATGCTGAGCTTTTCTTTTGAGTGCTTGTTTTGTTGCTTTATCATTTCCCCTCGAGCGAATCTAAGATGTCTATCTTGACTAAGAGACGTGAAGACTGGGGGGCATGATCTTTTCTTTTCTTTCTATTTTACGGTTTAGTTCCAATGATACAAAGAATTCATATAAGAGGGGTGTCCAATATGAGAGACTTCATCTAGTGTTGGATGTCCATGTGTACCTAGACTCCTTTTATATGGAAACTTTGGTGAGGTTGGTTCTTCTCCTTGTCTTTCCAGTGACTTCTTTCTGCTACAAGTGAAATTGCAAATCCTCATCCTACTAAGTGAACGTAAGGGTCATTGCAAGCATTCTTTGGTGAAAGGAAGAAACTCCCACATGTATGGTGTGTTTTTATGCAAGAAACATTTAGGTCATTCTAGCAACTGTACTTTAATGCTTATGTTAACTTGCTAAATTAAAAGGTATAGGTGTTCAGGTCATTCTAGCCTCCTGTGCCTTAATGCTTACACCTCATTCTGACAAACCTAATACCTATGTCATATTCAATGTTAGTGAGGGTTGTATGGCATCCTACAAGTGTCTATTACTAAAAACTCTATGCTGATAATAAAATGGGTCCAACAACCAAGTCCTAGGGTTTGCATCTAGTTTAGGCTTGCATTTTCATTCTAGGCTTGCATTGAGATAGTGTTTCGGTGCTCATTTCATTGTCTTCTTCTAGATTCATTCACTGAGGGTTCTCATCTTTCATCCTGACTTCATCCTGATTGCACAATTTTTTGGGATCAAAATCAAAATCTGACATCTCTAGACATCTTGAAATCGCATTTTAAAATTCTGAGACCATCGAGATCGGACGCTTGTGCAGTCAACCTTCTGGTGTCATTTTCTTGCCAAAATCTCATCTCATCATCATTTTCTCGAGATCTTCAATGTTTTCATCAAAAGTTAGCTCTAGTCAAATCTAGTCAACCATGGTCAAACTTGGTCAAAAGGACCTCCAAATTGCTCCAAATCACTTTTGCATCCTCTCGATGCTTCCTTAATCTATTCTAAGTTCCTTTAGATCTTTGATCTTATCTCTATCTACAACCTATTGCTATCAATCATCTTTCTGACATGTCATCTTTCAATTTTTCTCCTGAGGGGGTAGGAAGATTGCATCATTAAATCTTGTCGAATCAATTCTTGAATCTGTCTGATCTGAATCAAAATTTCTCATCACTGGGGGCATCTCTGGGCCTTGCATCTTATCATCTTGTCATCTTTCTATTAGGTATCTGAGCAATCTAACTTGAATCCTCAAGGATCAAGCTTCATTCTGGAGATGGTTCTCGAAATCTCATTAGGTATTGGGGTAATCTAACCCTAATTTCTGAGAGTCAAGCTTCATTCTGGAGATGGCTCTCAAAAACTCTTTTTGATAGTTATCTGGGAAATCTAACCTAGGTCTTGGAGGGCTAAGATTCATTCTAGAGATAGTCCTAAATCTACATCAGTTATCATTTAATCAATGGATATGGGGCAATCTAACCCTAATTCCAATTTTCTCTCAAGTGGTAATCCGACTGTTGTCTTCACAATCTAACTTAGACTTCGGAGAATCATGATTCATTCTAGAGATGGTTTTGCAACTCGATCTAATCGGTGTCTTAGCAATCTAACCTTGACTTTCAAGGGTTAAGCTTCATTCTGGAGATAATCTAAAAACCTCATCATATGTCACATCAGACTATTCTTTGAAAAAATGCACTGCTCGCACATCAATTCAAAGAAGGGAAAAATGTAATACCCCAAAATTGGCACCTTATAACTCTAATCAATTTTGGTGCATTTCTCCAAATTGTACATCATCAAAGTCCTATTGTACTAGGCAATTCTATCTCCTAATTGACTTTATTTGACTTGATGTCAAATGCAAAAAAACCCTAAATTTGCATTAATCATACACTATATATAATTCCTAAATATTCAACATTTATTGGTTAAAAATCCCTATGATTAATTAATTTAATTCTAAAGTCCTAGTGCTTTTAAATCAAATTAATTCCACCCCCTTTAGCTAATACACATCAAGGGAATTAAATAATATTTGGTTATTTGAATGGACATCTTTATTTGAATTTAATTATTCAAAATAACTCGAAAAGCCACCCATGTGGCAATATTCATTCATTTAATTAAATAATTCATAAATTTGTCTCACCTTCCTCCATGGAGATGAAGAGTCAGTAGTTTCTTTCCAAGAAACTCTTCATCCTTCTCCTGGGCTTTTCTATATTATGAGCTCCTTTTCTTCATTTTGAAGAGGCAATTTTAGAGTACCAAAACTATAGTGAATTTTTGTCTCAATTCTCTCATAATTTCAAATCTTTTTCATTGCAAATTAGTATAATTTCATGTTAGTAGTATTTAATTGCATTCTCATCTTAATATAGTTTTCTTATGTTGTCTTAGCTTAAATTATCATTTTTATTTCAATCCTTTTAGATTAAATCTACACTTTCATTTTTAGATTACAATTGCATCTTCATTCTAGATTAATTACAATTTGATTATCTTCGTAGCTTTCAAATCCTCCATTTTAGAATTGGTCTAATGGTTGTTGGCTCTCATTCTAAGAGTAATTCAAACACCCTATCTAAATAGGAGGCAACTGGTCGATTCGATTGAGTGTACGAATAGGACAATTCATGTTCATTTTCATATACGATGATTGAGCAATGACTATGTTGTGTCTATGGCTAGATTAGAGGTCCATGTTTAGCTATAAACAATAAGAGGCTCCTAGGAGGGGCCAGATGAGCTTCCACCTTCATGTGGTTGGCCTTGTTAAGTAGAGAATGTTAAAGTATTCTCAAAACAAAGAGAAGCTCAATAATTTAAGGTCTCAATCCACAAATATGCTAAAAAATGACAGGAATCAATGGAGAGTTTTTAGATACTGAGAAGATGTATATGTAGTGGAGACCAAAAGGGATTTTTGTGGAGATTTTCTAGATGTGGAGATTTTCTAGAGAGGGTTTTCAGATTGAGTACCAGTGCAAAGATGATGATTCAGTAACCTACGTCTATAAAACCTTCACAAAAATCCCTTTTTTGCTCTCCACTCATACCTATTCTTAGAATCTAGAAACTTTGGATATTGTTTCTCATCCATGCATGAAATGTGCTAGTGATCATATAAAATTACTTTTGCGAGACTGGGATCAATTATAAGAAGGTAAACAACAAGATAATATTATTGTATCTTTCATTTCTTTTATCCATTCATATTTTTTTCCTTCTCTTATATTGGATACTATGCAGTGTACATAAAGGCAAGGTGGTGATTATTCTCAATGATTGATAGGTATAAGTCTTCCAGGCCTTACCCAATAGCTAGGAGTAAAGATAACAAAGCTCAAGAGACCATCATAATTGGTCTCTTTCTTCAGTCCATATACTAACAAATCATTTTACATTTTGTTAGCTCATCAAATGTGGTGATTTGAAAGAATTTAATGGATAATATTTTCATGTATAACGTACATTATTTCAGTTTGACACTGAATGAATTTATCTACTTCGTGCACTTGTAAACATTGAGCACAACCATAAAGAAGCATCCCTTCTTGTGGCCTGAGTAATGTAGGCCATGGGATGAGATGCTTCTTTATGGTTGTTCTCATAGTTTACAAGTGCGTGGAGTCAATAAATTTGTGCAACATCAACTTAAATAATATACGTTATCATGAAAATATTCTATTAAATTCTTTCAAAACCCCTCATTTGATGAGCTAAAACAAGGTAAAACATTTTTTCAGTATATGGACCAAAGACGGAGACCAACTATGATGGTCTCTTGAGCTCTGTTATCTTTAATGTGAGTATTTATCTCTTTTAAGACATGTCTTATATTTATTTCAACCTCAGTGCTATACGTCTAACATATTTTCCTATCAGAGATTCATTTCCCATCCATCGCACTTCTGACAGTTCTAATGTCAAAAAGGGTCCCTTTTCAAAAGACTTTTTGACAGATGGGTGTTGGAGTTTTGATAGATATATGCAACCAGTTTCGATGGAAAAATCTATCAGAATATCGACAGGTTTGACTTCCGTTGCAATTTGCAACGCAAAAATGCCAACGGACCTATCTGTCAAAGTGTCGAAAGATAGGCATTGCAAATCCAACAAATATTCGTTGGAATATGGCCTCAAATGTACTAGTGATATGCTAATTGGACATCAACTATTTCTTGTTAGTTGAAATTTCTTTTTGTATTCCCATTTAAAAAACAAAAGCATGCATTGACTTTGGTGACTACATTTATCTATGTCCCACTGGATTTGCTAGGAAAAACTATTGATCCCTTGATTTGTGGCTTGCTCCTAGATCGAGGGGCAGTTCTAAAATTTTTACAAGGGTGGGATGAGGTGTGTCCTACAACACACCCTCTGGTATTTTAGAAGAAAACTCTTTGTGGTTGGTGTTTGGTTAAGAGGGAGTAATACCACATTTAGTCAAACAACCTAAGATAAGGGGAGGTGAAGCACTAAATAAAAGCTTGATTGGGTGGGCTAATAATTTGTCAAGTGGTATTTGAAGGGATTCAACCTTTTCTGGGAAGAGTTCTATGCTATCATTCAAACATGACACAGTGCACCACATTCCCTTCATTGTTGGAAATAAAATGAGAAGCCAAAGTTGTCAAACATAGGGCCCACACATTTGTATCCTATTGTGGGAGGTATCTGCAAGGGTCCAAAATAGGGAATGTTCCTCCTAAAGTGCAATCTGCTCCAACTAGGGACACAATATTCAACACTATTTTGAAGTAGATAGAAATAGTTTGAATAAGGGTCATAATAAAAGACCTCACTTCCTGAAGCTTATCTTTCATAGGAGAAGAAGGAAGACATAAATAGACTGGACAAGACCTATGAGAGTTTGACACATGACACATTGATTAACAAAAAGGAAAAGGCATCGAGTACACATTATCATGGTTTACTAAAAGAAAACATGCCAAGGTGAGAGATCATGCCCCATAAATTATATGAACAATATACACCCTTGGACTACAAGCCACAGGGTCTTGTACTTCTCATAAAAGATAAAATCCTTGGAAATGATACTATTTATTTCTTCACTTATTGAGCCAGATTCCAATATTTTGTTGGATTGGAGAGATAGGGTACTGAGAGGGGAGGGGTGAATCAATTCCCACAAAAACTTTTAACTTATAAACCTTAAGCAGTAAATAGTAGTAACCTTCAAATATAACTTGAATCCATTTCATGCATCATTCATTCATTTAATTATCAAAGGTAAATAGCATGAAATCAACAATATAACAGTCACATAACACAAGTATTTTGGTAACTCAAAAACCCTTGTTAGAAGGTAAAAACTGTGGCAGGGATGACACCCACAAATTATTTACTACTATAGATAGAAAAGGTTTTCCTATTAGGGCTACAAGTTGTGATCACTTCTGGTGATCTTACCCTATTAGGAGTAACATTTCAGATCGATTAGATCTACCTATCTATAGGATTTTAACAAAACTACTTGAGTATGCACTCGGTTAAGAGATTTACAAAAGACTGTTAGGTCTACTATGTTAAGATATTTTACCAAAAACTCTGTTATAATGGTTAGAAAATAACAGGATATATTTGCTAATTAAAACTACAATCTTGTCTGATACAGATCTATGAAGTACTAAATAGATATCACCTTTTCATGTGAAGATCCCTGCTCTGAACTGCTTAGTAGCCTTGTCTGATTCTTCTTAATCTAAATATCTCTGTAATCTAATCTGGTCTATCTGATAACTGATATCTTGAAGTTGGCTATAGGTTCAAGAACTTCTTTGCTTGTTCTTAACTTCCTTGTCAAGATTTGATGCATACATAAAAAAGATTTGAAATACAAATATATAACATACTATTTTTACCACTTAACAAAAATTAGGTTACAATGTCTTAGAGAAAACCTAAGATCTATGGTGTACAAAAATAACCTAGATCTAGAAAATACATATAGATCATCATCACAATTAATGATGGAATCTTACAATAAATGATCCCCAATCTTGGTAAAATGTTTTTTGATTCTTTTGTAATTGTCTATATAGATAAATGTGCCTTTCCTTATTACTATATCATTTTCTATGATGCTCGATAAACATTGACAATACTGCTCGGTAATATCCCGATGCTCGGTGTCTAGTTTGCTTGGTGTTTACTGACGCTCGGTATCAGTGAACACTGATGCTTGGTAAAACTGCTCGGTATAAAGACTTGACCAACTAGCTTGAAGCACTTTCTTTTACCGACTAGAGTAGCATAGGTAACCGACCGATGTCTTTGATACTAATGAAAATCTTTAATGCTCAAATAGAGATAACAATCTCCCCCTTTGGCATTAGTATCAAAACCTTAAATGTATATAGACCTTATGTCTCAAAAATTATATCTCTGCCATATACATAGATACTTCCCTCAGTGCATGCTCCCGGTAGTATGTAGTATACTGATCATTTATGTACATATTTGGCATACACATTGTTATCCCCCTTTTTGATATTAATTCCAAAGACAAAAATGTATACTTACAGCTTGTCAAAAATATGTTGATGGGTTTTCTTCAGTCAATCCAAGAGGTTTTCCCATTCCTCTTTCAAGTTGGTGAGAGAAATGTGCTCAAGACCGACTTGTGCATGCATGTCAAAGATATTTTCCAACACAAAAATTTTTGGTGTTGCAACAAGTGTTTATGCTTTGACAATGTGTTTCTCAAAAAATTTCAGGTAGGGTAGGAGCTCAGTTTGTAGTGTAGTGACCTGATCACTTGTTCTTTCTTCTTGCTTCCTGAGATCTTCTATTAGCCGTCTGAGTTCTTGAACTCTTAATATGTGCTTTGCAAAATATTTTGGCTCGGTTATAGCTACTTGCACACTAGATTTGATTTCATTATCAAGTTGTTTAATATTTTCGCTGATCTCAGCAATGAAGGTTTCCACAGTGCATAGCTTCAGTAAAATTTGACTTATTAACTAAGTGATAGATTTGATCTCAATGATTACCTCAGCTAATTTTACCTTGTTGATTGCCACTTCTTGGCTAATCTTCTTTGCTAGCTTGTCTGGAATTTTTTATTTTGCCCTTTCTTCTATTCTCTTTTCAGCTTCTATATCTGGGGCATTTATCTCTTTAGCAAGTGTGGCAAGTTGGTCCATGATAGGAGTATCCTCATTAATATGTACCTCAGGTATGTCCTATTGTAAGATATCTCCTACATTTTCTAGTATCTCCTTGCTCTTGCATTCCATGCGCAATTTCTCTTGTGCAGCCTTCCTTGTGCACAACTGCCCATATTTTCTTAGTTCCTTGGGGCTTAGGGTCCTTAGGTCACAATCTGGTATAACAATAACTTCATCTAAGGTGACCAGTCCTTTTCCTTTACTTTTCTTCTTCTTCTTCTTCTCAAGCTCTTGAGGTGAGCTCTTTGCAACCAGAATAATAGCTTTTTCTTCTTCCTTCGGCGTGTTCTGTCATGTTGACACATTATCTTCCTTTTTCTACTCCTCAATAACCAGTTTGTCAGTTGACTATGTCGGAGCCTCTGATGTAGTGTCCAGAGGGGTGGCCTTAGTTACATTAGGATTTCCTTGATCATGTGTTCCTGTACCTGTTGCCTCTTTCTCTCCAGGCTTGTTTGTATCAGCTGGTGCCTCTGCTCCTTGTTCCCAAATAGTATCCTTTGGTGTCTCAGGGTCTGAGCCATCAGGTTGTTCCTATGATAAAATTTCAACTACTTCCATAAGAATAGGAAGCTCTCCCAGTAACGATGTGAATGTAGGTTTGGTGACTTTTTCTTCATCTTGTGTATTATTAGGTACATTGGTCACATCTTCATCTTCATCTCTATCATCAGGATCACCGTTAGTGATGTCCTCAATGAGTACATCTAACACATTGTTGTCTATAATCTGGATCTCAACCTAATCTGGTGCATCCTGTAGAATACTTATGACTTCATTGGAAAGTGTTGTATCAATCACCTCGGTAAATGATACACCTGTTTCTTTTGTCTTCTTCTCCAAAAGAGTATCATCTATGAAGATACCTTTGCCTTTTGATCTCTTTCTCTTCTTAGACAAATTTTGAACTGCATTTTTCTCAGCTTGCTCTCTTGCTGTAAATATTGATGACCAAATGAGTTGGCTAGACTCAACAGTATCTGCCAGATTTTCATCTAATACTTGCATAGCCTGACCTTTGACTTTGAATCTCCTATAGTAAGTATCCATAAAATCCTTAATTTCATCAAGAGTTAAATATGGTGCTACCTCAGCTAGGGCTTGTTACCTCATTTTCATCTCGGTGTCCAAGGCATAGGACCACTTCTTATTTATCCTCTCTTCTAATTCCTTAGGCAATTTTTTTGCAAACTCTAATGGAACTTGTTTGAAGTGTATCATCATCTGGATGACTGTGTCCTCAATTTTATTTTGGTCCTCGATAGACATGTTGTTAAACCAACTAAGTTATGCATATGTGAGATCTCCATTCTCAATTATATCTACAGCAACCTCATCTATTGTTCTATTTTTATTGCTGACTACCTTGAACTGATTTTTGTCAATTTCTTTGTCTTCAAGGTCTTCCTTACATCTAATTAATCTTATCCTTTTCCTTGGTGCCCCAACTACGACTTTGGTTCCTCTTTTTGCATATGTTTTGGTCAGTGTAGCTACTCTCATTTTACTTATCTTTTCAACTCCCTTTTTCAAAGGTGGTGAATCTGCAGTTGCTGACCTTGTTTGTGCTCCTGGCTGCACTGGCAAATGCCTCTTCTTTGGAGTTGGAGTGGGAGAAACCAGTATTGAATCCTTTTTTTTGTTTGACTTAGTTTCCTCACTATCATATGGTTTGTCAGTCAACATTAACTGACCTTTGGTTGTAAGTTCAACTGGTGACTCATCAGATGATTCAGATTCATCTCCAAACTGTTCAGTTAAAGTTTTCTTCATTTTCTTGGATTTTCTAGTTATTTTGCCATTGAAAAAACCTTTTTTGATTCTTGTTTTTGCCTCTTCATAGGTTCCAAACCTTTCATCCTTCTTGTCCTTTTGTAAATCCAGTAGAGCCTTGAATGATTTCAAAGAAAAATCAATATTCATTTCATTGGTGCAAGAGCACACCATGGCTAACCTCCATGGGTAGTAATTTTTGGCTTGTACTTGACTCTATCCAAGTAAAGAAGGGTAGATTAGTTTGTTTGAAGACCTTAGAAGGTCATTTTCAATGTAGGCTAAGTGAGTTAGGCACTAGGACTAAGGTCACACTAATAGCCAATGTCAGTAGTTTTAATTCTTAGTGTTAATGGTTTGAGATTGAGTCTTTAATGTGTTCTAAGCACATAATGAGGTTGTAAACATTCCATAAGGTCATTAATGACCTTGGATCCCCAAAACATAGGAATTTAAGAGTCCTAAGAAATAGGATTGAGGCAAATGTAAAAGTTTCCAAATGTTGCAAAGAAGTTGTCATGACAACATTTGCAATAATTGTAAATGTTGCATGCAACTCGGTTATCTTTGGATCCCCTCAATTATAGGAGGTGGCACATCAGCCAAAAAGACCTATAATGGTGGAAATGGAATCTTATGTGATGTAAATATCAAATCTCAAGGTGTGGGAAGTACGGTAATATTTTTTGAGCTGGTGAATAGAGCTCTGAAATAGTTTGATAGTGTATTTTCTGAGTTTTTGTGTTGACAGTGCATTGAAATGGATTGAAAGTCTAAATCTAGTGGTTCATTAGTGTTATTTACTATGTTCTAAAACTTTTTCATTTGAAGAGAAATTTGTTTAGAGTATATTTGGTGCGTCGGTTAAAGTAGGTTTTGTTTTAGAGTTTCACTAGTTTTGTTCTGACTAGTCCAAGCATTCATGGCTCCCCCATGAAATCTAATCATGGGAAACACCTAAGGGTAGATGGAATTTATAGGGGATTCATTACTATATATAATTTTAGGATTAGGAGACATGAAATTTTGGTGAGCTATTTTATATGCGAGGCCCTAGGCGAGCAAACAAAGCCTGATTAGTGGTCTAGATTGTGAAGAAATAGAGATTTCTTATAGGGTTGGAAGATACAGTATGGCTCCAGGACTTTTTCTAGAAGGTTTTCATCATATCTAAACATCCTAAGAATATTTGGAGCATACCAATCATTTCCATTGGGTTTTAAGAAAGTTTATTGCTAGGTTACAATCAGTCCTAAAAAGTAGGACATTTAGCCCTGTTTGCCCTAGTTTGTAGGAAGGTGGTGTATGGAGGCTTCCAGGACCAAGGAATTGTATAACCTTTAGTAACATAAAAAAGGGTATCTAAATCCCCAATTAGTTTTTCAAGTTATTTGGAAAAGTTTGAAAAGAAAGGCCAAAAGCTTCTGCAAAAGGCTACAAGGATTAGGCCTATTTTTAAGGCTCTAAATGGTGAACTATTGAATCCAGTAAGGATATGATTCAAGACCCTTCCAAAATGGATCAATTGAACCAAGTTATGAATGTTTTCAAAATGGAGAGCATCCCTGCAATGAAGATTGGATTTTGTGAAGAATTGGCACTTAGAGCTTTCTGAGTGAGGAGGATTGAAATTTTATAAGGTGTTAGTCTTCTAAGGTTAAGCACAAAGGATACGAACTCTTAGAGAAGAGTTAGGATTGGTGTTAGTTAATCACCTAACCAATCACGACCTAGAGGAGACTAGGTTCCTAGAAGAGACAAGCTAGGTCTCTTAGTAGCAGTGCAAGCAAACCTTGGAACAATCACATCATATTGGTATCAGAGCTTGAATTGATCAGGCATGTGGTGGATGTTGCAGCCTACTAAATCAGTGGGATAAAATACACCAGTTGGATCAGTAGAAGACAAAACCATAGTGACTAATGTTGAGTTAGCCAAGAAGGTTGAGGAACAAGAAGAAGATAATAAGTTTCTAAGAGCAAGACTAGCTCAAATGGAGAACCTCTTGGGTGAAATCCAAGACAAAGATGATAAGGTCAAGGACAAGATTGACCAAAAGGAAGAAGCTGAAGTAAGGGAGAAGGAATTAGAGTTGGAGGAGGAAGCACTGGTACTTGACCCTGTTCTTCTTGAAGAGCCATTTTTAAAGGCATTGGGAGCATTGAGTGGCAAGGCTTTGGAAGGTGTGCCACTATTTAGTGGACAAATGGATCCAAATTCAGTTGTAGACTGTATTGATAGCATTGACAACCATTTTGAATGTGACGGTATCTCTGAGGCACAAAATGTTGTTTTGGCCAAGTCTAGACTAAGAGGCTCAACTCTTACTTGGTGGAAGTTTGTGCAAACCGAGAGGGAAAAGGATGGAAAAGGTCCTATAGTGACATGGAAGGGCATGGTATCCAAAGTGAAGTAGACCTACTTTCTTGATGACTATGAAGTTTAGCTTCATAGGAGGAGACAATCTTAGACAAAAAGATTTAGATGTCCAAGCATACACTGAGGAGTTTCAAAAACTATGTTTGAGATCTAAGGTGGTTGAAGAGGAAAGCATTAAGCTTGCAAGGTACTTGAATGGCCTAAAATGGTCTATTCAAGAAGAGATGACTCTAGTGAACTTCAAATCCATTCCCCAATGCTATCAAATGGCCTTGAAGATAGAAGAGAAAAGCAAGAGGAAATAAGAAACCTCTAAAGGTAAAGTTAAAGGCAAGGATAGTAGAGTTCAAAGAAGTGGCTATGGTGGGAGAATTTTTGAATCAAGGAGTCAAGGTGACATAAAATTTAGTGAGTAGCAAGAAGGAATTTCAAGCAGAGATGGTAGAGGAAGAAGTTCTAACTGTAACTCTAGAGGAAGAAATGGTGGACAAGGAGGAAGAGGCAATTACTTTGCCAATATGAAGTGCTACCATTGCAATCAAATGGGGCACCCTACCTATAGATGCCCTGAGAAAGGTGGTTCTTCACAAGGAGGTGATAGGAGAACTAACCTAGTACAAGATGAGTCTATTGTAGTAGAGAAGCATGCTGAAGTACCATTGAATTTAGAAGAGGGAGAGAACCTCATGATGAGGAGAACTTTAATCAAGGAGCCAAGCCAAAGGAGGTATTTGTTTAGGATTAAGTGCAAGATGATGGGGAAAGTATGTAGGGTCATTATAGATTCAGGCTCTACTAAAAACATTGTGTCAGAAGAAGCAGTCAGGAAGCTAAAGGTGACAAGGATATCCCACACCAATCCTTACAAGGTACTTGGCTCAATCCTCTATCCCTCATATTATCTCCCATTTGGACACCTTTGTTTGTACCCAACACTCTCTCTCTCTCTCTCTCTCACACACACACACACACACACACACACACACACATATCAACTATATAAATTATATAATATATACATATATATGAAATAATATATACTATATACTATATTATACTATATACATTATATAATATATACTATATATCATATAGTGTATTATACTATAAATATGATTTCTTAGGAGCCAATATCAATTTCCTAGGCCACACAAAAGAGGATAGTGGCTTGGTTTGAGAATTCTAATTTTTCCTATATTCTTTTTATAGGTAACAAATATGGGTTTTCAAACTAATACAGACAAAAAAATTATTTTGGTGTACACTTTGACACAAACTTGTCATTGACAATCATATTTTAGCATCATTTTGGAGGTATAATGGGAGAAGCGGTTGTTGCAAGAACAAATATAAGAGAAAACTCACAAAAGACCAAATTGAAGCACACAGAGAAAGAGATACATAAATTAATATGAAAAAGAAGACAATGTATGCCAAATATTGGTGAAGGTGAGACCTCTACTCCACCCATAGATTTTATTTCAAGTGAAGACAAAATTGAATATGAAAACCTTGAGCATGATATTGAAAATGAAAAAAAATGTAGAGATTGACATTGAAAATTTTGAACATGATATTCAAATTGAAAATGAAAATGATGAAATTGATACTCAAAATGTTCAACATCAAATTAAATATGAAAATGTTCACATTAAAAGTGAAAATGTTGGAATTGAGATTGAAATGAAGATGTTGAACCAATAGAACATTATGTATCACCAAACTACATGAGAAATTATGACCCTTATGTGGAAGAAAGACAAATTTTGAATACAAGACCTTTAAGAGCCCCAAAATGGTTACTTAAAATTGATGAGACTATTATAGAAAATTTTGAAGGAAATAGGTCAACACAAAATATTTAGTTGTGGGCTATATAACTTTTCAAGTAATATTTTGACAATAAGATAACTAAGAAATGCCAACTTTTTTTACAATTGATAAAGATACAAAAGATGAGACCTTTGCTAGTGAAATTGAAGATTTGTGTGAATAAGAAGATGAAGAAAAATTCTAATATCATAAAAAAATATACTTCTCTTAATTCTATTGGAAATAATAGAAAGGAAAATGATAAGAGAGTTTCTCTAAGAGTGATTACAACCTCCTTAATAAGCCATTACTTGAGAAAGACATATTTTTGTTACCCATTTTTATTTTCCAACCCAATTAGGAGTTGGTTAAGTTTTATAAGTAGTAAAACTATTAGGATTAGGTAATACTGAGAGGGGGGGTGAATCAGTATTACAACACTTTAACATAAACTTCAAACAATTGTAAATAAACCATATTAATGTTGAAATGAAAATAACATAAATGCATACCACATAACTCATAACACCATGATTTGTTGTCGAGGAAACCCTGGCCAAGGGAAAACCCTAGTGGGGATGGTACCCACAACTATGCACTAAACAATAGTATCCCTGTTAGGAGATCTAGCCCTATTAGGAGATGAGTATTACATAGTACATTTCCTTGCTAGAGGAATACAAAACCCTGTTAGGGGTATCCATAAACCTTGTTAAAGGTGGTGAGCTTACAAATCTTACAATCAAAATGTTGTCACAAAGTGTTCTTAAAAGATGAACAATACAAGCATCTTCTATTCTTAGATAGTTCTAGTTATAGCTCTATCAAACACTGATCCTTGATCTTCTCTCTGCTCTCTAATTCACATCCATCACATCATCATCACAATCACACTTGCTTCCACAAAACACTCTATACTTATATAAATTATGTCATCCAGTCAGCTCTCAAAATATATTACAAAACATAATAATTACTTATTTAAATGATAAACATAGAGTCGGTGATCTTATATTATCAAAGTGTTGGCAATATACAACTTCTATCTAACTTACCACGTTACCATACCAACTAACCTTTCCTCAATCATCGCGACTGTTCATATGCCATGTTTCACTGATTCTCTATCTTCGCATACCTTCACAATATTGTAACTTCATGATATCATCTCCAAAACATGTGTGACCTTAATTGAAGGTCCTGCATATCGCAAAATATCTTCCTTTATCTTTGCAAGCCATAATACATCATATATTATCTACGATGATCAAAACAGTACCGCAATATATTGTTATTCTGATTCTATACTTAGTCATTTTCATGACTGAGTCTCCAATACCAAAACTCTCCACATGCAATCACTTCAACATAAGTGTTTCCATAAATGAAAACCCTTAAGTGATTCCTAGTGCTCCCAAAACATCACTTTCCAACAATCTCTCCCTTTGGCATTGATGGAAACACTTAGTGAAAAATGACTAAGTGTCAAAGCACTATCTTCCATCTACTTCTCTATATACATATTTTCCTCTTTTCTTTTCTTTTCTCTTTTTTCTCTCTCTCTCTTTTTTTATTTACTTCTTTTTCTTCATCTCACTTTTTCTCTTTTATTCCTCTTTTCATTTTTTTCTCTTCTCTTCCTCTCCCTTTGACATCAATGGAAAAGGTACTTATAAAATTTCAAAATTCTAAGCACAAAAGACTTAGTGCTTACTTACTAGATTTAGAATGTCTTGGAAGAAGTCTTCCAAGGTCTTCACTTCATCAACCCATGAATTAATCAGGAGCTCACTAAAATGGATCAGGCCATTCAGTGCAAAAGATTTTGTTTCTGCTACCTGCAGCTCAGTGGGTATAGCATTTGTCATTGTTCCTTCTATTTTCTCCATCACTATGAGATGAGCTACAAGAATTGAGAGCTTAGGAGTGATTAGACTCTTCAACAATCCAAATCTTTCCATTACTCTCCCTTTCTCCATATTCAAAACACTTATCTTATCCAAAAGCTTAGATGTTTGTTTGTCTATTTCTACCACAGTTTTTTAAGAGGTTTCACAACTGTCCATCAAGCTATCTAGAGTATCCCTATCCTTGGCTATGATATCTTCAATATTCTTCACATGTCTAATAGGATTTATACAATAACTATATACCTCTCTTCCTTGTGCTACACATCTTCTAGATTTAAGTGTAGTTTCTTTTAGAATGTCCAAGTCCCATGAGATGGACTGACAGACTTCCTTCAACTTCTTTTCTAGGAACTTCTTTTCTTTCTTATCCTCTATAGTCTTCAACAATGACTCAAAGTGACTGTCAAAGTTATCCAATGCTATGTTTAGATTATATTCTTCATCCTTTCCTTGAAAAATAATAGGTGTAGGGAGTATTATGTTCACTATCTCCACTGTCCTAGTAATCACATTTACTCTTTTATCCCCTTTTTGTATTGACCTTTATTTTTCCTTAGCAAAAGCCATGAAGGATAACCTCATGAGTTCATCCTCATCCATGCTTTCAACATCTGCACTCACTAGTTTGGCCATACTTTCCAACAATAGAGTAGAGAAGGTGTCAAGTTCTTGTTTATGCTCAACTCTTACCTCTACTTTTTATGTTCTTGTTTCTTCTACCTGCCTTTCTTCTTTTTGAATCTCCTTCTCCTGTACCTTCTCTTCCTTTTTATCCTTTGTATGATCTTCCTCTATTTTTCCATCCTCTTCAACTATCATCGCATTGTCTGCATTATCTTTAAATGGGTCATTCACATCAAGTGAAGTATCTAATGATATGGGCATACCAAAAATGAAGAAGTACGGTTGCTTATCAACTTCGCTAGCTTGTTCACTTTCTTCTGTTGTCTTGGAACTTTCTCTCATTCCTAAGGGTGTAGGCTTGGTAACCTTGGGCGGTGAAGTCTTCTTAGGCATATCGCACATAAGGATTTGATCCAGTGCCTTTTGAGTATCCTCTATGACTTCATCATACTTTATTTCCATAATCTTCACTAGTCTTGCCTTAGTCCTTAATAAAGGTTTCAGTTATTTGATGATTATCTCCCTCTCTTGTATAGAGACTACTAGAAACATGTCTTCAATGGCCTTGTTTCTTATGTTCTCATCCTCAGACTATGCTAACTATTTTATTATTTCTAACTTTCTATACAAGTCCTTGGGGATACTTCCTTCTATCTCTAACAAGTTCTTCTTGAAAACTAACAAGCGCTCAATTATAGTGTCCTCAGTTATTGCTTGATTTTTAGGTTCATACCTTTCATAGTATCTATTTATGGTCTTCAGATTCCCATCTCTTATCACCCTCTTTTATAACATTTGGATGTCTGGCTTCCAAAGATCTTGTGGTCTCTTTTGTACAGCTTTTTCTTCTTCCTTCTCAGACACTTTTTATTCTTTGTTCTTTTTTTTATCTTCTACCTTCTTATTCTTAGGATTGATTTTTTTGGTCGATCTTGTAGATCTCCTAGGTGTGCTTGTAGGTACAACTTTTATAATTTTCTCATGTGAGACTGATAAATAAATTATGTTCGTAGTAGGACTTATTGTCTTTTCAGCTTTAGAAAGGGGAGGTGTATAAATTTCCATGTTGGAAGATGCTTCTATCATCTTTGTCCTTAGTTTCTTTAGCTTATCCCTAGTGATTCCTACCTTTGCAGTAATATCCTCAACTATTTTGTCAAACTTTCTCTTCCTAGTCCCTTTATCTTGTTCTTCTCTAACTTTTTTTGACTTTTCCCAATATGTTCCCCATCTTTCTTCAGAAGTGATTATTTATGCTACTAATACATGCTCAATTTGCATAGTTAGAACCTCAAAACTGACTTCATACCCCATAGGGTAGCACCCTTTCTTCCTAGGCTCAACTGCCTCAAAACACACACAATCAGTTTCAACCATGAAACATATATTGTCCTTATATTTATCAACTATATCTTCAGTTATCCTATATCTTTCCTTCATCTACCTTTGTAGGATTTTGGTCATAGAAAATAGTTCTCCATCTACCAATTCTTGTCTTGTCTTTGATAGCTCTCAGAAATTTGAATTCCAATAGGTACATTATTCTTCCATGCTCTAGGGTTCATGCCAATGAATTTATGCTTAATTTAGATGTACATATGAACCAAAAGTGAGCCAAACCTGAATGCCTTAGACTTGTCTTTCTTTATAACCTTCACATTGTCCAAAAACTATTGCGCTAGAACTTCACATAGATTATATTTCTTGTTTTCCTTAACCATTCTATATGCCATCATAGTTACTCCAACTGATACAGAGTTAGGTCTACTATTGTGGAACATCTTGTAACCTAATATCATAGCTACCAACCTCACATCTTGCTAAAAGATGTCATTCACTTTCATTGCTCTCTTATCCCACTTAGAATGGGTTAGGGTTTCCACTTGTTTTCTGATATTATTCTCAGCTACTGAGAGGGCTCCATTATTATCCAATCCAATTATTTCATAGATCATCTCGCTACATATCTTGACTGGTTGTTCTCCAATCCATATAAACTAGTCATGGATTCTGCTTAGGATTATCTTGAACCATTCAGTTTCATGGAACTCATTCAATAGGCTTAACTTGATAATGGACTAGTCTTCCAAATGCTTAAACTCTTCTACCATCTTTCTATTTTCTTCTATCATCCCATCTTATTCAATATAGATGTTAACATCCCCTATAATCTCATGCTTGCAGTGTATGTATGCCCTAATATCCTCAGCATGCAACACATCGTAAGGAGTTTTCAAAAATGCTCCTTCTAGATCATCCTCACAAGACTTAAATAGATGTTTCTTAAACATTTACCTTGGTCTATCAACAACATCAAAAATCATGGGTGCATCCATATCTCCTTGAAGAGAATAAAGTCTAAATACCTTTGATACGCTAAATTATGGAACTTTTTCTCGAATCGATCATGTAATATATCTGCTAGATGGCTTAAATTCTTCTTCACACTACTCTCCTTGGTCCCTAATAATCAAATGGTATAGAAATGATATGCTTCAAGATCTTTAATCCATCACAGGTTGTGTAAGTGAATTAATCACATGTTGCTCAACTTCGCACACTATCCAGTCAAACAAAATCTCATGAACACAAGATATGAATCTCAGGGTGTTGTGATCACAATTATAGACTCCATAGTGTCTGTACACACCATATCTAAGATTTCATGAGCTCATTCCACATAATTAGGGGCTAGATATAATCTATTATCTACATCGAATGCTCCCCCTAAGGCAATGCAGCCTTCTAGGTCGATGTCTTAATGAAATAATCATGCAAAGACATAGTAGCATCTACTATCTCTCCCTGAACCAATGCCTTATTGAACTCTTTTATCTTCCATCTCTTCTCATCCTCTTTAATTGTTGATTTCTTGAAATGATTCTTGAACTCATCCATGTACTCAGTAAGACTTTTACCACTCTCACCCCCATTCTTATTTATAACCACAGGAGGTGGTCCTCTTGGTCCTCTTCTATTGTCCTCTCCATTGTATCTACAAAACTTTTCTATGTGTTCTAGGTTGTTGCATTTGTAACATGTAGGAGGTCTCCTTCTGTCCTAATTTACTTGTAGTTTATAATATCTTGCAATATGCCCAAAGTTATTGCATTTGTGGCATGTGATCTTGGCTGCTGACTCTTCTTTGATTTAATCTTGTTTATATCTAGACTGATCAAGTTTTCTACATTCTGCTTTCTTATGTCCAAAATCATAACAGTTATAACAATAACCAGAAAAAGTTTTGAAAGAATTGTTACCTTTGCAATCTCTTTTCATGTGTCCAATTTTGTTGCATCTAAAGTATCTACCTCTGAAAGGTCTGGTTTGGTCTCTAGGTCTCTCAAGAGTAGGTCTTTCTTCAATCTTTGCTTCATGTATTTCTTCATTAGTCTTAGAACATTTTTCTTCATTGAATCGAACTCCAGTCATGTCTCCTTTAGGTTTCTATCTTTCTCTTTGTTCATCAATATAATCACTTCTCATGTGAAACTTCACAATATGCAATTTGGATTGAGTGAGTTCTCCTTTTATGATCTAATTTTACTTCTCCAATTCCTGACACTTATCCTTGTAGTGATCAAGTTTAGTCTTCATTTGTCCTATCTACTCATTTTCTTCTTTTAGTGACTCTTCAACTTTGTATCTTGCATCCTTTTCATGTTGAATCTCTTTAATCATCAGAAGATTGAGTTTCTCTTTTTCCTACTCTAGCTTCTTTACGTGGTCTGATGTATCATTGTTTGAATCCTCTTTGATCTTATCCATAAGGTCTTGTTTTTTATTTCTTGAAATTTCAAGTTGTTCTTTTAGTTTCTTGATGGAACCTTTTGCTCTTCTCAATTTGAATTTCAGTTTTCCATTCTCGGCCTTTTCTTTGTCTAGGTCATCAAGTGTTGCTTCAAAGTTATCTTGAAAACTTTATGAATCAATTTTGATCTCCCTTAAGTTGTTAGGATTTCTCTCCAAGGGCCAATAGCTCTAATACCAATTGTTAGGATTAGGTAATATTGAGAGGGGGTGAATTAGTATTAGAACACTTTAACATAAACTTAAAATAATTTAAAATAAACCATATTAATTTTGAAATGAAAAGAACATAAATGCACAACACATAACTCATAACACCATGATTTTTTTTTGAGGAAACCTTGGCCAAGGGAAAACCCTAGTGGGGATGGTACCCACAACTATGCACTAAAATATAGTATCCCTATTAGGAGATCTAGCCCTGTTAGGAGCTAAGTATTACATAGTACATTTCCTTGCTAGAGGAATACAAAACCCTGTTAGGGGTATACAAAAACCTTGTTAAAGGTGGTGAGCTTAAAACTCTTACAATCAGAATGTTGTCACAAAGTGTTCTTCAAAAATGAACAATAAAAGCATCTTCTATGCTTAGATAGTTCCAGTTATAGCTCTCTCAAAAACTGATCTCGCATCTTCTCTCTGCGCTCTGATTCACATCCATCACATCATCATCAAAATCACACTTATTGCTTCCACAAAACACTCTATACTTATATAAATTCTAGCATCCAATCAACTCTCAAAATATATTACAAAACATAATAATTACTTATGCAAATGATAAACATAGATTCGGAGATCTTATATTACCAAAGTGTCAGCAATATACAACTTCTATCCTACTTAGCACGTTACCATACCAACTAACCTTTCCTCAATCATTATGACTGTTCATATGCCCTGTCTCACTAATTATGTGTCTTCGCATACCTTCACAATACTATAACTTCATGATATCAACTCCAAAACATGTACGACCTTAATTGAAGGTCCTACATATCCCAAAATTTCTTCTTTTATCTTTGCAAGCCATAATACATCATGTATTATCTATGATGATCAAAATAGTACTATAGTATATTGTTATTGTGATTCTGTACTTAGTCATTTTCATGACTGAGTCTCCAATACCAAAAATGTCCGCATGCAATCACTTCAGCATAAATGTTTCCATAAATGACAACCCTTAAGTGATTCCTAGTGCTCCCAAAACATCACTTACCAACAAAAAGAAGGGTACATGTATAATATTGTTGAGTGTTTTTACCAGAAAGATATACTATCTAATGAAAAATAGATAAAATTCAAAGTGTTACAATAAAGAATAATTGTACAACATTGCATTTTAAAAGTGCCTTCTTTATTCATAAATGTCAAAATGTCCCACAAAAGCCATGGGAATAACTGTTGTAATACATTACAAAGAGAAAACAATGCACATGGGAATGAAAGCATAAGAAAGAGAAGGGATTCATCATTTCCTTATAATGACAAACCCATATAGTTGAATGGATTCATCTTCATCTCCTTCATAGAGGTCGCATTGATGCTCCAAAAGTACTTGCAATAAGATAGGAGAAATTGTGTTAAATCTTAGGATGCAAAATATTTTCATATACATCATCATCATGTGCATAATTTTCTCCTATAATGCATTATATCAGTTCAATCATCATATGTAATACAGAGGAAATCGAAGAGAAAATATAAATTTCATTATTTTTATCTAATGAGTTTGTTAACTGTGCAGTAATAGGTCTCATGTTAGTTCACAACATGTGGGGTGAAACAAGATCTCACAAGGGTTGAACCCAACATGCTATCAATTTTATTTACAAGAGAAAATAGTGCTTCAAAGGATGTGGGATCAATGATAAACAATAGGTAATAATTGATCACAATGAGATCACAGTCAAATGAGAGCATGAAGTAAGAAAGATCAATGCACCATTATGTAAAAGATCACTAATATGACTAAGAACAGATGAGAACACTATCATAGTCAGAAAACATGTATAAAATCATTAAAAAATTTAAACATAACATTACAATGTTGTAATATGAAGAAATGAATTAATGTCTAAATTTTAAAATAGTGACCCCTAATTTGACAAGTATAGATGTAAGGAAGTGTGTTGACAGTAATTTTCCACTATAAATGGTACATTTATAATGGTAATAAAGTGATTCAAAGAAAAGATCAATAACACAATCACAACAATGAAAAGATCATCAAGGATGCTAAATAATGCATCAAAATTTCATTGTTATATCAAAGTGACATCAATAATATTGCAAGTGAGAATAGTTAATAACAGTGGTCTCTAGGATAGAAGTGAAAAACTAAGGTATCATCCACAAGAAAAGACAATATTATCCTGTAGCAACATTATTTATAACAAAAAAAAACAATAACAAAGTTGCCATGACATAACATACCCCACAATCTCAATGAATCAAAAGGACTGAAAACAATACAAGGTTTAGTCATAAGTATAAAAACTAGGAATTTTCTATAGGGTGCAACATGTCTACTAAAGATAGTATCATTACATGAGAAGGTGAATAATGAATAAAAATGACATCAATCATAAGGATGACTAATGGCTGTAATAACAGTAATATCAAAGGAATTAAATAGATCCTAAGGGTTAGGCATTAGACATCATGCTCATAATGGTGATTTTCAAGCTAAAAATCAATATAAAATAATGATAAAATGACCTTGGAGATAAAAGTAAGTGATAAAGAATTAGTAAGGCTTTCATGTCCCCTTTTCAAAAATAGTTCCAACTACTTTAGCAAGTTTGGTTGCCAAAATAGTTAATCAAGATTATCAGTTCACATGGTCAATTAAGTAACTTTATTTGATTATTTAATCAAATAAATAATATTCTATCATAAAATTAAAATCTAATTCCTTTGTCCATAAGGTGGCATGATTTGTGGAGGAATATTTTGGAAACATTACAAAAATAATTGTCATGGCGATGGAATGTTAAAGAAGCATCTTTTTTGGAAAGTGTCTAATTTTGGCAACCAATGGGATGAGAAAAATTACATATCATTGCCTATAGAATTATTTTTCCCTCTTGGTCACAAGTTAGGTTTATGCATGCTTTTTAGAGGGTTTCATACCATTTCTCATTTCTTTTTTGTTCTTCGGAGGATGCTAAACCAATGGAGAAGGAGACCAAAAGATGAGATTTTTGAGGTTCTTAGGAAGGCTAAGGATGGGATTTTGAGGATCTTTCATGTGCAAGCTCATGTGGGTTTTTCCATTGTGCTAAACAATGTAGATTTATGAGTGTTTTGGGTGTCATTGTAGGTGTGGATCACAAGGGTTTTTTAATTTTCAGCTAGATTTATTGTTTCAATTTGGTTTTTTGATGTATTGGAGTCCTTTTACTATTCAAAGTGTGTGGAATGAATGTATTGGGTTGTGACTATGATTTGTATGGTTTTAAGAGTCATTTTCAGGTAATTTTGTGGTGTTTTCAAAGCTTGCTAGCTATATATTTAAACTCCATTTTTGGCATTATTTTGTAATCTCATTTTCCAAAATGGAAGTGTCAATTTAAAGGCCATTATGATGCCATTTTTTTAGAAATGTCTAATTTTGTATTTATGAAGAATATTTGAAGTTGTGGAACATTTGGCACTATTTAAGGTATACTTGATTTGATTATTTTAGAGATATTTGCATTTTATCAAAATATTTATTGTTTGAATTAAAATCGGATAAGAAACTTCAGATCTGATATAAAAATCAGTAAGGGGGCATTACATTGGTATTAGAGCTATGTTCATGCTAGCATTAGGGTTTATACAGATTTGTATGGAACCGAGTGAACGGGAAAAAGGTATTTGTATTAGGAAAAGAATAAAGAGATTATGAAAAAGTATTTAGTTAGAAATAAAAATACTAAATCCAAAGAAGAGATCAGAATGGATGACCCAGATGAAATTAGCACAATTTTTTTTAGATATCCAAAATAACTAGAAGCAAATTATCTATATTTTGGTAGAAACTAGAGAAGCCCTACAATTATTGATAAAAAAAACTCCAAGGAGTGGTGTCTACTAACGAGAAAGAAAACACTTTAGAGGATCCAAAAGGTTTGAAACCCATATCCTCTAAATCAGTAAAAATTATATTCTTACCTGCAAATGAGACACCAGTGTCAAATCCATCCCTTAATCCTATGGAAGAGCTTTTAGGAAACATGGTTGCATTGAGGGCCACTTACAATACCTTGGATGATGATCTTAGGATTTCAGTTCCTTTCAAGGAATATGTTGACATTATGAACACTTTTCTTCCCAAGAAAGAGTATAGGAGGGAGTAGGACACTAGTGGGAAGGAACTCAAAAATAAAATAAAAATATTTGTATCCCCTACCTTTGATGGAACAAACTAAATTTCTACAAGAGCATAGTTACAAAAATGACAAACCTTCTTCACTCTTAACCCCATGAAGGAGAATGATGCAGTTCATTTTGCAACTCTACACTTGAAAGATGTGACTTATGATTTGTGGTATCATGGATTGAATACTCAAGGTCATGATCAAGTAACTACTTTTGACGAGTTTAGGAAAAGAGTGATAGATAGATTTGAACTCAAGGATGAGGAAGAGTATTTTAAAGAGTTGTCAAAGTTAGGTAAAACCAAATCTATTAATGAGTATGTAGAAGAATTTCAAAAAGTTTTTGTTATGGTACTTGATATAACTTAAAAAAGAATTATTTATCTTTTCCTTGAGGGTCTTGAAGATCCATTTAGGGGTTTGATTAAGGATTTCTCACCCTCAACCTTATAGGAAGTAATCAAAAGAAGTTTTTATCTTGAAAAGACCATGCTTAATAAACCAATTACTAATAAAAAAACCTCCAAACTTTTGGCAACATAAAGGAAATTTTTAGAAAAAGACATTTCCACCACCACTACCAAATAAGGTGACTGTTACCATATTTTTTTCCTACAGACCATTCAGGTAGAGCCATATCTAGTTTCAAAGAAAAAAAGGGCCATCTGAATCACCACATACACTAGAGATTGTCTTTTTAGTTTCTAACTTATTTTCTTCATGTGCAATATAGGTGTATATCCTATAGCACATGGGGTAAAATGTGGCTCCATCAAGAGTAGATCTCAATGTGCTACAGGATCACAAATAAGATATAATAGATTCAAATATCATAGATTGGTTACATACAACTCTAGAAATGAAAAGATAACATGCTACATGAACCCAAAATGAAGTTATAATAGAGCGCTAATGCAAAAGGCCACGTTGGTGAATTTATGCTAATGATATCACAAAAGAAAAAGGAAAGTGGATATCGGTAAGACATACAATGATAAGAATCTAAATAGGAGGAATTCTATTGGGGGGATTTATCTCAATAAGGTCATTAGTATAGCTAGTGCCATCAGGGTATGCATTTTTCAGTTCCACCAATGCCCGATGAGCACATCAAAATATCCTAGGTTGATGTAATACTCAAGGTAGTTTTGGTAGGGGTATCAACATGACATGTACAATAATAATAGGATGACACATCAGTGAAGGTTTTTTTGATGGAGGCCATCAGAATAGCTAGGGAAATTGACTTTTGAGTTTCCCCGATGTTCGATGAGCCTATCGACATAACTTGTAGCGATAAAAGGAATTGAAGCTGTTGTAAGAAAGCATCAAGAGGACTTTCATTGATGAACTCATCGGTATAGAAAGTTCCATCAGTGAAGAACATTCTAAGCTATCCTAACACACAATAAGATTATCAGTATGATTTACACCGATGAGCTTGACAAGACATACACTAGCGGTGAAGGAATTTATTTTTCTTGTTGATATTCAAAGTGGCTATTGGTAATACTTACACTGATGGATGCCAAAGAGGAATTATTTTATTGATGGGAGATTCACCGATTAATATCATCGATGTAACTAATGTTGTCGAGGTAAGTGCTTTTAGGTTCCACTGACTCTCGATGAACACATCGACATGACCTATGGTGGCATAAGATTCAGGAGACTATTGTGAAGAGGGATCAGGAAGACATATACCAATTAGATAGAATGAAGACATCAGAGGGAGTTATACCGATGGGCATATCGGTATAACGATGCACACTAGCAAAACAATTGTTGAGCTACCTCGATATCTAATAAGGCTATCGGGATAATATATGTCGATGGAAAAGAGAAAGATAAAGTGAAATGAATTAATGGTTTTTGGGTAGGATGTAGTTAAAATTTTGGGGGTTATTGCATTTCAGTGACATTTTTGAGTTTTTTCAAAGATATGACTACATTTATGGAGGGTATTTATGAGGAATAACTTTTGGGCCATTTTTATGCCTTTTTAAAGTCCTTTGAGGGTTTAAAAAATGGCTTGACTAACTACATCCAACCCAGAAGCTATTACTCATCCATAATGCAGTTAGATAAAAAAGAATAAGTATGAGATGAAAGCCCATTTATAGAAGGTTATTCTTCCCTTTGGCTTGTTGTTTTGTAACTTTTGCTAATTTTTGATAGATGCAAAGTATTTTTGTAACCTATTTCAAATAAATTATACATATTTGTAATACCTTTGGATGTAATTCTTAGCTTGTGACTTCTCAATTCTTTGTGCTTGGGTATCACATGTTAATGCCTTGTGTACTAAATAAGTTTTAGATTGTGAGGAAGTTTTTATCCTTTTAAGGACTGATGTTTTAGTCTTCTTACAAATTTCTTACCCAAGGATTGTGTTATTAAGTTATGTTTTAGAGATTTTCATTACTAGTTTTGTTGTGTGTTATATGTTTGTGGAGTTGTATCATCAAAAAATGGAAGCACTTCCATTTAGGACTGGTTTAGCCCTTCGAGGAGGTGGTTTGGGGTAATGTCAAACACCTCAGATAGGTCCCTAGCTTGCTGCTGGCTTTTTCCCCTATTTTGCCTTATTTTCTCCTTATTTCCAGCCTATTTCTGGCACCTGGCACTATGAATTTGAGGTTCTTGACCTCAGGATCAAGGTCAACCTTTTGGGTCAAGGTCGACCTTGACCCTAACCTTGGGTCCAGATTTCAAGTTCTAGAGATTTCAAGATGTTGGGCTTTGGAAAGTTTATTTTCCCGCTTCCAAGTCGGTTGTTTCGGGCTTCGAAATTATAAAATCTTAAATTAGATTTAATCTAGGTCCATTTCTAGGATTATGGGCCCAATGGGAATTTATTTCTCATATTTTGGCCTCTCTAGGAGTTTGTGCCCTAGATCACTATAAAGGAAGCCTTCTCCTCTCATTTTCTCCATCACTCATGAATCAATTATCAAGCACTGTCAAGAAAATTCAAGCAAGAAAATCAAGTGAGCAAGAAATAATCCATTCAAGCATTCAAGTTATCCATTGAAGATCAAGGATTCAAGAATTAAAGCCTTTGAAGGGATTTGGTTCAAGCATCCAAGATTCATCATTCGAACCCTAGATCTATCCATCATGGTGATGTGATCTTCCTTCAAGATCCTTTGTTCATCTTCAAGATCCATTCATTCTTCCTAAAAGGTGGATTTCAAGCATACAATCATGGAGGTTTTGATTTTCATTTATTCTTTTTAGTGTTGAGTCCAAGATTTCATATCAACATACTTGTTTACATTTCAAATACAATTGCATATCTAGTGAATATCATAGCTTCATTGTTAGATCTATTTCTTCTACTTGCTAGCATTCTCAATTTCAATTATATTTCAAGGTTGATTCCAAAACCGGGGTTTAAGCAAGGAAAACCCCTCATCCAAATAAAAAAACCCATTTTCTTGCAAAAAAAGGTGCGGGACAATGAATATCAATGCAAATCTGAGTACCCTTTTTGGTGAATTTTTAGGATCCGCAAACATAATTTCTGTCGGAGTAGTGCAAGTCAAGGTCGACATAAAGGGGTAAGATTATGCCCTGGGGTAAGATCTTACCCCTGTTTTGGGTCAAGGTTGACCTAGCTTAGAAAAGGAAAAGATGTATGGGTTTTGTAGATCTCACAATTTTGGGTAAAGAATACAAAAATCAACAGTTTCTGAGACTATTTTACAGGGTTTCCAGTAGATTCTTTTTCGGAGGTAAGACCTTTAATTTCTTCATTTCAATATTAGCATTTCCAAATTTACATTCCATCCCCTTAGAATTCATATGTATGTGTAAAATATGGGTTTAGGGTCTCTTTCATGTGCATTACTCTAAACCCTATTCGTCCATATTTTACATATTACATTTTGGTGAACCCGACAAGCTTACCCCCTATCTTTTGTGGAATTAGATGCCCTATTGTATTTATGGTTCACTCTTACATTTTGGTGAACCCGTTTATGAAAACTCTTTCTTTTTGGTGTTAGATTTGCCTTTTGTGTCAGATCTTACATACTTATAAAAGTAGATTTATTTTATGCTCTTGCATTTATATTTCAAAAATACAAAAAAATTGCAAAATTCCTTTAAAAATACAAAAATATTTACATTTTTCATGCTTGTAGTGTTATTTTGTGTTCAACATGTATGATTCTTGTTTTGAATACTTTGATGAGGCTTTTATTGTACAAAAAGATAGATCCCTTAATGAGGTACATGGACGTGAGGATGAAAATCATTCGAATAAGATCTCCATTGATCCTATTCCTATTTCACTCTCCTCCACAACCTCTTCAATTGACCTTTATCATAGGGTGTGTACATGGTTACCTTCATGTTCCACTATTTACAACATTGATGTACCTAGAATGTTATATCCTAAATATTCTATTCAAGCTATAGAGGCCTTTCATAAAATCCTTTGTGACAATGATCAAGGTGTTAATCTCCTGTGTCGTATCACTCATCTTGTGCATTGAAATGTCAAATCTTTAGCTCAAGAAGCTCAAGATTCAGGATTCAATACTCATGTCACTAGTGTGGAACCTTCTTTCGTTCCTTTACCAAACATTCCTACTTACACTCCTCCTTTAGTGGCTACATCTTTGTCATCTCTTTCTATGAGTGTTCCTTCAGTTGTGTCTTACATTCCTTCCGCCTCCTACACTTTTCCTATTGTTCCTAATCTTCATAATCCTAATCCTATCCTTTCTAATCCAATTCCTAATATTCCCACTCCTATTTCTCCATCTGATATTCCTAGTTCTTCCCACAGTAATGATGATGCTCAAACCATGGTTCATGATGCAGATGTGAAAGAATTTATGGATTTACCTTCCCCTTCTTGTTTGATCCATGATAATATTAAAGGGAAGATAAAATAAACATCTTCTAAACCTATCATTCCACCTTATACAACATTTTCTCAGGATCATTGTAAACAATTATCTCATGTAGAAGCTTTACATGATATGTACACTCCAAGATACAATATGATGGCTAAACAAGGTTATAAGGGTTTAGGGCTTGGTTTTAATGAACATGGTATTAAATATCTGGTTCATCTATCCCCTAAATAGGATTTTCATGGACTTGGCTTTCCGTTATCTCAATTTAAGGTGGTTGATTTTCTTCTTCTAACACCTATCTTAGATTACCCTGATACTCCTCAAGATGTGGCTAAGAAAGTGTATGTTCAGTTAATGAATTCCAAGAAAAAAATCTTTAAACCTATGCCAACAGATGCTCTCTCCAAGAACAAATATCCTCTTCACTATAGTAATATACATTTACTTGCTAACTGTGTGCATTTTAAGATATATGTTAGAGAAAGAATTGCTTTAGGAATTATATCTCACTCTCGTGTGATATTACAATTTCTTCATAATTTTACCCCTCATTCTTCTATAATATAGATCTTTTCTCCTCTTGTCTCTAGACTGGGGGGGCAAGAGGTGTATTTCTTCTAGTCTTCTAGCTAGAATCCATTATGTTCTTAGCATTTTTGTTTTGAGCTTAATTGGGCGTGCTTACTCTCTTTTATTTTGATGGTTTTGTATTATGATTATCCTTTTATGTGAGAGGTTGTTGTCCTAGGTCATCACCTCTTCTTTATTTTGAAAATTATGTTCTTTATAAACTTCTACCCTTTCTTTAGGGTTAGAATTTGATTCCTTCATTCCAAGATTCATTTTCCTCTTGATCACAAGGGACTTGTTGATTGAATATTGGGTCCTTCTTTTCTTTTCTTTGAAAGATGATATTTTATCCAAAGCACTCCTCTATGTTGGGGGTCTTTTTGATAAGATCTCTTTCTCTTTGAGGATCCTTTTTCCATAAGTGATATATCCTTTTCATGATTATCTATGTTCTTTGATGTAAGGGTTAATACCCTTTGTTGAGAATATAGTGTACATTGTTGTTAACAGGATATCTCCTTTGAGAAGTAGGTATCCTCTTTCTCTTCCTTATCTTGTCTAGTGAATAGCCATGCTAAGGAGGGGGACATATATAGGGTCTCCCTTGTACTATATTTTTTCAATTTCAAATATGCTAAATCCTCTGAAGGTAACAAACATAAGTTTCTAAATCTTGAAGAGACACACCTTTTTCAATTTGTAATATGCTAAATCCTTGGAAGGTAACACACATAAGTTGCTAAATCCTAAAGAGACACACATTTTTCAATTTGTAATATGATAAATCTGTAGAAGGTAATGCACATAAGTTGCTAAATCTTGAAGGGACGTGCAATTTATTTTCCATGGTGATACAAGAATGTGGATCTATGGGTATTCCAAAAGTCGTCAAAAGACACATTAAAACTACAAAGCACAGTTTTTGGGTGAACTATCAAGTTGGCCACCTATTGGGCTCTCCCTCCTTGGTGATTCACGGTAAGGTGGGCATCTTATTGGGTGAGGTAATCACTTTCTCTCTCTTCTCTCTCTTTTCTCTTTCATGCTAGTAGGACTGGATCATGAAGCTATGTTATTTATAGTGTTGCACTTGTCTTTCTTATGTAATCATTTATGCTTTTATGATAGCTTTCCAAATATGATATTAGTATAGGAAGCATTTATTATCAAGGTTTCCTTTACTAGTTGATTTGGGTTTATTTTAGTACTAACCCCTCTTTTTGGGTCTTTTAGCTTTGTTTTTGTTTTTCTTTGTTTTTGCACCCTTGTGCGTGTATGCTAAGTTAGAATCATTGGCTTGGGGGATCATGTCCTTAACTGAGTGATATTCTATCTTATTGTGATCCACTAGAATATTTCTTCTTCTTTACCAAGAGTTTGCATCTAATCCATACTCTTGCTAAAGTGGGGGCTAAATGTATTGTCAAAAAATGGAAGCACTTCCATTTAGGACTGGTTTAGCCCTCTGAGTAGGTGTTTTGGGGTCATGTCAAATGCCTTGAATAGGTCCTTGGCTTGATGCTATCTTTTTCCCCTATTCTGCCCTATTTTATCCTTATTTCTAGCCTATTTCTGGCACCTGGCACTATGAATTTGAGGTTCTTGACCTCAGGGTCAAGGCCAACCTCAACCCTGACCTAGGTCAAGGTCAACCTCAACCCTAACCTAGGTTTGAGTCAACCTCAACCCTGACCTTGGGTCCAGATTTCAAGTTCCGGAGCTTTCAGGATGTCGAACTTTGAAAAGTTTATTTTCCCACTTTCAAGTCGATTGTTTCAGGCTTCGAAATGGTAAACTCTTAAATTATATTTAATCTAGGTCCATTTCTAGAAGTATGGTCCTAATGGGAATTTATTTCTCATATGTTGGCCTCTCTAGGAGTTTTTTCCCTAGATCACTATAAAAGGAAGCCTTCTCCTCTCATTTTCTCCATCACTCATGAATCGATTATCAAGCACTCTCAAGAAAATTCAAGCAAGAAAATCAAGTGAGAAAGAAATCATCCATTCAAGCATTCAAGTTCTCCATTGAAGATCAAGGATTCAAGCATCCAAGCCTTTGAAGAGATTTGGTTCAAGCATCCAAGATTCATCATTCAAACCCTACATCTATCCATCATAGTGATGTGATCTTTCTTCAAGATCCTTTGTTCATCTTCAAGATCCATTCATTCTTCCTACAAGGTGGATTTCAAGCACACAATCATGGAGGTTTTGATTTACATTTATGCTTTTTAGTGTTGAGTCCAAGCTTTCATATCAACATACTTGTTTACATTTCAAATACAATTGCATATCTATTGAATATCATAGCTTCATTGTTGTATCTAATTCTACTACTTGCTAGCATTCTCAATTTCAATTATATTTCAAGGTTGATTCCAAAATTGGGGTTTGACCAAGGCAAACCCCTCATCCAAACAAAAAAACCATTTTTCTTGCAGATATAGGTGTAGGACAGTGAATATCAATGTAGATCTGAGTACCCTTTTTGGTGAAATTTTAGGATCCGCGAACAGAATTTCCATCAGAGAAGTGAGGTCAAGGTCGACATAAAGGGGTAAGATTGTGCTTCAAGGTAAGATATTACCCCTATTTTATGTCAAGGTTGACCTGGCTCAAAAAAGAAAAATATTTCTAGGTTTTGTAGATCTCACAATTTCAATTTCAGAATTGCAGAAATCAACAGTTTCTGAGACAGTTTGACAGGGTTTCCAGTAGATTCTTTTTCGAAGGTAACTACTTTTATTTCTTCATTTTAATATTATCATTTCTAGATTTACATTCCATCCCCTTAGAATTCATATGTATGTATAAAATATGGGTTTAGGGTCTCTTTCATGTGCATTATTCTAAACCCTATTTGTCCATATTTTATATCTTATAGGAGTCTCAAAGATTAAGTTTGGTGCATCACATTTTAGGAGTTAAATTTTATTTTTATGCATCCTTATAACATTTTCCTCTGTAAAAATACTTTAGTTTAGGTGAGTATCATAATAAATATCTTTCTCTAGAGGTTTTCTTCCACTATCTAAGCCTACAATCAGGAAATATTTCCAATGTTCACTGGTAGGCTTGTGTTTACTCAAGAAGGGTGCACTATTGAGGTGACAATATTTTTTGGCACGCCTAGTGGGATAGTTTGGACTATTTTAGTCTAAAATATTTCCTTATATTTCTATTGTTTTATATGTATAATGGTAGTTTCTTCCTTTGGAGGTAGAAAAGTGACACATCTGGTGACTCTAGAGGAATATATTATGTTCTCAAGAAGATAAAGTGTTGGAATGTGGAAAATAAAACTTGGTTATTTTGTATTCAAATATTTCATTGATTTTCCATCTTTTATGAATGTTTCAGCATGTCTTCATTTGATAAGAGCATGCCCTATTATTCTCCAATCCATGAAGGTGTTTTCTATAGTCCTTCATATCATCCATTTCAAAATAACCATGATGTTGGTTTCCCTCAAGAGAACACTACTTCAATACAGTATGCCTAGCAAGCGCATGATGCTTGCCACCCACTCACCCCTGCTCAACCTTCTTGGTAGAATATCCAAACTTATAACCAGTCTCAAGAGATATATTTCATGTCAATTCATCATGATTATATTTCTAGTCACCTTCAGAACTTGGAAAATATGGGAATATTTGAGATGAAAAGTATGTTGCTTGACTAGACTAAGGAATTGCCTGAGTTCAAGAGGCAGTAGGAAGTGGATCTACAATAGGAGGATTTTTCTTACCAATCCTATCTCTGTGAGAAGGGGTGGAGGCTCGAAGAAGGAAATATGAAGAGTGTTGCAAGGATCGTTCAAACTCAAAAGCAAGAGACACATTCAGTTAGAGATTTTCTAAACATGTTCTTTGAAGAAGGAGCTCTAAGCTTTAATACAGTTAGTTTCAAACATAATGAGTTTTCTTTCGAGGATGTATTAGAGCTATTACAACAAAATCAGTATGAAGAATATCTTGCAAGAGAATTAGTTGTAAAGGAAGATCACATGAGGTTGTTACTTGCTCAAGTTCAAGAGATAGAAGCTCAATTAGTTCATTGTGTTCCCATTTTTATACCAGCATCATTTGAAGTAGTGAGACATCCTATGAATGAAAAGGTTCCCAAGATTTCATGTCTATTTTCTAGGTTATTTGATTCTTCACATTTTCTAAGTAATTATTCAAGGTTTGAGATTATAAGTTTTAGGGGTCATAGTCTTGCAAAGGAAGTAGAACAACCCCTACATAATCCCATAAAGGAGAAAAGTCAGTTAAACCACTTCCTTATTATTTAGTTTGGATCTGAACCAAATAATCAAAGTACTGAGCAATGGAAAACTTCACAAACTCAGGATCCTAATTTTAAAATGCCAAATATTAGCAAAGATATTCCATTTATACTAGTCCAAGATCAAAAAGAGGAATATAATGTTGTTTCTTGTACCTTTACCTTAGTTGAAAATAAGGTTTTTGTTGTTAGTTTAAAGCTGGATGACAAAATGACAGAGGCTCAAGAGAAGAACCAGTTAGGACACGAGGTACTAGAAATTTTATTTTATGAGCTTCCTACTTATTTTGATCACAGTGATGAAAAATTTCCTTTTGTTGTAAAAGAAGAAGAGAAGAAAAAAGAAACCATGGTTCGGGCTGATGAACTGACACTCTTTGTTTAGAAAGATGAGGCAGCTATGGTTCTAACCAAATTAGCACAAATCTTGCAGTAGTTGAAGGGTCAAGATATGGAAGCTAACAAATTGAACCTTGAGGAGGATTGTTTTTATAGCATCATAGAGGATTTTTGTGTCAATCTTGATGATAGAAAATTAGTTGTTCCTAAGAATTTCAGCCGATAGCTTTGATGAGCTATTATCTATCCTAGTGGAAGATGACAGTCCTTTGACTATGGAGGAGGAGTCAACATAGAAGGAAACTATGAAAGGTGAATATAATGTTGTTTCTTTGATTCATTCAAGCTATTTTTTCTCTTGTCCAAACTCCACTGGGAAGTAGGACAACCATGATAAGCAGAAAGAAAGAGAGGTATCCAGCATTGGGAAGTCAGGTTTCATTCATTCAAGGGGTTTTACAATTATATTTTTAGCCAGTATGGAGGCCATTGAAATACCAGAGCACATGCTTGAATCTAAGCTCGTGATAATTCAATTGGAGAACTATCCAATTTTGGAGTTGCAACTAGAAATTATCATTTCTAGCTCATTTTTCCAATCCAAGACAACAATAAGAATGACCAAAATTAAGGTATAAGTGAGTTTTTTTGCATCTTTCATGAAGCATTTGTTGGAAAAATGGTCAGTGTTCCCCTTGGGATTTTTGACATGGCTTAACCGCCTCTTGTTTCTTCTATAAGTCTAATGGTTATATCGGGCATTAATAGGTCGATCTTTTAGTGCAACGACAACCACTATTTGTAGCAAGTGGTATCAGAGCTTGGTCACAATTTTGAATCCCCTCAGGTAACACTGAGGGGGAGATTGTTGGAAAAATGATTAGTGCTCCCCTCAAGATTTGTGACATGTCTTAACCGCCTCTTGAGTCTTCTATAATTCTAGTGGTTGTATGAGTATCAGGCATTAACAGGTCAATCTTTTGGTGCAATGAAAACCACTACTTATAAAAACATTATAGTGGATTACTAAATATCTACATGTGTTGTGTATCCTTTCTACAATCAATAATTATGTAATACATCAGTTATTGCTTAGAAAGGGATGTTATTTTGACAAACTAGTCAATGGTTGTGTTTGACCAAATTTTATGTTGTTAGAGTAGGTTAGTATAAGTTATTTTAGTTGTAGGATTTAATTCCCTAAGTGTTGTCCAACACAGTTATAGTTGCTTCAATGTAGGTTTTCTTTCTTTTAATAAGGTTTCCTTGGATTTCTAATTTTTTTATGAGTATTTGTGTTTATGAGTTTTCCAAATGACTCTATGCCCAATGACTAGCCTAGGCACTGGTCTTGATGTCTAGCAGGAAGACATATAGTAGATGTCACAAAACTGTTACCATATTTTTTCCCATAGCTCATTCAAGTAGATCCATATGCAGTTTCAAAGAACAAAAGGGCCATCTTAATCACCATGTACACTAGAGATTGGATTTTTAGTTTCTAACTTGTTTTCTTCATGTGCAGATACAGGTGTCTATCTTGTAGCACATTGGGTAAAATGTGGCTCACTTAAGGGTAGAGCCTAATTTTCTACATGATCACAAATAAGATATAATGTAGTCATATTTTACAGAGTGATTACATAAAACTGCATAAATATAAATATAACATGCTACATGAACCCAAAATGAAGCTATAGCAGAGTGCTAATGCAAAAGGCCATGTTGATGAAGTTATGTCGATGACATCAAAAGAGTAAAAGGAAAGAGGCTATGGGTAATAATTACACCAATAAAATCTAAATAGGAGATAGTCTATCAGGGGGGGTTATCTTGATAAGGTCATCAATATAGCTAGTGCCATCAGGGTATGCATTTTTCAGTTCCATCGACGCCCAATGAGCACATTGGAATATCCTAGGTTGATGTAATACTCAAGGTAGTTTGGGTAGGGGTATCAGCATGAAATACATCGATGATAGGATCATACATCAATGGAGTTTTGGCCAATGGAGGCCATAGAAATAGCAAGGGTATTTGACATACAATTTTTTGAATTTCCCTGATGCCTGATGAGCCTGTCGAGATAACTTGTAGTGATAAAATGGATTGAGGCTGTTGTAAGAAATTATTGGGAGGAATTTCACTAATGAACTCATTAGCATAGAAATTTCCATAGGTAAATCATATTCAGAGCTATCCTAACACCTGATAAGATCATCGGTATGACTTATACAAATGAGCTCCATCGGTAGGACATACAGTAGCGACGAATAAATTTTTCATCTTGTTGATATCTGATGTGGCTATCGGTAAGACTTACACTGATGGATGCCAAAGAGGGATTTTTTTTATCAGTGGGGGATTCATCAATTAATGTCATCAGTGTTACTAATTTTGTTGAGGTAAGTTCTTTCAGGTTCCACCGACTCCTAATGAACACATCACCATGACCCATGGCAACATAAGATTCAAGAGACTATTGTGAAGAGGGATTAGGAAGACATATATTGATCAGATAGAATGAAGACAAGAGGGAGTTATATCGATGGCCATATTGATATAACAATGCACAGTGGTGGAATAATTGTTGTGTTACACAGATATCTAATGAGGCTATTAGGATAACATATGTTGATGGATAAGATAAAGACAGTGAAATGAATTAATGGTTTTTGGGAAGATGCAGTTGTTAAGATTTGGGGAGTTATTTCATTTCAGAGACCTTTTTGAGTTTTTTTAGAGATATGAGTTAATTTATGGAGGGTACTTGTGATGATATTTATGAGGAATGACTTTTGAGCCACTTTATGCCTTTTTGAAGTCTTTTAAGGGGCTAAAAAATGGTCTGATTGACTGCATCCAACCCAGAAGATATTTCTCATCCATAATGTAGCTAGATCAAAAAGCATAAGTATGAGTTGGAAGCTCATTTTTAGAAATTTCATCTTCCTTTTGTCTTGTTGTTTTGTAACTTTTCCTAATTTTTTGACAAAGGAAAAGTGTTTTTGTAACCCATTTCAAAGAGATTATACATATTTGTAACACCTTTGGCTATAATTCTTAGCTTGTGCCTTTTCAATTTTTTGTGCTTGTGTATCACATGTTGATGCCTTGTGTACTGGTATATATGATATTTGTAGGTTAGAAGTTGTACTAAATAAGTTTTAGATTGTGAGGAAGTTTTTCTCCTTTTAGGGATCAATGTTTTAGTCTTCTTACAAATTGCTTATGCAAGGATTGTGTTATTGAGTTGTGTTTTAGATATTTTTTATTGGTTCTATTGTGTGTTAGATATCTATAGAGTCACAAAGATTCAGTTTGGTGCATCACCTATTAGGAGTTAAATTTCATTTTTTTGCATCCTTATAACCTTTTCCACCATAAAAATACTATAGTTTAGGTGAGTACCATAAGAAACAACTTTCTCTAGAGGTTGGCTTCAACTATCTAAGCCCACAATCAGGGAATATATCTAATGTTCATTGGTAGGCTTGAGTTTACTCAGTAGGGGTTCTCTATTTAGATGAAAATAGCGACTGATGCAGAAAATAAGAAGGTAGATGAAGAGACTAAGAGTGAGATTCAAAGGAAGAAGATTTTCTTTACTTACAAAGAGCCATGGGTTTCAGGAAATAGGTGTTTGGGGAAAGGTCAAGTGCACTATATTGATGATGATTCAAAATTTGATTTAGATGAGAATGAGGAATTTCATGACACTGAGGAAGAAGAAGATGGGAAGGAAAAATAAATCAGAAAGAGGGGTACTCTAGTAGCATTATCAGAAGCACCAAGGTATCATCCTTTCTGAATTAGAGGGGTACTAGAAGGGTAGAGATAGAAATTTCTTATTGATAGTGGAGCAACTCAAAATTTTATAGATGAATGATTTTTCATGAAGATAGGGCTTAAAGAAGAATATTTTGAGGGATTCAATGTGATTGTAGTTGATGGGTTCACTATGCCTTATACGTGTTAGAATAATTGAGAGGGTGGGTGAATCGGTTAAATTAGTTACCCTATAGTCCCAAACTCCCAGATGTACCTTACAAAACAATTTCAATAATTTATGCAACTTGGTAACATAAAATATCAATCTATTTATTCACTTTACCGAATACCAGTAATTATCCAAACTATGATTACTGACTAAATCAACTATGAAGTATGTAAAGTATGATAGCAAAACAATCATAAAAAAAAACACATAACACAATGATTTAATGTGGAAACCCTGCTAAGGGGAAAACCACTTGGGACCAGTAACCCAAAATAATTCACTCTTCTGAAGTGAGCTCGTTAAAGAGCCAACCCTGTTAAAGGTTACAATGCACATTTTTAGGTGTGACCTGGTTAGAGGATTTATCACTAACAATTAATTTTTTACTAGCATTCACTATGGGGTCAACAAGATAACACTTTACGTTCAATGAATTTCATAGGATAGTACAATAAGATTGTTAAGTCCACTCGGTTAAGAGATTTTCTAAATCAATGGTTAAACTGATACAGTACTGATCTGATTCAAATACAACTCAATTACAAATATTCATATCTATGCTATGCTCATAAAATATTTTGATCATTAATCAATTCACTTCCTCAATATTTCTCAACTTACTTCACTCGGTAAATAGTTCTCTAATGCTCGGTAATGTCTGTAGCTCGACTCTTTCTATAACCAATTTGATAAGGAATGCATGAATAAAATCTTCATGTGAAATCTCTCCAGTCTCCTTTTGTCTGGCATGTTTCAACAATGAAACTCATATCTCTTAAATAGACAAGTAAACTATTTTCATATCAGCCATCATATTTTGCCTCATAATCTCCTTCGTCCATTTTTTCCACTTAAACCTTCCTTGGCAGATATATCTTTAACACATTTCAATCTCATCCTTTAGATCATCTTTGAATTATGTCAGTCATGGATCTCATAACTAACTTCATCCTTTACCTCTAAATTATAACAATATCCAGCTCATCAATTTCAATCGGTTTTTCTTAACATTTAATATTTTCATCCAAACTCAGTTAATACTAAAATGTATTGATGATAACTAACTTAGTTATTATTGTCACTTGGTATACACTGCACTGTCTTGGTGTATACAGAAGTCTTCAATTACCGACCACATTGACTTGTTCAATTCAAATCTCTTCTTCATAATAGATTAATTTCACATGCTCAAGTCAACAATATAAAGCCATAGACTCATCAATAAGTTACCCAATGTTTACCTTATCCTTATCTATCATATCCATCTTTTCCTTATGTAGATATCTCATTTATTCATCTTTTCTTCCTTCTACAGATGTTCAAATGTTTGTAACTATCATGATAAGTACTATCAAAACTAGTTGACATCAATGATAACATAATGACTGATTTAATCATCTTACATATCACTTCAGTAGCTTGGTGAGCTCTAATCATTGTTCCTTCAATTTATCTAGATATTCAATCAGTTGTAGATCATCAATCTCTCCCTTTGGCATTGATGGAAACACAAGAAATATGAAAATATGCCAAACACATACCAACCATGTATTCTAAAAATATGTAAGTAAATGTTGTAGCTCAATAAGCTCTCCCTAGCTTGATATTTAATATGTTTAATCACTACAAAACAAAACAGCATTCCATGGAGACTCTCCTTGCAAATTTGATCTTTTAAAGTTCTCAAATTCTTTCTCCCATATATATTCTCAACAACATATATTTCAATATGAAGTCTCCCTCCATTTTTTTATTCCCACTAACTGATTTTTCATATGCAGTCTCTCTCCCTTTGACAACAATGCCAAAGAAAATAAAGAACTCTTCAGCAACCAAGTAATTCTCTAGTGTTTGGTCCAGATCAAGTACCTTCATGTACTGATAAAAAAATTCCTATTCTAGCTTATACAATATTTCACAAGGTTAGAAAAACTAAAGTGTGAGCTATGTGTATCAACATGAATGATTTTCTGATAAAGTATAGGTTGATAAAAATATTCTAGTCCTCAAATATTCAAATGTGTCCTTCGGTAAGGGTTTGGTAAAAATATTAGCAAGTTGTTCTTTAGATGTTACAAATTCTAGTTTCACCTACTTCTCTTGAACTTGTACCCTTAAATAATGATACTTAATAGATATATGCTTTTTTTTAATGCATCACAGGATTCTTGGAAATATTTATATCACTAGTGTTGTCACAATATATAATCACCGGGTCAATGATTACCTCATTCATTCCTTCCAACACTTGTTTAATCCAAGCAATATTTGAACAATTTGCAGCAGCAACAACATACTCTACTTCAGTAGTAGACTGATAAATGCATGCTTGTTTCTTTCTTATCCAAGTCACAAGCCTTTCTCCTAAAAAGAATGCTCCACCAGTTGTGCTCTTTCGGTCATCAATGTTTCCAGCCCAATCTACATCAATATAAACTTGGAGTTCAAATTTTCCTTCCATTCTGTACCATAAACCATAGTCTTATGTATTCTTCAAGTATCTCAAAATTATTTTAATAGCAACCATATGTGAATCTTTAGGATTGGCAGAAAATCTTTCCACAATCCCAATTGCATGTGCTATATTAGGCCTAATGTGTACCACATATATCAATTTTCCAATAATAGATCTATACAGTGTCTAATTTACTTCAGTAGATTCACCATCCTTTGTCAATGTACATCCTATTACCATCAGTGTTCCTACCAGTTTTGAATCTTCCATGCCAAAAGTCTTTAACACTTCTTTAATGTATTTTGATTGAGTGATGAAAATCTCATCATTCTATTGTATAATATACAAACCTAGAAAGAATTTAATCTCTCCAAACATTTACATCTCAAATTCCTTTCTCATTTCATCAGCAAAATATTTGCAAACCAAATCATGTCCATTAAAGACTATATCATCAAAAAATATTTCAACAATCAAAATATTATCATCAGATTCTCCTTTCATGTACAAATTATTGTTTTCACTAGTCCTTATAAATCCAATACTCATAAAATAAGCATGTAGTCTTTCATACCATGCTATCGGTGCCTTCTTCAATCCATACAAAGCTTGGTGCAGTCTACATACCATGTTATTCTAATTTGGATCAACAAAACCTTCCAGTTGTTCTATGTAGATCTCCTCCTCAAGAATTCCATTTAGAAAAGCTAATTTCACATCCATTTGATATACTTTGTATCCCTTATGTGTAACACATGCAAGTATTATACAGACTCCCTCAAGTCTAGAAATAGGTGCAAAGGTTTCACCATAATCTATACCTTCTTCTTGTGCATATCCCTTGCATACAAGTCTTGCCTTATTCCTAGTGACCTCGGCATTTTCATTTAACTTGTTTCTAAAAATCCACTTAGTACTAATTACATTTTTATCTTTTGGTCTGGGTACTAATGTCCATGTCTTATTCTTCTCAATTTGTTCAATTTCCTCATTGATAGCCTTAAACCATTCCTTAGTTTCAAGTGCATCCCTAACATTCTTAGGTTCAAACTCACAAACTAAGCATGTGTTATGTCTTAACTTACTTTGGGTCATCATGTGAGCTTTCTCATCTCCAATTGTTTGATTATGTAGATGGTGTCTTCTAACAAATCTTGTTAGAACTTTTTCTCTTCTTTGCTCATCATTCAGTTCAGGTTCATTTTCCTACTCAGTAGCTTCTTCCTGGTTCTCGGTTTGCACTTGCTGATTCTCGATAGCATTTTCTTAGTGCTCGATAGACTCAGCCTATGGATTTGGTAGATAACCTGGATCTTCAACATATGTAAACCTACCATAGTCTTCGGTTTCCTTCATGCTTTCTTCATCATTCTTTTCAACAAACTCATCAACTTTTACATTAGCACTTTCTATCATTTTATTAGTAGCCTTGTTCAAACATTTATAAGCTTTACTCTTAGTAGAATATCCTAAAAATATTCCTTCATCACCTTTAGAGTCAAATTTACCATTCCTATCATCTTTCATAATATAACACCTACTACCAAAGATTCTAAAATAACTTACATTCAGTGTATATCCAAACCATAACTCATAAAGTGTCTTGTTTGTGGCTTTCTTCAGTTGAAATTAGTTCAGGGTGTATACTGCAATGCTAACTGCCTCTCTTTGGTACATTTGTGCAACATTTTTCTCAATCATCAACGTTCTGGCATAATCAACAATAGATCAGTTCCTCCTTTCAGCAATCCCATTCTACTGTGTTGTTCTAAGTGCAGAAACCCATATTTTGATTCCATGCCCATTACAGAAATTAGTGAATTCATCATAAATAAACTCACCTCCTCTATTAGATCTTAAGCATTTAAATTCTTTCCCGGTTTCTTTTTCAACTTTTTCCTTATACCATTTAAACAATTTGAATGCCTCAAATTTTTCTTTTAAGAACATGATTGTCATCATCCTAGAGTAGTCATCAACAAATAAAATAAAAATATTTGTCACCATAGTAGCTTTGAGTTCTCATAGGACCACATAAGTCAGTGTGTACCAACTCCAAAATACCTTTAGATGAATAGTCTTTACTTTTAAAACTAGATTTGGTCATCTTTCCTTTCTGACATTGATGGCAATAACATGATCAGGTTTGGTTAGACTCAGTAAACCTCTACATTTTCTCTTTTTATTGATCTTAATCATGTTATCAAAGTTTACATGACATAGCCTCTTATTCCATAACCATACATCTTCATTATTCACCAGTAAACAAGAAGTTTCAACATTTTCAAGATAGAATAAATTACCTTTTGATTGTCCTCCAGTGTTGACAAGATTTCTATTTTCATCATATATTTTCACCTTCTTTCTTTCAAATGCAACTTGGTGACCTAAGTTATTCAGTTGTGCTACACTCAACAAATTGTAGTTAAGTCCTTTTACCTAGTATGCATTATCACATCTAATTCTATCATTCAATAAGATAGACCCTTTTCCTTTCACTTGACAAGGTGTATCATTTCCCATTTTCACTAATCCTCCATTATAATGCTCAAGATGTTCAAACTTATCTTCATCACCAGTCATGTGATGTGTAAAACCACTATCAATGATCCAAGCATCATTCTTACTAACTTTATAAATAAGGGATGTTTCTACATATATTTCCTCCTCTTCTGAATCATCTTTCATTACTACAAATACCACTTCAATTTCATCATTAGTGTCGGTGTTGGTGTCGATGTCAGTGTCATCTTCATTTTCTCCAACAAGGCAACATGCCTTCTTTCCTTTGTCTTTGTAATCTTGGTTGTCTCTTTTGTAGTGTTGGTTTCCTCTGTTATTCCTTCTACCAAACTTTCTATCACCAGATCATTCATTCTCTTTATCTTCCTCTTTCATGTTAGGACATCTAGTAGCAATATGGCCAATCTCTTTACAATTAAAACAAGCTAAAGGTAACTTTCCCTTATACCTTCCTTTACCTTTTTGAAGTCTCCAGGTCATAAGTGCTTCAAGCTCATCAAGCTCATCTTCATTGTCACTGTCACTTTCATTCTTAATATTATGCTTACTGCTAGATTTACCAATCTTAAGAGATGACATAAAACCATACTCAACACTTGGTACAACACTATTGTCATAATTATTCAGCTCAAAAGTAGTTAACTTTCCAATCAGACTATCAAGAGTAAGAGTGGTATTAGGTGCAGACCTCATTTCATGAATAGTAGATATTCTAATTGTATAGATAGGCAACAAGGTTCTCAGTATCTTACTTACCATAATATCTTTAGAAATAGTACCTCCTACTCTTTGGATAGCATTGAATACCTCTTTGATTTGGTTTGAGTATAGTGTGATGTTCTCACCTTCCTTCATCTTCATGTCATAGAATCTACCTCTCAAGCTTTCAACTCTGGCTCTCATTACATTCACATCACTACCATAAACTAGAGCAAGTTTATCCCACTTTTTTTTTTATGTAGTGAAATCCTTTACATCGTTAAATTCAACATTAGATAGAGCAGAAACAATCTCTATTATAGTAATATTATGTTCATGTTTGTCTCTCAACTGATCAAGAGTCAAAGGTCCAACATTCGGTTGTAAGTAGCCATTATCTAGTAAGTGTATAGAAGATTCTCCAATTCTAGATATGTGAAGCCTCATCTAGCTTTGCCATGTGGAGAAGTTATCATTGTTCAGCTTAGGAACTTCCCTCTTATACATCTTGTGATCTTTCTACTCAAGTCCTTAAAAACTTCCTCCAAGAAACCAATATGCTTTGATACCACTTGTTAGAATAAATGAGAGAGGGGTTGAATCAATTAAATCAGTTATCCTATGGTCCCAAACTCCCAGATGTACCTTACAAAACAATTTCAACAATTTATGCAGCTCGGTAACATAAAATATCAATCCGTCTGTTCACTTTACCAAATACCATTAATTATCCAAAATGTGATTACCAACTAAATCAACTATGCAGTATGTAAAGTATGATAGAAAAACAATCATAACAAACAACAAATAACACAATGATTTAACATGGAAACTCCGCTAAGGAAAAAACTACATGGGACCGATAACCCAAAATAATTCACTATTCTGAAGTGAGCTCAGTAAAGAGCCAACCTTGTTAAAGGTTACAATGCACACTATTAGGTGTGACCTAGTTAGAGGATTTATCACTAATAGTAAACTTTTAACCAGCATTCACTATGGGGTCAACAAGATAATACTTTACATTCAATAAATGTCATAGGATAGTACAATAAAACTGTTAAGTCCACTCAGTTAAGAGATTTTATAAATCAATGGTTAAACTGATACAATACTGATCTGATTCAAATACAACTCAATTGTAAATATTCAGATCTATGCTATGCTCATAAAATCCTCTCATCATTAATCAATTCACTTCCTCAATATTTCTCAACTTACTTCACTCAGTAAATAGTTCTCTAATGCTCGGTAATGTTTGCAGCTCAGTTCTTTCTGTAACCAGTTTGATCAGGAATGCATGAATAAAATCATCATGTAAAATCTCTCCAGACTCCTTTTGTCTAGAATGTTTCAATAATGAAATTCATATCTCTTAAATAGACAAGTAAACTATTTTCATATCAGCCATCATATTTTGCCTCATAATCTCCTTCATCCATTTTTGTCACTTAAACCTTCCTCGACAAATGTGTCTTTAACACATTTCAATCTCATCCTTTAGATCATCTCTGCATTATCTCAGCCATGGATCTCATAACTAACTTCATCCTTTACCTCAAAATCATAACAATGTCTAGCTCATCAATTTCAGTCAGCTATTCTTAGCATTTAATGTTTTCATCCATACTCAATTAATACTAAAATGTGTTGGCGATAACTAACTCAGTTATTATTGTCACTTGGTATATGCTGGACTGGCTCGGTGTATACAGAAGTCTTCAATTACCAACCACATTGACTTGTTCAATTCAAATCTCTTCTTCATAATAGATTAATGTAACATTCTCAAGTCAACAATATAAAGCCAGAGACTCATCAATTAGTTACCTAATGTTTACCTTATCCTTATCTATCATATCCATCTTTTCCTTATGTAGATATCTCATTTCTTCATATTTTCTTCCTTCTACAAATGTTCAAACATTTGTAACTACCATGATAAGTACTATCAAAGCTAGTTGACATCAATGACAACATATTGATTGATTTAATCATCTTACATATCACTTCAATAGCTCAGTGATCTCTAATCATTGTTCCTTCAGTTCATCTAGATATTCAATCAGTTATAGATCATCAACACGTCAATGGTGAAACAAATAAATATGAATTTAGGATATTATGAGATATGTGATGACTTCTATGTTGTTATAATTGGGGAAAAAATTCTTGTATTGGGTGTTCAGTAGTTTCAGTCTATTGGAGGCTATTACATGAACCATCAAACCATGGAGTGGGTTATCAAATGGAGCACCTAGGGTGGTCACCGCAAAAATGATGGATAGGAGTTTTCAAAGAGGATAAGTAGCATGGGTAGTAGGAATCATCATACACCACACAATCTCTCCTAAGAAATAAGGTAATTTCCATTTTGAAATTCAGAAAATCCTTGATAAGCATAGTCTAGTTTTCAATGATTTGCCTCCAGGATTACCACTAGATAGGGAATTTAAGCATGTTATAGACTTAGAATAGGGTTCCAAACTAGCTATAATTACTCCATACCACCATCTAAGGTGTTATAAGTGTTGGATTGGAGAGATAGGGTACTGAGATGGGAGGGGTGAATCAATGCCCACAAAAACTTTCAACACATAAACCTTTATAACCTTATACAACAAACAGTAGTAACCTTCAACTGTAACTTGAGTCCATTGCATGCATCATTCATTCATTTAACTATCAAATTAAATAACATGAAATCAACAAGATAATCATCACATAACATAGGTATTTTGGTAAAGTAGAAACCCTTGTTAGAAGGTAAAAACTGCGGTGGGGATGACACCCACAAATTCTTTACTACTGCAGATACAAAAGGTTTTCCTGTTAGGGCTACAAGTGGTGATCACTTTTGGTGATTTTACCCTATTAGGAGTAACATTTTAGATCGATTAGATCTACCTAGTAATAGGATTTTAACAACACTACTTGAGTGTGCACTCAGTTAAGAGATTTACATAAAGACTGTTAGGCCTACTCTGTTAAGAGATTTTACCAAAACTCTGTTACAATGATTAGAAAATAATAGGTATCTATTTTCTAATGAAAAATCAACTTGTCTTATACAAATCTATGAAATACTAATTAGATATCACCTTATATTGTGAAGATTTATGCTCTGAACAGCTCGGTAGCCTGATCTGATTCTGCTCAATCTGATTATCTCTTAATACTGTTATGCTCTGTCTAAAAATTGATAATCTTGAAGTTGGCTAATGCTTCAAGAACTTCTTCACTCATACATCTCCATAGTTACATTAAAATGATGCAAAAATACAATTATATAGCATACTGCTTTATGCCGCTTACAAAATTAGGTTACAATGTCGTAGAGAAAACCCTAAGATCTATGGTGTACAAAAATAACCTAGATCCAACAATTACATAATATCTTCATCACATTTAATGAATATCTCAACAATAAATTATCCTCAATCTTGGTAAAACATTTTGTGATTCTATTGTAAACATTTGCATAGATAAGTGTGTCATTCCTGATTACTATGCCATTTTTTGTCTTCCTCGGTAAGCACTGTATATACTGCTCGGTAATTACACTGGTGCTTGATGTCCAGTCTGCTCGGTGTTTACTACCACTCAGTATTAGTGTCTTATGCTTGGTAAAACTATTTTGTGCTTGGTATAAAGACTTAACTGACTGGCTTGTAGTGCTTGCAGTTACTGACTAGAGTAGAATAGGTAATTGACCAATGTCTTTAATACTAATGACAACATTTAATGCTCAAATAGAGATAACAATCCCCCTCTTTGGCATTAGTATCAAAACCTTAATGTATACAGACCTTATGTCTCAAAAATTATATATCTCCACCATATACATATATACTTTATCAAAAATTTACTATATACTCCCCCTCGGTGTATGCTCTGATAATGTGTAGTATACTTAACATCTATTTACATATTTGGCATATACATTGTTATCCCCCTTTTTTATAATAATGCCAAATATAAAAATGTATACTTACAGCTTGTCAATAATGTGTTGGTGGGTTTTCTTCAATGACTCCAAGAGGTTTTCCCATTCCTCTTTCAAGTTGGTGATAGCAATGTGCTCAAGACCAACTTGTGCATGCATGTCAAATATGTTTTCCAACACATAAATTTATGGTGTTGCAACAAGTGTCTCTTCTTTGACAATGGTAGGAGCTTGGTTTGTAATTCAGCGACCTGATCGCTGGTTTTTTCTTCTTGTTTCTTGAGATCTGCTATCGACCGCCTAAGTTCTTGAACTCTTAATATATGCTTTGCAAAAGCTTGTGGCTCAGTTATAGCTGCTTGTGCATTGGCTTGGATTTCATTTTATAGTTGTTTAATCTTTTCACTGATCTCGGCAGTGAAGGCGTCCACAGTGCATAGCTTAAACAAGATTTGACATATTAATTTAGTAATACCTTGAATTTTAGTTATTACCTCGGATAGCTTAACCTTGTTAATTGCCACTTCTTGGTTGATCATCTCTGCAAGTTTATCATGTATCTTTGATTCTGTCCTTTCTTCTATTCTTTTGTTAGCTTCAACATCTGGGGCATTGATTCCTTCAGTAAGTGTAGCAAGTTGGTCCATAATCAGAGTGTCATCATCTACATGTACCTCTAGTATAGCCTATTGTAAGATATCTCTTACATTTTCTAATATTTCCTTGTTTTTTCTCTCTTGTTTCAATTTCTCCTGTGTTTCCTTTCTTGTACATAACTCCCCATATTTTCTTAGTTCCTTGGGGCTTAGGGTCCTTGGCTCACAATCAGGTATAAAAATGACTTCATCTAATGTGACCGGCCCTTTTCCTTTCTTCTTCTTCTTCTTCTCTGGTTCTGGAGGCAAACTCTTTGTAATAAAAACAATGTTTTTGACCTCAGAACTTGGTGTAACTTGCCCGATTCACATTGTATCTACCTTTTGTTGCTCCTCGGTAACCTGGGGTTGGTTGACTATGTCTGAGCCTCTGATGTAGTGTTCAGTGGAGTGGCCTCAGTTATAGTAGTATTCTCTTGATCCTTTGTTTCTACCTCTGGTGCCTCTTTTTCTTCAGGCTTATTTGCTTTAGCAGGTGTTTCAGTGCTTTGTTCTCCTATTGTATCTTGTGGTTGCTCGGGGTCTGAGCCATCCGATTGTTCCTGTGATAATATTTCAACTGCTTCAACAATAATAGGAAGCTCACCCAGAAATGATGTAAATGCACACTCGGTAACTTGACCTTCATCTTGTGTATTTTCTGGTGCAATTTTTACATCCTCATCTTTGTCTTTGTCATCAGGATCATCGTTTGTGATGTCCTCAATCAGTACATCTTCATCTTTTGTCTCCTTTATCTAGATCACTACTGGATCTGGTGAATCCTATGAAATACTTATACTTTCTTTTTCAAGAGTTGTATCAATCACCTCAGTAAATGATACACTTGTTTCTTTTTTCTTCTCTGCTACATTATCATCAATGTAAATGCCTTTACCTTTTGACTTTTGTCTCTTCTTAGACAAATTCATAAATGCATTTTTCTCAGCTTGCTCTTTAGCTTTAAAAATTGAAGTCCACATGAGATGACCAGTCTCATCAACATCTGCCATATTTTCATCTAAACTTTGCATGGCCTACTTTTTACTTTGAATCTCTTGTAGTAATTGGTCATATAGTCATCAATTTCAGCAAGACTTAAATGTGGTGCTGCATGTACTAGGGATCGTTCCCTCATTTTCTTCTCAGTGTCCAAGGCTTAGGACCACTTCTGATTAATTCTTTCTTCTAATGCCTTGGGCAATGATAATTCAAACTCTAATGGAACTTGTTTGAAGTGTACCGTCATCTAGATGAAAGATTCCTCAATTTTTTTCTGGTCCTTAATAGACATGTTAAACTGACTGAGTTCCAGATCTGCAAGATCTCCATTCTCAATTATATCAGCAACAATATAATCAACTAACCTGTCCTTATTATTGACCACCTTGAATTGTTCATTGTCTTCTTCCTCATCCTCAAGGTCTTCCTTATTTCTTCTCAATCTTCTCTTTTTCCTCGGTGGCTCAGCTACAACCTTAGTAGTTATTTTTGCATAAGTTTTGGTCAGTGTAGCTGCCTTACTGTAGACACCTAAAAATCCTTTAGAAAATAAAGTATTTTTATTTTCTAAAAAATCCCTGATGACATCATCATTTATTAATTAATTATTTATTTTATTTATTTATTTATTTATTTATTTTTATGTCATTAAATCCCTTTATCTTAATTAAAAACATTTAATTAAGGAATCCCTCCCAAAAATGTTTAAATCTTATTTAAACATTATCTCCTTATTTATTAATTATTTAATTAATAAATTGACCAAAAATTCCAAAATAAATTATTTATTTATTTTTTGACCAAAACTTGGCCAATTTCCTAAAGACCACTAACCTCTTCTAGAATCTTCTAATCCCTCCTTAATTTCGATTAAAAGGCTAATCCCATCCTTTCTAACCCTAATCCCAACTCAAAATATTTAATTAAGATTAAATATTTAATTTTCATATTTATTAAATATATTTTAATAAATATTCCCAAAACCAAAAGTCTTTGGAATGAATAAACATTTATTCCATAAAACCTAAGAAAACTCTAGACTCTTCTAGAAACTTCTCAACCCAACCTCTTCACCCATCCTAATCCTAAATTCCCCTAAATCCCCCCCCTAACCTTGTCACATTCCCTAAACAAGGTTAGCGAACTCCTAAGCTTGACCCAAAGTCAAAAAACTTCTAGAGGCTTCTCTTACATGCATTGAAGGCATTTAAGGCCTCCTTATCCCTCTTACATGCATTTATGATGCATTTAAGAAGCCCCTCACCCCTTTCTTACACCTTTTGACCTTAGGCACATTTCCCAAATTATGCACATTCCTCCCATCTTTCAACCCAATCCCCTTATGACACTTGTCACAAGGAAGTAACCCTAACCTTACCCCAAACTCTAACCTATCCTCCTAACCCAAGCCCTTCCCAAATCCTATAAATACCCTCATTTCTAAGAGCAATCCATCCACTTTTATTTTCAAGCAATAGTAATCTTATAATGTCATTTTCATGTTAGAATAGCTCTAAATCATTTAGCAAAATCACTAATTGTTAGTTTATTTCATCTTTAAGATTTCTTAGCTCATCTCTTAGCATAGAACTAATGGATTAACATAGTTTCATTCTTGTTTATGCATCATATCACATCTCTATTTGGGTTTAAAAATCAAGTTAATCATATTAGTTTGCATCATTTGAGTTCTTGAAGCCTTAGGGGCAATTTTGGGTGTTCTACCCAATATTGTGCCAATTTTGAGGTTTTCATGGATCTCAATCCGTCCGAATCAGCATTAGGAACATGCTCCAAGTGATTAGAAAGCACACCCACATCCCCTTAAGCAAGAGCAAATCAAACAGTGCTTGGGTGCACCTATTTTAGCTCAATCTGAGGTGGCTTAGTTTAGAGTTTTCCTTGTATTTGTTTCGATATAAATGCTAGATTAGTCTAATGTTTGATTGATTTAAGCTTTTCAAAACAGATAACAGGTATCCTCAAAGCCTAGTCTACACTTACGTTTTATTATTTTCTCAGCTCCCTTTTTCTAAGGTGGTAAAGCTTTGGTTGATGACCTTGTTTGTGCACCTGTCTATACTGGAAACTGCTTCTTCTTTGGAACTGGAGTGGGAGAAACTAGTATGGAGTATTTTTCATTGTCGAACTTAGTTTCTTCACTTTCATGTGCCTTGTCATTTAATAGTAACTAACCTTCAGTTGGAGGTTCAACCGGTGAATCCTCAAATGAGTCAGATAGATCTCCAAACTGCTCAATTAAAACTTTCTTCATTTTCTTGGCTTTTCTTGTGATTTTCCCGATGATAAGAGCTATTTAAATTCTTGATTTCACCTCTTCATAGGTTCCAAACCTCTCGGCCTTCTTGTCCTTCGATAAAGCTAGTAATTCCTTTATTGATTTCAAACCAAAATCATGATCCATTTCATATCCCATAGGTGCTAGCCATTTATTTCTTGGTTCAATAGCTTTAATCATTGTATGGTCGGTGTCCACTAGGAAACAAATGTCCATCTCATTGTCTTCGACCAGTGAACTCAGAATCCTGCTCCTAAGATTCATCTTTACCTTTAAGTCCTCAAAATAAGTATCTATAACATTATTTACATTATCTCCCAGACTTGTCATAATATCAAAAATTTGTGAAGTGATCGGTTTGTCATCAGTCTTGTCCATGTGACCGACAAAGGGAAAGAATTTCTGGAGATAGAAAAATATACACACTATCAGTGAGCCAAATTTATAGCTATTAGACTTTTGTGACTGGATTGTTTTCATATTCTCTTCAACCTATTTCAGGAGTAGCTTGGAAAGGTCTACCTGATGTCCCTTCTTTATCATTTTGTAAGCCATATCTACTGCACTACGTGGTACACTATTTACTCTGCTTGACTGGAAAAACTTATAGCCAATTACATGTTCTCCAAACTTAACTTCCAGATCCACAATGGATGCAATTTTTAGTGCTCGACCATCCCATGTTGTGCCTGTATTTTTCTCAACATCAACTCGAGATGAACTTCAGAATGCTTTGAATTTGTTGGTAGTAGGGTAACCTGTAACCCTATGAATCATTCTCTTTGTCACTTTGATTGGTTTATCTAACTAGAATGTGCCCTCATGATAATGGCTTAACATGACCCTAATCCATTCGTTCTTGAAATTCTTCAGAAAATTTAGGGCATTAGTGAGTCCAAGTTGTGTTTCAACCTATTTATGCTCTGGTTTTAGCTTAACACCTTCACTACACAGTGCCTGGTATGCAACATACATGTTGAAATATCCTATTTCTCCTATTTTGCAATGAATGTATGATTGGATGTCTTCAACCAATAAAAACCTAGGTGGGATGCTCGAAAAAGTGCTTGTTGAATCTGTTTTAGATGCTACTTCAGGGTGTGACTTGTACATAGGTTCACTATAGTTTGTTGACACTATAAGATTAACTTCCTCTTCCACAACTTTAGAAGAGCTCGCAGTGGATGCCATTATAACAAACTAGGTTTTCGGTAAGTATGATGAATATGCTCGGTAGGGGTTTCAACTTACTCAAAATATGTCAAAGAATGTGCTTAGTTCGATCTGCAACTTCTTGTATGAACTTGAAAGATTCTTTTCTTGACCACGCTCTATGAAATTATCACACTCCAAAATTGCAATGTGAAAAATGAACTCTGACTTTCGTATATTTATAGAATTTTCATATTCCCACTCAAAACTTTGTCATTAATGCTTGACCTACTTTATGGTTCGTGACAACGGTCAGCTCAGTGACAACTACAAACTTTCATCAGCTCGGTTAATACATGATTTCTTTTCCTGGTTGATACTGATACTCGGTTAACCTTGAATAGTGATTACCGATGAGTAACCTTTTGCTCACTCTAACTTTTACCAATTGTATAACTTGGTTAGCTCATAACATATAAACCACAATGCATCTTTATTCATGCAGATTTGGTATGTGCTCATTATATATAAGGAACTGTATGTAAAATATGATCATTTTGAAATGTCAGTCCCATACATACCTATATCACCTTAGATGGAGGTATCTATGTCACCTAATCCAGTGGATGAGGTTTCACCGACAACATTTCTTGACTCAGCATTCTCATTAGATGCCTTTCTCCACATAGTGTTCCTGATTCTCATGATATCTGCAATAGTGTTTCCACTCTCAAATACATGTCCTTCTGGTGCTCGGTCTCTTTTGTCCTTGCTTATATGACCAACCTTATGACAATGCAAGCATGTCATTCCAGTGCTTATTCAGCTTCGTGGTTTTCCAACCCATCTTTTTCTGTAACAATTTGTTGCTATATGTCCATATCTACAACATGCAACACAGTTGACCTATGTATTGTAATCCCAAACATAAGAGTTACCTTGTCTCTTCGGTTGATATGGATTGGGCTTTCTTTTCTACTTTGGTGTCCATACTTGCTTCATCTTAGCCTTACACTCTCGTGCAGTGTGTCCATGTTCATTACAAGTATAACATACTTTCTCCATGGTAGGGTTGTTAGCATTCTTATTCAGTTTAACTCTACATTCATAAGCTTGATGACCAAATTTCCCACAGTAATAACAATATCCATTAAACTTAGGAGTGACTGGAGGTTTACCTTGTGCCTTTATTGTACAGACATTAGAAGTGTGTCCCAGTTTTCCACAGTGATAGCATGACAAAGTTTTTGGCCTTTGACTTTGATTGATGTTCACTTGTTCAGCTTGCTTGGATGATTCTCCTTCACCGGTATATCCTAAACTAGCTTTGCTTCCAAATCTCCTTTGATTAGTCAGAAAATCATCAATCTTTTTGGAGCTATTCTCGGCTAACTTCATCATTTCATTGTGTTGTTGTTGTATCTTTATTTCATTTCTTAGTTTCTCATTCTCTTCTTTGAGTATTGCTACATCTTCAAGTCTTCTTGACAGTTCACCATTTACTCAGTTGACCTCCTAATTCACAGCTATCATCTAATTGGAAATTTTGAAATGGTTCATGGTGAGTCTTTGTATCTCACTTTCTTTTGTTTGAAGTTGTTCAGTTATCTATCTTCGGTCTTCAATAGCTAGGTTTCTTTCTTTCTCAGCCTGTCTAGCATTGTTCATTACTTCTACCATTCTCACCATCTGAGATTCCTGGCTGATTTGCAATGCTTTTACTTGTTCGGTTAAGTGAAGATTCTTTTCAGACAAATCAGAGATTATACTTTCAGATCCATCAGAAATGCTGCCTGAATTAGATCCAATGTGATCAAATAAATCATCAATCTCTTCTTCATGGTAACCAATCTCATTTTCCAAAATAGCTAGGTTATTTCTTTCAACTAGTAATTTATTCAGTCCATCCTTATCTTTCTTATACTGCTCAATAAACATTTGAATCTTTTGATTCTCTATTATTTTATCTAACTTATATCTCTCCATGACTAGATCTTTACCCTTCAGTGGTTAAACTATCCAATAAGAGAACAAATCTCTAATACCAATTGTTGGATTGGAGATATAGGGTACTGAGAGGGGAGGGGTGAATCAATGCCCACAAAAACTTTCAACACATAAACCTTTCTAACCTTATACAGCAAATAGTAGTAACCTTCAACTGTAACTTGAATCCATTGCATGCATCATTCATTCATTTAACTATCAAAGTAAATAACATGAAATCAACAAGATAATCATCACATAACACAGGTATTTTGGCAATGTGAAAACACTTGTTAGAAGGTAAAAATTGTGGTGGGGATGACACCCATAAATTCTTTACTACTGCAGGTAGAAAAGGATTGCATGTTAGGGCTACAAGTGGTGATCACTTCTGGTGATCTTACCCTGTTAGGAGTAACATGTTAGATCGATTAGATCTACCTAGTAATAGGATTTTAACAACACTACTTGAGTGTGCACTCAATTAAGAGATTTACATAAAGACTGTTAGGTCTACTCTGTTAAGAGATTTTACCAAAACTCTTTTACAATGATTAGAAAATAATAGGTATCTATCTGCTAATGACAACTCAACTTGTCTAATATAGATCTATGAAATACTGATTAGATATCACCTTATATTGTGAATATTTCTACTCTGAACTGCTTGGTAGCTTGATCTGATTCTGCTCAATCTGATTATCTATGAATATTGTTCTGCTCTGTCTGACAACTGATAATATTGAAGTTGGCTAATTCTTCAAGAACTTCTTCGCTCATACATCTCCACAGTTACATTAAAATGATGCAAAAATATAATTATATGGCATACTACTTTATGCCACTTACAAAATTAGGTTATAATGTCTTAGAGAAAGCCCTAAGATCTAAGGTGTACAAAAATAACCTAGATCAAACAATTACATATGATCTTCATCGCATTTAATGAATATCTCAACAATAAATTATCCTCGATCTTGGTAAAATATTTTGTGATTCTGTTGTAACCGTTTGCATAGATAAATGTGTCATTCCTGATTACTATGTCATTTTATATCTTCCTCGGTAAGCACTGTATATACTACTTGGTAATTACACTGGTGTTCGGTGTCCATTCTACTCAGTGTTTACTACCGCTTGGTATTGGTGTATAATGTTTGGTAAAACTGTCATGTGCTCAGTATAAAGACCTAACCAACTAGATTGTAGTGCTTGCAGTTACTCACTAGAGTAGCATAGGTAACCAATCGATGTCTTTGATACTAATGACAACCTTGAATGCTCAAATAGAGATAACAATAAGGAGGAAATAGAAAATACCATTAAGGAACTCTTGGACATGGGATTCATAAGGCCTAGCTCTAGCCCATTCACATCTTTTGTGGCACATGTGAAGAAGAAGGATGGTACAATGAGAATTTCTATAGACTACATGTCCCTAAACAAGAAGAACATCAAAAATAGGTAGCACATATATACCACACATAGATAAACTCATTGATGAGTTATATGGTTTAGTATACTTTTTATAAATTGACTTGAGATTAGTTTACCATCAAATTTGCATGAGGAAGGAAGATGTGGAAAAGAATGGTTTCAAATGTCACTATGGACACTTTGAATTTCATGTTATGCCATTTGGTCTCACTAATGCCCCATAAACATTCCAATCTTCTATGAATAAGGTATTCAACAAGCATCTTGAAAAAATTGTTTTGGTGTTCTTTGATGCTATTTTGATTTACAGTAAAACATGGAAAGAGCATATAGAACATATAGATGTTGTTTTTGGCATCTTGGAGCAGAAATCCTTCTATGATAAATTATCTAAATGTGAGCTTGATTTGACTGAGATCATATACTTGAGACATGTTATTTTTGGACTAAATATGGAAAGGTAGGTACTGAGAGGGGAGGGGTGAATCAGTACTTCAAATCAATTTTAAAATTTTCTAAACTTCCTAACATTCATTTATTGATTAATTAACCTTTGCATGCATCACATGAAATCATAACACATAACACAATGAATTTTGGTATCACGTAAATTATCATTAGAGGATAAAAAATGTGGTGGGGATGATACCCACAACACTTCACTATTGCAGAATAAATTTTCTCAGTTAGAGCTACAATGATTATCTATTTTTGATAGCTTACCTTGTTAAAGGTATTAACAGGAAGTTAAGAGTTCTAAGACTGCCAAGTCTAATCTAAGCTATTTTAAAAATCTAATCTAAGAATTGTACCTGGTTAAAGGATTTATACATAAGATTTGTTAAGCTCTTCTCAGTTAAGACACTTATACAATTTTGATTACTCCTTAATCAATAACAAAAAATTGTCTATCAAATGTGCATCAACAAATTCTTATTAGACTCTATGTACTCATTAATTCATTACCTCATACTGTGTATCCATCATACTAACCAATTCAATGCTTAGTGGATTTCTTCTAAATCACAATCACTTCTTTCTCTTTACTGCTCTTCACTCGGTGGATTCTCTACTCTTTACCTTCTATGTTGTCTCTTCTTCGTACCAAAATCATAACCACTATTCACCACACTATCATCCACGCTTAGATCTTCACATCTTTGATCTATTTATACAATTCTAGAAGTGGTACTAGGGTTTTGAGAATCATCTTCTATAAGTGGTCCTAGCATTGTTGACATCTCCAATGCATACATGAAACTTTCAATTACATCCTTGGATCTTCCTTGAGATTATCTACAATCTCCATGTTTAAATCTCCAATTATCAGTTATACAATCTCTTTGAGATTTATAAACCATTTACTTCTCAGTGTCTAGGTTCAATGTACTTAGAATTCATCTGATGTTGGCCTGTTGTGCTTGATTAACACATTCTCTTTAACTCGGTAACTAAGTTCCCTTCTCAGTTATGTGTTTGGTATAAAATGATACTCGGTGCTTGGTTCTGCCTCTCTCGGTGTCTATACTTGTTTTCTCTTTACCAAAATTATTTTATTTTCTTATTCATTTGAGCGATTTCCTTTTATTCCTTACCAAATCATCTATTATTCTTTACCGAATGACTTTGACAAACATAATAACTTCCATATAACTAATGACAAAAAAAATTGAGTCGTAGGAGTAACAATCTCCCCCTTTGGCATTAGTTTGGTATGTTTGTTAAAGACCTTCAAAATCTTCAGAGTCATATATCAAAATTCAGTCCTTGACTATTCCTCCTCTTCGGTAAAACTTATTACTCCCCTTGAAGTAATAATTCTGGTACATCTCAATAATATATGCATTCCCCCTGTGTAATTATCTATTTTCCTCCTTTTTTAACAAAAAGACCAAAATACTTACTATCTGATTTGGGAATCTTATCAAACATACATTTATATTTGTCATGAGCATCCTGCAATGATGCCTTGCAGGTATCTTGTAGTATCCACAACACTATTATTTATTCACTGATATTAGTTGTTTGACTAGCCATTTTGTTCATGGCACTGACATTTGGTGTGCGCACTAGATCCTTGGCTTTCTTTATTTGCCTCTGCAGTGATTCAATATTTGGGAGCAAAATTATTTAGAGTTATAAAAGTTCCATCCTTATCTTATTCTCCCCCTTCCTTAGCTCAAATTTTTCTCCCATTAAGTGCATGAGCTTCTCATAATATTATGTGATTTTTTTTGGCTCAGTGGAAATATTTGAGAGTAGCTTGGTGAGCTCTTTTTCCACATTCTCATCTTTATTATTTATCTCCTTTGTAAAGTTTGAGATTAAGAAAATATTTGAAAATATAGAAAGAATGAATTGTAGCTCTATTTCTAGTGTATTGATTAACTCAGATAGAGTTACCTTTTCCAATTCTACTGATTGAAGAACTTCTTCAATCACCTTAGTCTTCATGTCTTTCTTGTGAACCTTCATTAGATATTTAGTTTTGTCAGTTCCAAGATGATTAATTTGACTTACCAAATCTTTTAACTGACTAAAAACATATTCCTTCTCATTTATTGTATCCTTGGGAACAATCTCATTCAGAATGCTCTTTACTTGTTCCAATACATCAGCCTTCTACTTTTTAGCTATGAGTTTTTCCTGTGCATCTTTTCTCTTCAACAAATCTCCAAACTTTGAAAGCTCTTTAGGGCTCATATTAGTATAGTCAACCTTTGGTATGAGTATAACTTCATGAATATATACCTCTTTTTTCATTTTCCTTTTCTTGGACTTTCCCTTGGAGCTAGATGTCATCTTTACATCAGATTGGGTCGAAGTTACTTCAGTTTTATCTTCCTTATCCTTATTCTCTTCTCCTTGTTTCTCCTCTTCTTTCTTCTCTTCTTTTGTCTCTTTTACTTCTTCTTGCATTTCTTGTACCTTTTTTTGTCTCTATTACCTTTTCTTTTACCTTCTCTTGTTCAGGATCCTGCTGACTTGTAGTCTCGGTGGGGGTCACCAATTCTATATTATGACCTTCATTGGTATTTGTCTCTATAGTCTTCTCCTTGGTCTCTTCTGGTTGATTTTCTTTTTCCATCTTAGTAGGAGCATCATCCATAATAGGTTCTCCATGTGTGGTCTCTGAGATGACTGCTTCTATCTCAGGAAAATTCATAACTTCACAATACTTATCTAGATGCATCTAAATATGCTAATATGGATCTATGTACTAACTCTAGGAAATGACTTAAGATAAGCTTTAAGTTATCAGCTCCTATTCATACCTTTGACTGATTAGGTGGAGGTAGATGCATTCGATCCAAAGGATGTGGAGCCATCAGATGTTCCCATTTTTGTTCCATCATCTTGAGATTTCTTTCTCCAAGTCTTGTTCATTTGATCTCTTTTCTCTTCAATGTTGAGTGGAGTCTTTCCACTTGATTCCTCCTTGGATGGAGTCTTTCCTCAGTCTCTGTAGTCCTTTTCTAGATGACCAACTTTTTGATAGTGAAAGAAACTCATTCCTGATTTTCTCCATGATCTTCTATTGTTCATTTCATGAAACCTAAAATAGTTTTCAACAATGTGACCATACCTTCTGCATGCAGTGCAAGTAATTCTTGTATTATAATCTTGTAGTATAGTAGGTCCTTGTTGGTAGGTTTCAATCTTATTTTAATTAGGGACCCAATTCACATTCTTTCTTTGCAACCTGCATTCTTCAACTTTCTGACCATATTTCTTGCAATTGTTACAATAACCCTCAAATATTGGTTTCCTTGGATTGTTAGTAAATTTTTCTCTATATTGAAATGCTCTATGACCGAACTTGTTGCAGTTATAACAATGACCATTAAACTTAGGAGTATTTAGTGATTTACCTCTTTTTTTCCTACATATGTTTTTTGTATGACCTGGCTTCCCACAATGATTGCATGTTGGCTTCTTTGGATTTGGTGGGGTAGAAGCATTATTTTGATTACCTTCTTTTTTGGAGGACTCACCCTTCTTGGTGGTGTTGATTGTGCTGGATTGTATCCGAGTCCAGTTGTGTCACTAGGTTGTCTCTGATTTCTCTTTTGCTCGTCGAGAACCTTCACTGCTTCTTCATTTCTTTTCAGTACTACATTTTCTTCCTTTTCTAATTTGAGTTCTTGAGCCATTCTTTCAACTTCATCCTTTAGTGATAGATTCTCAAAGTGCTTAGAAGTTACATCCATATTGACAGCCACTAATTGATCACCCTGAGCTTGTTGAGTTTGTATAAATCTCATGATGTTATTGTCTTTCTCATTTAGTCTAGCTTCCATTTTTCTGTTCTCATCTTCAGCTATTCTCTTGTTACCTTCAGCTTTTCCTTTTAACTCTATGATTTCAGTCATCCTTACCAACTGGCTTTCTTGTTCATTTTTTAGTATTTTGACCTCATTAACAAGGATCTTGTTCTTTTTAGTGAGTTCAATTATTATAGCTTCAAATTCACCAGACATGCTTCCATCTAACTATTCTTCAAGTTCCTCAACATGATCTTATGTATCCTTTAGTTGTTGAGCCAATTTATTTCTCTTTCTAAGTGAGGCCTTTAGTTTCTTTCTCATGTCTTATATCTTCTTAGTAGCTATGTTGATTTTTATTTCCAAGTTCTCAATCACCCTTTCATACTTATAGTTTTCCATCTTTCCAGATCTTTCCTCTCAAGTGATTAAACTTCTTAATAAGAGACTGAGCTCTGATACCAATTGTTGAACTAAATATGAAAAGGTAGGTACTGAGAGGGGAGGAGTGAATCAGTGCTTCAAATCACTTTTAAACTTTTTTAAACTTCCTTAACATTCATTTACTGATTACTAAACCTTTGCATGCATCACATGAAAATTTAGAAAACATTCACATGAAATCATAACACATAACACAATGAATTTTGGTATCACAAAAATCCTTGTTAGAGGATAAAAATTGTGGTGGGGACAATATCCACAAGACTTCACTACTGCATAATAAAGTTTCTCAGTTAGAGCTACAATGATTAGCTATTTCTGATAGCTTACCCTGTTAAAGGTATTAACCCAGTGAAGAGTTCTAAAACTACTAAGTCTAATCTGTTAAGATATTTCACAACTCTAATCTAATCATTGTACCTGGTTAAAGGATTTATACATAAGATTTGTTAATATCTTCTCAGTTAAGAGACTTATACAATTCTGATTACTCCTTAATCAATAACAACAAATTATCTATCAAATGTGCATCAACAAATGCTTATCAGACTCTATGTGCTCATCAATTCATTACCTCATACTGTGCATCCATCATACTAACCAATTCAGTGCTCGATGGATTCCTTCTGAATCACAATCACTTATTGGTCTTTACTCCTCTACACTCGGTGGGTTCTCTTCTCTTTAACTTCAATATTGTCTCCACTTCATACCAAAATGATAACCACTATTCACCACATTGTCATCCACACTTAGATATTTACATCTCTGATCCATTTATATAATTCTAGAAGCGGTTAGGGTTTCTAGAATCATCTTCTACAAGAGGTGCTAGAATTGTTGACATATCCAATGCATACATGAGAATTTCAATTAGATCCATGGATCTTCTTTGATATCATCTACAATCTCCATGTTTAAATCTCCAATGATCAATTATACAATCTCCTCGAGATTCGTAAATTGTTTACTTCTCGGTGTCCAAGTTCAATGTACTTAGAATTCATCTGATGTCAGCTTCTTGTGCTCAATTAACACATTCTCTTTAACTTGATTAATGAGTTCCTTTATCAGTTATGTGCTCGATAGAACATGGCATTCAGTGCTTGGTTCTTCCTCACTCCGTGTTTATAATTTTTTTCTATTTACCAAAATTCCTTGTTAGCTTATTCCTTTTACGAATTGCCTTTTCTTCCTTACTGAATCATCTATTCTTCTTTACTGAATGAATTTTAAAAATATAATGACTTCCATATAACTAATGACAACAAAATTGACTCGTAGGAGTAACAGTTAAAAGTTTTAAGGGAGTGCAATTTGATCAACAAAGAATTCAAGCAATTTTGGATTGGCCATCACTTACACATCTAACACAATTGAGAGGGTTCTTTGGATTGTGTAGCTACTACAAGAGGTTTTTCAAAGGATTTTATCATCTTTCTTCCCCTTTGCCTAATTTGACTGAGAAATGAGCCTTTGTATGCACCAAAGTGGCACATAAAATATTTGATAAGCTTAAGAAGGTAATGTGTTCATGCTCTGTACTTGTAATTCTAGCTTTCTCTTTACCTCTTGTTGTCGAATGTGATTCTTTTGAGGAATTATAGGGGCTTTCCTAACTCAAAAGAGACATCCCATTGCATTTGAGAGAATAAAATTCACAACTCAAACTCGTTAGCCTGTGAAAAGAAAAGAACTCAAATTCCACACTCCGTTTAGAAAAGAATCATTTACCTGTGTTACATTGAGTGATAGACGGGCTCTTGACATTGCAATCCACCAGAAGGGTCAAAGCCTACGTTATATTGATTTGAAACCCTAGAGAATTACTAGGATCCAATAGAAAGCACAGACAAGACACCTTGGTAGAAACAATAGTCAAAAGCATGCTACAACAGTCCTTGTCTGGTTTAGACTGATTAGTCAGCATCGTAACAAAGTTCAAACATGACACAAAGGTTGTGATGTAACTCAGTAAATCCAAGGTAGTAGAGGGCGTAGGAGTTTTTGCAACCACACTCCCAAATAATGTCATTGCAGAAAAGAAAATCACAACAATTCTCTCCAGTTTTTGCAAAATTCAAAGATGAAAATGTAGGTCATAGGATTGAGTTGCTTCAAACCTCACTAGATATACCTTAGACCTGATTTAGATTACAATAAAAAATTTGCTTCAATCTATACATAGTATAAGGTATACATAGTGGTGTGCAATAAACACATATCTCTTAAAACCTCTTGAAAAATGTAGTGCAACTATAGTTGGTAAGACGATAAACCTAAATCCTACATCCTGATGTAGGTGCAGAATAATCGAGTTCTGCAAATCTATACTCTTTGTTGGTTCTTGATTTAGAAATATTTTAACTACCTTGAAAATGAACAAATGCACCTATGAGTTAGCTTACTTCCCACAATCAGTGCACTCTAACAAGAAGAAGGACCAATTAACAAATCTCTTAGGCTTTCTACACTTTGAACTCTGTAGAATTCAAGTGGGTACACCTAGGATTAGGTTCATTCAATTCTTCTTCATTTCCACTAATCCTCACAAAGAAGATAAATGCCCTTAATATCTTCTTCTACTTATGACATAAATAGATTTGGTGAGAAGCTAATCACACTACCAAATCACTCACAAGCTAAGAAAGGGCTTTGCATTTATGTTCTACAACTTGAAATTTAAAATATTGATTTGATTTTTGAAATTGAAACTTTGCGACAAGAAAGAATATCCTCTTGACTGATTTTATGTGATCAGTGCCTTATTCATTGGGCATATTCAAGACAAGTCCACACTATGGTTGGTGATCCAATCATTTACCTTGTAAATTAAAATCCATTTATACTAAAAACCTCATACTTATCACAATCCTCTATGATACACTATAATTATGTTAGGTTATACTAAGCATTTACTTAACTCCTTGAATTAACAGAAACATATATTAGGACATACAAAACCAAATTTACAGCTATGATCTTGAGCTCTTTTTTCAGAAGACAGGAAATTGCAAACCACCACAGAAGGAGACAAGATTAAAAGAAAATTTTCTACTGGAATCTTTGTATTAACTTCCTTGAAACTAATACAAGTAGTACTAGACTGAACAAAAAATATTCCACAAATAAATCAGATCATTATATGCTTCATTAAGATTTTGCAAGCAAAAATATTACAGACCTCTTCTCAAATTTCTTGATTGAAAACCTTCAGTCAGGTTTTTCCAACAATAGGGAAAAAACCTTTAGGGTTTTTTTTCAATGAGGAAAAGACTCGGATGGTGTTTTCAACGAAGAAAAAGAACCTTGGAGATTTCTTCAACGAAGAAAAGATAGCTCTAAATGACCTTGGGAATCCTTTTATAGAACAAGGATTGCAACAAGCTTCAGATCATTTAGGGAAAACACTAGTAACCAAGTTTCTCTATCATTAAATCAAAGTTATTAAAGTAGTGACAACAAGAAACCCTAAAAACTTCAAAATTATCTAATTACAATATAAGTGAAACCCTAACAGATAAACCTCAGAGATAATATTTTCTTCATTAAATGACCTCTCACCCTCAACTTCTCAATCAATATCAGAACTGTCTCATCTGCCTCCGTATAGAAAGGACTTTGAATTTCTTTGACAAATTGTCCATATCATAACTCCTCCTTCCAGAAGAATATCCATTGTAAAATATTAGACTTAGGTGACAACAAATAATATATGATCGAATTTGATCAACCGCCATAAGATCCACCCATTCTTATCTTCAATTGACCTTTATATCTTTGCTACAATTGGATTAGATTAGGTCAAGAAAAATCCAATCCACCTTGCTCAAATATAACTTCATTTCTTGTTGAAAACCCTTATCAAAATTCAAAATTATGACCACAACGAATAATAACAAAGTTTAAAAGCTGGTCGTTGATCAAAAACTCTTCTCGATAGATTGTACTGCAGTTCACAAAAAGTCAATAAATTGACGACCTCCACTTCATTCTTCCTGGCACTGAAACTGAACAATCAAAAGGCAACATATCATCATTATCTGATGCTTGGACCCAACCTTCTTTGTTCTTTATCAAAACTGGACTCGGTTAATACTTCATTCTTTTATTGCCCTTCCCGGTTAATTGTATGCTTGGTTATCACATTATTTATCACTTTGACCGGCCTATCTATTTACCTTGGACATGCATTACTCAGGCATGATCCCACAAATACTATCTTCTTTGCAAGTTTTGATCACAGGATTATGCCCACCATACGATCAAAATCAATTTTTCCATTCTTTAATGTCTTTCAAACTTTAATGTTACCGTCTTCTTGATTCGTGACCTAGCAACTAAAGAAAATTTACCCTTCACGAACTTGCCAGCATTTTTGTTAAGTTCCATTAACCACAACAACTTGACGACTGACATCAAACCTTATGCTTTCTTCTTCCATGTGGGACTTCCTCGTCAACTCACTGGGAGACTAGATAATATTCCTTCATGCCTTATGAGTTAACAAGAACCATTAATTTGATCTTGATCATTGCCCAGAGATATATGATGTCACCCTGGACACATGTCACCAAGACGTGATCCCTTGATCATTAAGCAATGAGAAAAATTTTATTCAAGGGAACACGCTTACCATCAGATCAACATGATCTTCTTGCTCTTTATCATCCTTTCTCCTTGCATGATGACATCATTCGAAACACGTGATAGCAAGGCGCAATCCCACGAAGACTATCCACTCAGCAACTTATGTTCAAGGCATTACGCCCACTGTTGGATTAAATCTGATGTGACTGGGCTTTAACATGTGTCGGGAACCTTGGACCTAGGAAATATTAAAATGGGTCCCTCTAGGCTAATACAACTTTAAACAGGTTTTTGGCCCCTTCCCGATGATGACTTAAGACACAAAAAGGTAATGAATAAATAGAATGCAGATAGGGTTTTGGACTTATACAAACTTATTTTGAAAGCCTTCAAAGACAATAAACCCTATTTCTTCAACCCTAAGGCAATTTTCTTCAAATTTAGCAAATGTTTCACTACAATAGGAAAATTGACCACCAGTGGCTCTATCTAGGGATCTATGCCTCTTGCAAGCATAGCAAGATCTTAGAATTTCTAGGAGAGAAGACCACAAACTTGACAAAGGACCAAAAAAATCTTCTTCAAAAACTAACCAAACCTAAAAGCAAGACAAACAAGAAAGGAAACACACTAAAGGAAATATTTACAAACCTAGTTAATGCTCATGGAAAAGAAAGTACCTTCAAAAGAAGTACCCTTTCAAAAATTGTCCATGAACATGCAATTTCTAAATGCTATGAGAAATCTCTCTCATAAAATATGAATTCTCTCCCTACATTTCATGAATTTTGTAGGGACCTAACCAGATAGGATCAAATTTACCATGTTTACCTTTATCCTCCAACCTGGCATTCCACCATAGAACCAAGTCATCAACATCAAATTTTCTCTTTGTATTTCTTTTGTCATACAAGTCCTTAACTTGTATCTGTAACTTAGCATTCCTTGAGGTAGATTCTCTCCTTGTTTCATCCAATTCCAAGATATCATTTATCCTTACTTGCATCTCATCTATCACATCTTCATCATACATTTGAAAAAATTTGTACTTGCCAATTAAGTTGTTGTGAGGCAATCTAGCCTGAATCCCATACACAAGATCAAATGGAGCACATCCAATTGACTTTTTCACAGTTACCCTATCATCCCAAACTACCAAAGGTAGCTTAGCATCCCATGCTCTCTTATTTGTATCAAGGATTCTTTTGATAATGTTCAGTAAATTCTTGTTTCTTGATTTAGGCTTCCCATTACCCTATGGATGGTAAGGGGATGAAGTAGACTTATTTATACCATACTTCTCACAAAAATTAATATATTTTTCAAATCTAAAACACATTTCTTTGTCTGTCACAATTATTTTTGGACATCCAAATATGATAATAATAATATTATTCAAAATAAAATCCATCACAACCCTACTAGTGGATTTCCTAGTAGGGACAGCCTCTACCCACTTGGTAAAGTAGTTAGTGGCCACCAAAATCTAAGAGTGACCACCACTAGACTTGTTTGTAATTTCACCAATAAAATCAATGCCCCATTTCTAGAAAGGAGCTTGAACCTCAATAGGTTTCAAAGGTAAATTACCTAAAAACTTTAACTTACCAAAAAATATTTGGCATGCATCACATTTCTTCACAAGCTCAACAACTTCTTTAAATAATGAAGGCCACTAAAAACCTTCTCTTATGACCTTATGTGTTCTTGTTTTAGCCATATAGTGGCCTCCACAATTCCCACTATGCATATCATTCAAAATTTATTAGTTTTTTCCTTGTCAACACACTTCAACAGTATACCATCAGTAGTTCTCCACCATAGTTTATTTAGTATTATTACATACTTGATGGCATGAAGTTTCAAGGTTCTTTTAGAATTTTGATTCAAACCAGGAGGTTGCTTCATTTTTTGCAAATAATCAATAATGTTAACATACCAATCACAAAGATCCATATCACAAGTATATGATCGAGTTGTTCTTCCTCAACCTGATTTATTTGGTTGGCATCAAGATTTTCTTGGGTCATCATCTTTGCAAGCCCTTGACCTCTGACTAACCTTCTAATCTAAACATCAATGTTGAACTCTTGGATTCTATTAATCCATCTACATCTCATGCCTGAGACCTCTTACTATGTGAAAATATCCTTTACTGTAGAACTAGGCACATAAACAACAACAGTTGCTCCCATTAAGTAGCATCTAAAATCTTTAACTACTTTAACCAGGGCATAAGCATGTTTCTCATTTATTTCATACTTTAACTCAGCATCTTGCAAAGACTTGCTAAATAAAGCAATTGGCTACCCAAATCCCTTTGAATTTTCTTGTAGTAATACTACAACCACTGTGTGAAAGGATGCAAAAGAAAATATGTGCATGGGTTTATCATAATCTAGATCCTTAAGCACAAGAGCATTCTTGATAGCTTTTTTTATACTTTTGAAAGCCACTAATGGCTCCCCACCCCAATTAACCTTAGTTCCTTTATTTAACATCTTTGAAATAGGCCTGCTAATTTCTACAAAATTAGTGACAAGCCTTCTTAGGAAATTCACCTGTCCAAAGAAAGACTGGATACCTTTCACATTTTTAGGCTACTGATTTTGTCAATGGCGACCACACTCCCAGGGTCAATTCCAACACCTTTGGAAACCAATTGACCAAGTAATTTAGCTTCACTCATACCAAATTAAGCACTTTCTTGGTTTTAGACAGATACCATATTCCAAAGCCCTTGTAAATATCATTTCCAAATGCAGGAAATGATCTTCTTTCTTGGAATATGTTGTCAAATCATCCTAATAGACCACCAAGAATTTATTAATGAATTCAGAAAAAGAAACATACATAGCCCTCTGAAAAGTTTCTCCTGCATTAGTAAGACCAAAAGAAATTCTTACATACATATAAGTTCCTCATAGTGTAGTAAATGTGGTCTTAAATTGCTCTGATTCCTAAACAACAACTTGATTATATCCAAAAAAATCATCCATCATGGACATCAGTTCAGAACCAATCACCATTTATAACATAACCTCCATATTAGGAAATCAATCATTTCCTTTGAGGGAAGATTAGTTAAGATTCCTGAAATCAACACATAACCTGATGTCACCATTCTTCTTTCTAACAAGGACCAAATTAGAAACCCATGATGAGTGCCTAATAGGCTTGATAGTACCTGCATCTATGAGTTTCATCAATTCCTCTTGCATTTTGGGATTGATAGTTGGGTTAATAGGCCTTTGTTTTTTCTTGAAACATTTTGCATCATCTTTAAGAGGGATAACATGCTGAAATAAATCCTTCCTATAGGCCTTCAGATCATCATATGACCAAGAAAAAACATGTCTATACTTTCTCAATAATTCAATCAAGCTTTTTCTTTCATGAGGTGACATCTCCTTACCAACATAAACCTTTTTAGGGGCTTCATTAGTACCCAAAATTATTTCATCAAGATTTTTATTCTTTGTTAATGTTATAGCTCTATCCTAGTTGTTAAAAATGTTTTCCAAAACAACTAGGCCCTTTGGAACTTTATTTGTCTTTAGCTGAATTATTTCACTTACAAGAATGGTGTCCTTCTCATCAATATTTTTAACAAAGGCACTACAATCAAATTCTTGTCCATGAAAGTTGTCTTCACAATTCATAAATTTAAGAATATCCAAGTCATCTTCAAAAACTTGCCAATTTTCAACATTATCTGGCACAAATGGCCTTGCCTGCACTTCAATCTTGGATATTCCAGAAAATGTTATGTCATCTAGCTTAATTGCAACACTTGCCAACAAATGTGCCATCTTATTGTTACTCCTATTCATCCATACAATGCCAAAAGCATCAAATTATTCTATCAAATCCTAAACAACATTCATGTGTTGTTTTAATCTCTTATTCTTAAATTCATAGGAAGACCTTACCTGGGATACAACCAACTCTGAATCACCAATAACATGTATACATTTAATTCCATGTTTTTCTACTAACTTCAAACCAAGCAACAGAGCCTCATATTCTCTAATATTGTTTGTACAATTAAATTTCAATGTGAAGGAAAATCTGTAGGTATTTCCTTCTAGTGATATTAGTAAAATACCTACCCCTAAACCTTCTTTTGAACTAGCACCATCAAAGTACATAGTCCATAAATCCTCCATATTAGAAAACTTCTTTACTTAATCATCTATAGGGAAAAGTTCATTTCCCTTCTCTATGACAACAACTTCAACCCTAATGGCATTTATATCAATATCAATGAAACAAGTTGTGTCACTATCCAAATTCTTCTCTATCATATGTGGAACCCTAAGCTCCCTCTCCACCTTTACAAACTGGTCATCAATGTGGAAAGTAGCAAAAGATAAATCACACTATAAACTCTCACCCATAGCTACACTCCATTTTCTAGATAATAACATTCTATAATGGGGTGGGATATCAACCACCAACACACTCATAGTTATGTCCTTTTCAGAGTATGCTAAAAGTTTGTAAGGTAAGGCCTTAATATTTCCAATGACAGGAACTTCTCTTAAATCTAGGGCATAACACCTTCCTTGTGTTGTATCTACCTTAAGTCTTAATGACTCCATCACTTTAAAAGGAATCACAATATTAGATGCTCTTGAATCAATCATACAATTTTTAACAATTTTGCAATTCACTATGACACTGAGGAAGAATAGATCAATAATATCCAAATAGGTAGTAGCAGAGTTATCTAAATAAAATTGTGGGATCTAAAAAGTTATTCCTTCTGCCTCTTTTATTTTCTTTGTTTCATCCATAGGCATAACAAGAATCTTAGGAGTGTCAGAGTTATTTACACTCCCTATCCATGCTAAGGTCTTGTTCTTATGTTCCTCTATTCTCAACATTTCTATCAAGGGAACTTTAACAGTAATTTGTGATAGCAATGAAATCATATAAACTAAAGTATAAGGAGGTATAACAATGGGCATACCTCTTTCTTTTTTATTTCCTTCCAACTGGTTAGATTTAGCTCCCACCTTGAGTTTATCAGCCCCAACAACAGGAATGGTTGGTTTATGATCTTTACCTTGCTATCAACATTCTATGTTAGATTTTCCTTTGTTATCTCTGCTCTCTTGGGTTCCCATTTCTTTTCTTTTAGTTCCTTAATCTTCACGGTAAGATTATCCTTGGGCTTACCCTCAACAGAGGTATCATTATTTGTCTTCTTGATGAACATGTTAGCAGGCTTCCCAACATCTTTGTTCACTATTCTATTTCTTAATTAATAATTTCTCCTGACCTGAGAAATCATATTTGTTGTGACCCTATCAATTTATTCTTTTGAAGGTCATCTTAATTCCACATGCTCTGATCTAGATGCCACATTGCATGTTGAATCATCTCTGTCCTCTTCATCAAAAAAAAACTTGCGGATGAAATATTTCATCTCTATGCCTTTGTGAATCCACATCAGCCTCAGACTCCTCCTAGTCTGACACATCACTATGCTTAATGAAAGAAACAACCATGTTGCATCCAATACTATCATTATGATCTTCTTGGTTAAATTCATCAGAATTCTCATACTGAGGTGCAGAGACAGATTGGGCTAATGCACAATATTCAAGAACATGGCAGGAACGACCAACCATACACCAAGGTGTATCTTAAATAATATTCATAGTATTTCTTTGTAAGGGATCTGGGTTAGATTTATCATTATTAGTTTTTTCAGGAGGGGGCATAGGCTTCCCATCTTTCCATTGGGTATTGTAAGAGAAATTTTACAACCTTGGCTACCTATTAAAGTTGTTAAACTAAGGCTTGTCTGTATCAAAACCTTTTTCATTCCTACATTAGGTGCTTTCAAATTTTAAGGGCATTTAGTACCTTATCCAATTTATCCTCATCTAGTTTCTTATTTCATGTACCCTTATTAGATTCCCTCCTATTTTTAACCTTATCAAAAAATAATTTTGGATCATCCCTTCTGTCTAACTTACCAGATGCTCTTCTATTACTTTCAATATTCACATCAATCCTAAAAGAATCTATACAAGTCTTGGGATCTTTATCTCTTAATATGTATGCCATCTTACTGTCAAATTCATTGAAGTATATAGTAAGGAAGACACTATCATCTAACCTCACGAATTGAAATAACTTATGCATAGCTTTTTGGAATCTATTGTTGAAATTAATAGTTTATTCATTCTTATTCTTCTTAATGTTGTTGAACTCATTCAACATGAAGTTGGTATTGGTCTAGTCACCATATTTCTCTTTGAAACATTTCACAAATTCATCCCAAGGGAAAATACTATTATCAAGAAGTATTCTAAACCAGTCCCTAGCATCCTCAGTAAGAGACTGCACAAATAGTTTCATAGAAAAATCTTCATGATCAATCTCATAATCATTTAGCATATCAATGAAGGACCTCAGATTCTATTCACAACATGTAGCACTATTTCCAGTGAATTTTCTGGTCTTATCCCTTAATTGATTTGGGATAAGATTAGGATATCCAAAGATACCAGTAAAATAAATTTTCCTATAACCTTCAAGATGGATAGGTCTTCTCTGAAAAGTCTGATTTGTAAGCCTACTAGGACCAGTAACATTACCAACATTTCCACCCATACATGTATTCCCCTGCTGCCCCAAAGGAGCATAACTCATTCCAAAAGAAGGAAAAACAACTTTACTAGAAGAAATACTAGTAGCATTCGTTACAACACTAGAAGCAAAACTAGAAAGCATACCTTGTCTAGAGCTAGGTGGCTCAGCAACACCATCAAAAGAAAACATTAGAAATTGAATTTTTCTTCTTGCTTCTACATTTTTTTCCTTGTGTTTGTCTATTTTTAGTTCTTTGGCCAAATCTCCACTCTCCTCTTTTGCTTCCTCCAATTTTATGTCAATTTTTTATATAAGAGGAGCACCCTTTGAGATAGAAATAGGTTCATTTATTTAGATTCCAACCACCCTTTTTTTACCTTTTCTAGTATCAGTTGTCATAGGTTTAGTTGAAGTGGCTTCAACTCTATTTTTTTGAAGTTTCAAAAGGGTACAGCTATTTAATGACTGGACCCTCAGCTACAAATTAATCTTTCTTTTGTATCAAGTGTTCCTTCTCTTCACATTCATTTCTTAGGGCTCCTAAATTATCAAAAATATCAACATGTAAAGATTTAGGACCCTATGCTAACCCTCTTATTTTTTCTTTTGATGAAGAAAGTCTTCTAAGAAGACTATCTCTTTCTATAAGAGCATCCATAATATACTTATTTTTATTTTCTTCTAATTTTCTTTGCATAGCATCTTGCTTTGCAACTTCCCTTTTGAGAGCATCAATTTCATTAAATAATTCATCAAGATCATATATAGTTTCATCTGATTCAGATGAATCTCTCTGGTTTATAAGGTTTTCTTCATTGTAATAGATTTGAGTCTACAAATGCACATCTTGTTGTGTATCTTGGTATAAACCATCCTCCTAATGAGGAATATCAGAATCTTCATGGAAGTATTGAGTATTTTCAAAGTTAGAACCCATAGAGGTAGATTCCCTTGCTTCACTAGCTGGGTACAATGGGTTATTCACCTTATCACCCTTGGGTCTCCATATAGGAGTATCACTTGACTCACTACCCCTTCTGGGAAATCTTTTTGTATTTTCTTGAGGTAACTCAGTATGTAAGCTAACCTAATGATGTGTTTTAATTAAGGAACTTGTATTTCTTCTTTTATCAGTCATTTTTAGAAATTTTTATAAATCATTGGTTCTAAAACCTTTCTTGAGTTGCCACCCTTTAGGGGAAAAGTATTATCAATAGACAAACCTTGAGAATCTAAAAATGATGAATCTAGACAAAATGATAACTTTACACAAGACTCACTGGATAATTTTAACAAGAGTATATCATCTCCACAATAGAGTCGCCATTTTGTTGGTTCTTGATTTAGAAAGATTTTAATTACCTTAAAAATGAAGAAATGCACCTATGGGTTAGCTTAATTCCCACAATCAATACACTCTAACAAGAACAAGGACCAATGAACAAAGCTCTTAGATTTCTACACCTTGAACTCTATAGAATTCATGTGGGTACACCTAGGATTAGGTTCACTCAATTCTTCTTTCTTTCCACTAATCCTCATAAAGCAGATAAATGCCCTTAATATCTTCTTCTACTTATGACATAAAAAAAACTGTGAGAAGCTAATCACACTACCAAATCACTCACAAGCTAAGTAGGGGCTTCGCATTTATGTTCTACAACTTGAAATTTAAAATATTGATTTGATTTTTGAAATTGAAACTTTGCGACAAGAAAGAATATCTACTTGACTGATTTTCTATGATTAGGGCCTTATTCATTGGGCATATTCAGGACAAGTCCACAATATGGTTGTTGATCCAATCATTTACCTTGTAAATGAAAATTAATTTATGTTGAACACCTCATAATTATCACAATCCTCTATGATACCCTATAATTATGTTAGGTTATACTAAGCATTTTCTTAACTCCTTGAATTAACAACAAAGTATATCAGAACATACAAAACCAAATTTGCAGCTATGATCTTAAGCTCCTTGTTCACAAGACATAGGAAATTACGAACCACCACAAAAGGAGACAAGATTAAAAGAATTTTTTTTGCTAGAATCTTTGTATTAACTTCCTTGAAACTAATACAAGTAGTCCTGGACTGAACACAAAATATTCCACAAATAAATCAGAGCATTGTATGCTTCATTAAAATTTTGCAAGAAAAAGTATTAAAGGCCTCTTCTCAAAGTTCTTGACTGAAAACCTTCAGTCGGGGTTTTCCAACAACAGGGAAAAAACCTTTTGGATTTTTTTAACGAGGAAAAGACTTGGTTGGTATTTTCAATGAAGAAGAAGAGCCTTGGTGATTTCTTCAATGAAGAAAAGATAGCTCTAAATGACCTTGGGAATCCTTTTATAGAACAAGGATTGCAACAAGCTTCAGATCATTTAAGGCAAACATCAACAACCAAGTCGCTCTATCATTAACTCAAAGTTATTACAGACGTGACATCAAGAAACCCTAAAAACATCATAAAATATCTTATTACAATACAAGTGAAACCCTATCAGATGAGCCTCAGAGATAAGACTTACTTTATTAAATGACCTCTTGCCCTTAGCTTCTCAATCAATATCAAAGCTATCTCATCTGCCTCCATATGGAAAGGACTTTTAATTTCTTTGACAAATTTTACATATCATAACTCCTTCCAAAAGAATATCCATTGCAAAATATCAGACTTAGGCGACAACAAATAATATATGATAAAATTTGATCGACTTTCATAAGATCCACTTATTCTTATCTACTGATACAGGAGCATCCTGGGTGTAAGAGCAATCTTGCATCACCCAAAAATATTTCTTTTTGCTTTTCAATAAGGGCTATCTTGTGCGAAGTTTCTATTTATGGAAACTTACTATTTTTAGTAAGTTGGTCATATGATCTCAGGATGTTTTGATTTCATAGGTGGAGGTTCATCTTAGTCATATCAGCCTACCAATTGAGTTTCATTTCCACATCATCTGTATTGGTGAAGTTATTGAGGTTTCCAGGTACGAAATCTTTTAGGTCAATTTTGAAGGCCTTAGAGGCTCCGAATCGCGGTCGACCCCCGGCTGACTGGAGTTTGCGCAGTCAAACATTGTAGATCTCAAGATGGCGTTTCTGAAAAGTGGTAATAATAGAAAATCAGAGCTATGGTTAAAAAGTTATGGCCTCCAGAAGTTGGGCTACCTAAAACCATATTTTGTATATTTTCTTAGCTGACCCTATGTAAAAATAAAAGAAAAGAAATTAATTCTTAGGATCGTCGGCCTTAAGGGCTAATTTTCTGGAACCTTCTCGGGTGGTGGAAATTGTCTATATAAAGAAGGCCCATAGTGTTGTCCTAGGCAGTTGAGAGTAGTTCTGGTAGTAGATCTGAATTTTGATTTGAGGCTTTGGCCTACAGAATATTGTAAAGGAAAACGCCCATGTGGCTTTGCATGTAAGAGTTTTGAAATTTGAAATTCCACATTTGTGGACATAATAAGAAGCCCATTTTCTGTCCTCACAAATTGTTGTTGTTTCTTTGTTTCTGTATGTGTTTGTGGTAATAAGGGGAGCACCCTTCATCAAGTGGTATCAGAGCAGGAGTTCTTGAGTGTGTAAACAAATCGCTGACTGTGAGGCAGTTTGCACCAGGACTGTGGTTAGGGTTTCAGTGCACATTGTGAAAATGCCTCCATGAAGAGAATGAGGTGGAAGAGCTGGTGTTGTGACACCTGAGGTCAGAGAGCTCCAGAGACAAATGTGAGCATTGCAAGAGCAGATTCGTATAGGAATGAATATTAATGTAAGAGAAGAAAGTGATGATGAAGCGGAAGACAATTTTGATCAGGAAGGAGAAGGCAAACTTCCGAACCCAAAACAAGAAAGGCTTTTTCGAGCCCTTTCCAAGATCAGGAAGAGACCTAAGATCGAGGTTCCTACATTTTCAGGAAATTTTAACTGAGAAGAATTGATCGACTGGATCAATGAATGTGAAGAATATTTTGAGTATGAGGATGTTGAGGATCTTGATAGGGTCAAATTTGCGAAGGCAAGACTAAAAGGTCACGCAAAGATCTGGTGGCAAGAGGTTCAATTGGAGAGAAATAGAAGAGTGAAAGATAAAATCACAAGATGGGATCAGATGGTGGATAAATTGAAGTGACAGTTCATTCTTGTTGATTATGAGCTTGACCTATTGAAGAAAATGCAAAGTTTGAAGCAAGCAGGAAGATCTATTCAGGAGTATACAGAGGAGTTCTATTGAATCCTCATCAGAACAGGCCATGCAGAAGCTGATAAGGAGAAAGTTGCTCGATAGCTTAGTGGGTTGAGGCCAAGCATTCAGGAGGAATTGAATCTGGTTCAAATGAACAGTATTGAGGAGGCATACCAGTTTGCCCTAAAAGTAGAGGAAAAGCTAAACAAGAAATTTGAGAGCAGACAAAATGGAAGAGGTCGTGGTGGAAGATCTGGTGGACGGTCATATGGTGGCTGAAATGAAGATCTGAAAAAGAAGGATGAGGCCAGTAGCATTCAGAATTAGGAAGGAAACAATTCCAATCGTTTCCAAGATCAGAATAATAGAGATCAGAGAGGAAGAGGAAGAGGACAAGGATCTGGAAGAGGAGGCTTTCATGGAACATGTTTTCACTGTGGAGAAGAAGGTCATAGGGCATTTGAATGTCCTCAGTGCCAAGGCAGAACAGACAAGAGAAATGAAGGCCAGGCCAGAGTTGCACATGTAGATGAAGATGCCAGATCCTCACATTCTGAAGATGTTGAAAGAGGGGAAACACTGATTAACAGAAGAGTTCTGTTGAGTAGTGAAAATGAACCTGAACAAAGGAGGAGCCTATTTCGCACCAGGTGCAAGTGTGAGGGTAAGTGTTGTGTTGTGATTATTGACAGTGGTAGCACTGATAATCTAGTGTCAGAAGAGATGGTGACAAAATTGAAGCTCAAGAGGTAGAAACACCCACATCCATATCGGATTGCTTGGGTACAAGATGACCACAAGGTCATGGTCAGTGAATAGTGTATAGTGAAGTTCAAGATTGGTGGGTACCAAGATGAGGTACTATGTGATATCATCCCTATGGATGCATGTCATATGTTATTGGGTAGACCTTGGTAGTTTGACAGATGTGCTATACATGATGGTCATGCGAATACCTATTCCCTGACAAAGGATGGAGTGTGGCATAAGCTAAAGCCATTGAAGGAAATAGAAGAAAAGGTATGTGGTAACGCAAGAATAACTTTTGTTGATGGAATAAAGTTCCTAGATGGTATGAGGCATGAACATATGTGCTTTTCTTTAATTCCAAAAGTTGGTAAAGAAGAAGTAGAAGATGTACCTGTAGAAGTTGTAGGTTTGTTGAATGAGTTTTAGGACATTGTGTCCGATAATGTGCTAGATGGATTACCACCAGTGAGGAAGATCAGTCATCAGATGGATTTGATCCTAGGAGCCAGTTTGCCTAATAAGGCAGCACACAGAATGACACCTGCAGAAAGTGAAGAGTTGAACAGGCAAGTGAATGAATTGTTGCAGAAAGGGTTGATTCAAGAGAGTCTGAGTCCTTGTGATGTACCTGTTGTACTAGCACCAAATAAAAATGGTGAATGGAGGATGTGTACATATTCCAGAGAAATAAATAAGATCACAATCAAGTACAGGTTTCCATTGCTACGGTTAAAAAGTTATAGCCTCCGAAAGTTGGGCTACCTAAAACCATATTTTGTATATTTTCTTAGCTGACCCTATGTAAAAAGAAAAGAAAAGAAATTAATTCTTAGGATCGTCGGCCTTAAGGGCTAATTTTATGGAACCTTCTCGGGCGGTGGAAATTGTCTATATAAAGAAGGCTCGTAGTGTTGTCCTAGGCAGTTGAGAGTAGTTCTGGTAGTAGATCTGAGTTTTGATTCGAGGCTTTGGCCTACAGAATATTGTAAAGGAAAATGCCCATGTGGCTTTGCATGTAAGAGTTTTGAAATTTGAAATTCCACATTTGTGGAGATAATAAGAAGCCCATTTTCTATTCTCACAAATTGTTGTTGTTTCTTTGTTTCTGTATGTGTTTGTGGTATTAAGGGGAGCACCCTTCATCATCTACAAATGTCCTTTATATCTCCGTTGCAATCGGATCATATTATGTCAAGAAAAAATTGATCCTCCTTGCTCACCGACTTCATTTCCTATTGAAAACCCTTATCAAAATTCAAAATTGTGACCACAACAGATAATAACAAAGTTTAAAACTTGGTCGTCAATCAAAACATATTCTCAACAGATCGTGTGGTTCACAAAAAGTCAATAAATTGATGAGCTTTACATCATTCTTCCTGGCACCGAAACTAACCAATCAAAAGGAAGCATATCATCATTATCTAATGCTCAGGCCCCACCTTCTTTCTATTTATCCAAACTGGACTTGGTTAATATTTCATTATTTTATTTCCCTGGTTGGTTAAGTCTATGCTTAGTTATCACATTATTTATCACTTTAACTGACCTATCTGTTTACCTTGGACACGCATCACTCAGGCATGATCCCACAAAGACTATCTTCTTTGTAGGTTTTGATCACAGGATTACGCCCACCGTTTGATCAAGACCAAACTTTCCATTCTTTAATGTCTTTCAACCTTTTATGTTACCATCTTCTTGATTCACGAGCTGGTGACTAAAGAAACGTTACCCTTCACAGACTTGCCAGCATTTTCTGTTAAGTTCCATTAACCGCAACGATTGACATCAATCCTTCTAGTTTCTTCTCCCACATGGAACTTCCTCATCAACTCACCGGAAGACTAGAGAATATTCCTTCATGACTCTCGAGTCAACGAGCACCGTTAATTTGATCTTGATCATTGCCTGGGGATATATGAAGTCATCCTGGACACATGTCACCAAGGCACAATCCCTTGATCATTAAATAATGAACAACTTTTCATTCAAGGGAACATGCTTACCGTCAAATCAAAAATGATCTACTTGTTCTTTATCATCCTTTCTTCCTATGCAATGACATCATTTGGGACACGCGGTAGCAAGGCACGATCCTACAAAGACTATCCACTGAGAAAATTATGTTCAAGGTATTACACCCGCCGTTGGATTAAATCTTATCTGACTAGGCTTTAACACATGTTGGGAACTTGACATAGGAAAATTAAAACAAAGGGAAGCTTGGGCTTAGGAAATATTAAAAAGGGTCCCGCTAGGCTAATACAACTTTAAACGAATTTTTGGCCCCTTCCCGACGATGACTTAAGACATAAAAAGGAAATGAAGAAATAGAACGCGGGTAGGGTTTTGGACTTATACAAACTTATTTTGAAACCCTTCAAAGACAATAAACCCTATTTCTTCAACACTAAGGCAATTTTCTTCAAATTTAGAAAAAATTTCACTACTACAGGAAAATTGACCACCACTCTCAAGTATTTTGAGGGGTGTGCTACAGTCAAGCCTCATTATGAGATGTAATCATTTTCAAGGGTGCGCTACAATCAAGCCTCATTTATCAGATGTAATCATGACAACTTGAGATAGTGAACAAAAATAATTGTGGACAACAAAGTCTTCTTGAGCACGGTTTAGTGATGACCTTTCCCACTTTCGTACTAGTAAAATAGGGTGTTTGGTGGTTTTCAAGCATGATACTAGTTTGTAGGCCATGAGACAGGTTTTATTGTGTACGGCCACAAGAAACCTCACAGGGAAATCCTATCGGCTAATTAAGAACTATTGTAGTTGAGTTTGGTCTTGTCTTCTCCATTTCTTGGTTATTATTTTTTTTGTGTGTCTAATCTAATTCTTAGTTGAGTTGCATCAAGTTTGGTATCAAAGCATATAGATCCACATGAGCTCTATTTTGGTTTTCTTGAGTTCTAATATATTGTTGTAGTTAAAAGGGAAACGATAGGCACTCACTTGGACAATTGCATATAAAAAGGAGAGCCTAGACCAAGAAGTAGTATCCATATATGAAGGATAGTTATTTGTTTGAGTTCTAGTTGTAAATTCAAATATGGAGTTAGATTATAATGTAAGAAAAAGGATAATCAAGGTGGAAAAAAAGATAAGACAAAGACAAAAGTAGAAGTTAATAAAGGACCAACAAAAGAGTTGCGAAAATTGTAGATTGAGTTGCAACATTTGTAGTGCTTGTTGGATGAATCTCAATTATGCAACAATAAGAAAGAAAAGAAAATTAAATCTCAAGCAAAGGTGTTGAAGAGTTATATAAGAAGGGTGAAAAACTTGATGAAAATAAATATTCACCTTGTTATCAAGGGCCATTCTCATAATGGACAGCCACTGAGTTTAGATTTACTGAAGGGGTGGAGTTGTTAGAACGAGAAAAGATTAAATCTACTAAAGAGTTGACAAAAATATTAGCAGATAGAAGACTCTTAAATTTGGTCTTCCATGACTATAGACAACATAAATAGATGAATGGTATACAAATAAAGAGATAGATGGTGTAATGCCCCTCCCATAGTCTAAGTTTTTATATGTTATGGTTATTTTAGGATGATGAATTATATGTTAGGATATCATTGATGCTTATGGTTTTTTAGACCCCATACTTGCATGTGTATGGTTGATGTGATTGTTTTGTATTTTTGTTTGACACGCCTAATATGGTTGAGGGACAGAGTCGTAGTTACTTGCTTGCGAGATCTACACAATCGGTCGATCCCCGCCATTGCTTGTTTATATTTATACATGTATGTCCATGCTTGTCTTTTATGCAGGTTTTCAGGTACCATGCATCGACTTCCCTGAATTGCCAGGATGAGTGTGCCCTATCGCAAAATCTCAATGGTAAGAGAGGGGAGATAACATACAAATCCAAATCCTAACCCTAGCCATTGATTGTTCTAAATATTGGGCAACTATTTGTTTCTACCCATCTGAATTTGTCAAAGTGACATGAATTCGTGAGCCCTTCATTGGTGGTTGTTTGATATAGAGTTAGTCATTTTTTGAGTTTTGGGAGTCAAGTGGATTTACTTGTGTGAGTTATTTGATTTAATTAATTAAGCTACGAGTAATTTTGAGATTTGATTAATTATATTTTGTGAATGTGGTAATATTATTTATAGAGCATATTTAAATATTAAAAGTAATTAGATGCTTTTGTTAATTAAATGATTAAATTAAAATATTTAAATTTGGAATTAAAGGGTTTAATTAATTATTAAATCATGTTATAAATTAAAGGGCATAGTTGATTTATTTAATATTTGATTTATTAGTTTGCATAGTTTATTTGTTCTAAAGTATTTATTGTTTAATTATATAATTATATGCAATTTAAGTTGCACATTTAGTTTAAGTGAAATTGAAATTATAATTAAAATTAAAAGTTGAGTTCGAGATTTATTTTAAAAATGCTTTATTTATTTTTTGAGTTATTTTATCATGCAACTAGAGAGAGAGAGTTGAGTTCTTCTTTTGAGTTTGCATGTTTTGGAAACCCTAGGAGGGATAGGTTTTCTTTATGTAGGGATTCTGGGTATTATTTTCAATTACATTTATCAAGTTTTGGAGGAGCTCTCTTGGATGAATTTTGAAGATTTTTGGAAAACTTGGTTTATGTGAATGTTGTTTTGAGATTGTTTGAAAGCTTGGATTTCAAAAGTTGAATTGGATCTTTCTTGACTTCGTATTTTTAGGTGTTGTTTGAGGTAGGGTTTGAAACTTTCCTTCTGTAAAATTCTTTCATTGGAAAAGATTATTTACTTCGTGTCTGGATTTGTTTATGTAATGAATTGGTAATTGGATTTCTATTTTAAATTAAGTTTGTTGTTGTGAAAATTTGGATTAGTTTGATGTTAAATTTGATCTAGTACTCTCTTTGGGTGGTTTGAAAACTTAGAAAGAAATTTTAAGAAATGGTGTGAGTTTTCTCAATTAGGGTATTTACCTAGAAAAGAGGGATAAAATTATCTCAATTTTTGCATAAAAAATTAAATTTGAATTGGCTTGTGAAATCATATTCAATAGAAATTAATTTTGTTTGAGACCCCAATTTTCCATTAAAGAAAATGAATAGAAAAAATTATTTATATGTTTAAAAGAAAACAATTTGTTATTCAAATTTTTATTTTTTTAAAAGTTAGCTTGCTATTTTTTTTAGATTAATTACTGATTTTTTTTAAATTATATATATATATATATATATATATATATATATATATATATATATATATATATATATATATATATATATATATATATATATATATATATATATATATATATATATATATACTTTTGTTTAAGAATAATTTAACATAAAAATATTAAAAAGAGATTCACTCGAAAATAAAATTCATTAATAAAAGATTATCTAAAATATATATATATATATATATATATATATATATATATATATATATATATATATATATATATATATATATATATATATATAAAACATAAATTATATATATATAAAAATTGTTAAATAAAAAACATAATTAAAAATAATACATGTGGGTGGGGTTGCACCATGCAAGGCGGCCTTACCACCCTAAATATTTAGGGGGCAACTTCACTTAAAAAGTGCACCCCTTATAATTTAGCCGATATGCTATTTGTGGGAGCTTTGCTCCCCGAAAAATAATTTTTATGTCGGAAAATTGTCAGCCTCTCAGCCTTTATTTTTTTTTCTGATTATGCAAGATATTTAATCAATGTTATCTATCCTCTTAGCCTTACATGTTTTTAGTTATCTCAATAGAAAAACAGATATTTCTAAAATAATTTTAGAAATTTCTCATATTTTTTCCCTATATGCGATTTTGGGAAAGTTTTTGTTTTTATTTCTATTTTGAGTTTTTTTGGTTTTTTTTGCACATAAATTTCAACAAAGAAAAGGATTAGGGAAGAAACATTTGATTTGTGGGTTACAATCTATCAAAATTCTTTAATCAATGTAAATGCTTTGTTTAATGCACAGGTGTGTTGATGGTGGCAACTTCACAGTAGCTCAAAAAAGTTGTGGGATTTGGCTTTACACCATGGCATTTGCATTTGTTACAGTTTGAAATACCAGTGTCAATGAAATTTTTTTACAGAACATTTTTATACATGCATTTTTCACTTTTGAGATACGAGTATAATTTGTTTTCTCAACTTTGACTATTCTTATATTGATTAATCCTTTATTTGGAATCCAAGTTTAGTGTTTCAGCCACACAATGTGTGCTCGATGCTTCTACCATAGCATCTCACTTATTTAATTTAATCTTCTTGTGGCATATCAGTTTCTTGGTAATGATATTCATCCAATTAAATTGAATAGGATGAATATCTATTAGTTTAGAGATTGTAATATGTGAAATAGTTTGAAAGTGAAATGTAATTTCTTTTTTAAGAGAGAGAATGACTCATAAATATTTTGATAGTTAGAAGAGAGTTGTTTTTTAGAAGGGGACAAAACTTGGTTACAAGATCACTATATTAATGTTGTTTGTGATAAAAAAATGCTACAATGGAATGAATGATTCCCAAAGCTAAATTCCATGTAATGTTGTGACATTTTTTTAAATGGAAATTTTATTGTCTTATAATCTATTCATTATTGTACTTTTCTTGAATTGTTTGACTTGCGTGACAAACTTTTGCATAAGAAGCATCCTCTAAGAGCTCAGATTGTGTTGTTATATTTGACATGTTTATCTTCATTTTCAATGAATGTTTAATAACTTTTAATGATAATATGTCTTTGTTGCCCTTTTACAATTTTTATTCTAAATTCATTTCAATCTATAGCCATGCACTCTCTCAAAACATCCTATGTTTATAACAATTTATAAAAGAAAAAATCAGAGAATATTTTATTGATTTATATACTAATTTTTGCATTAAATAAGGAAAAAATAGAATAAAATTTTCTTTTAAATTATATAAAATTAGATCATAATTAACATTTAATTATTAAATAGGAATTTGTGGCATTGTTAATTGGATACAAATAAAATTATGTACATACAAAACTAAAAAATAGAATAAAGTTGTTTTTTTTTCTTAGGAAGTTTGTTGTTTAATTTAGATGTTATTCATTAACACATTTTAAAATCATATTATAACTTAACTATTTTTAAAAGTGGATAATAAATATTGTAAAAAAATTTAAAATTAAAATTTATTTTGATTATATAATGAAATCTATCTTTAATCTAATTTATGTTTATTATTTTTTTTTGTTATTAAACTGGTTAGGTCTTTAAGGTGCAAGTTTATTTTTTATTTCAGATTTCTTATGTACAACATTAGTGATCTATTTTGTGTGTTGTACAAACTAATTTTACTCACTGAAAAATAAAATCTCCTATCGGCTAATTGTTGCATGCACAAAAGCATGCGACTACTAGTTTTAACTAAGGTAAGAAGGGGGAGGGGAGGTGGGGGCCACGTACACCACCCCATGCACTTCTTTTTTTAAGTTTTGTTATACATGCATTTATTAAATATTTTATTTTATTTGCTTTCTAAGACATGGATAAATTAGTTTATAATTAATATTTGTTAATTTATATTTAAATTAGTTTGTTTAGTTTTAATTTAATTTAATTTTAATATTAGTTTAGTATATATATTTAATCTAATTTAATTAAATTTTAAAGTTAGTTTATTGTTTTTAATTGTATTTTTATGGGATTTGTTTGATTATTATATGTGGGTATAAATTTAGGAAATTAACTTTGTAGGTACATTCTTTTTTATTACATTTTTGCTAAGGAAATTTGGAATATGTTTGGTATCACTTATCTAATGAATGTGAATATCCTTGAAATTATCACTAGATACATTAACGGTCTTTAAAAAGATACTAATCTATTTTGGAACATTCTCTCTTCTAATATTCTTTGGCAAATTTGGAAATGCAGGAACGAGGAAAGGTATCAAAACAACCCCAGAGTTCTTACTGAGTCTTTTTGAAAACTCACTTATTTTAAAATTTTCATGCAGGTTCACACTATTATGATGATTGACAAGGATAAGCTTAAAAAGTTCCTAAATACTGGATATGCCACCTTCTTGGTCTATAAGTTGAAGCATGGCTATGAATAGAGAAGAAATATGGATGACCTGCAGATGTTCGAGAGGACTTCCAAGAATCTTAACCAAGAGCTTAAAAAGAACATTAAGTCCAAAAAGGACCAGATCCTCATGTTGTCACAAATCCAGAAGAGGAAAAGTATTGTGTGGATGGAGGATTCTATGGGGTGGACTGCCTGGGTAGAGACACCCATGAAGATATCTTACATTAGTTCTTTGTTCTACTTACTTTACCTTTGTTTAGAACTTTATAACATGTACATTCCGATGTAATCTCTTTTTGTGAGGTCGGGCCTCTTTTCTGTACATTCTGATGTAACTGAATTGGTTCTTTTTTGTGACCCCTTAAAGTTAATATAAAAATTAACTTTGTATGTGTAACTTTTGATGATGTTAAAATCAAGTGGGTCTTTAGAGAATAAATATATATTCATCCCTTTTTATATATGTGTTTATGATTTATTTGTTCATTTCTTAAACCTAGATGTGATGATATTTTTATTAGGGGTCATTTTCTATGGTTGTATATGTGATCTCATGTCATGCATTATGATGTTATATCAGTTCGATTATGTCTACCCAACCTTTTTCTGTGGAATCTTATGATTATGTGAAACTCTTTGAGAGAGTGTTTTTTTTATATTTTGGTTGTGAGAACTAGTATGTTCATGTTGCACTAAGGAACGGATTTAAGGATCATTATTATCATTTTGATGTTATTTGATTGTGAGCCTAGGGGAGGTTAAATAGGTGCATCTTAGGGGAGTGGCTTACAATAGGGGTCTGGGACCCAAAGTGGTCAGAACCTGGATAACCTATCATAAGTTTGTTAATAAGTGATAATATAGTAAATAAAAAATTTAGAATTCATTAAAAAGATAAATTAGAGATAATACCTCACCCATGCCTTGAGTGTTTGTATAGGCTAAGCGTGGGAATGAGATGATACCTAGAGAGTAGGTATTATTAGAATTCCTCATTTTCATGAGAGGGTATTGTAGTTCCGTGTGGGTCGTATTGAGGGTCCGGGGCCCAAAGTGGCCAGTCCAAAGTAACTCAATGCTTGAGGGTTCGGGGTCTAGTGTGACCAGTCTAGGATAACTCAAGTAAATGGCCATGTGATGACACTCCCATATCATGTAGCCTACGTCTCCTCCTTAGTTTATCTACATTTTTCTCTAGTGGTTGTCTTGCTATTTCACTATTACCTAGTGGTGTGTCTCTGTTATTTCAGTATTATTTGGTGATTTGTATTTGTTCGATATTCTAGCATTTGGTGTTTTGTTATGTGTTGGTATTTTGATATTTATTTTCTTTTTATTTATCATTAGTTGGTGGCACCTTCTGAGTTAAGAAGTCTTCAAAACCTTTTCTTAGTTATCTTTGTTTGAGTTTGTTTTCCGAGTGGGGTTTGTTGTTATCTCCTCAGCATGGTGGGAGTGGACCTTTGGTTCCACGAGGTCAGGTGGTAGTGTTTTCTTTTACCATTTGAGATTCTAATGTTCTTATAGCGGTGTTGGAGGATGCTCATTGTTGTTACCTTCTTCTTGTTCTTCTTTGGAGGCTTGTTTGTTCCTATCTTTTGATGTTCATGATTATATCTTGTATCAATGCTTCAGAGCTACAGATATTGTATTATATTTTGTAATTAATTTTTGTGACATACCCTACGACTTGTGTAGAGGATGTTGTATCATTATGTATACCTTATGGTATTGGATGTACTTGTTTTCATTTGAGATAACAATAATTATTATTAGTCTAAAATATTTGATTAGTATATTATGTAATTCTATGTCATGGGACCCTCCAGGATTGTTAACTGTAATTGAGTTGTGTATATGTACTTGTTTGTATCTCATGGTTATATTGCTTCCCCGTTGTTATCATCATTATTTGTAAACTCTTAAGAAAAAATTATTTTGTAAACATAGTGACATGTATTAGGTTAAATTCTACTAGGTTCCCTGACAGGGCATTACACTTGGTATCAGAGCCCGAGTTTCTACACTGGGAACTCTGGGAAGTTGTGTGCACACTAGCTGTCTAAACTGTCAAAACTTGAAAACAAAAAATTAGACATATAACTTCTTTGTATTTCAAACTATTGTTTATGAACCTAGAGGTATGAAATTAGACTTGTGTGTTTGGATTAGATTTTATATGAGTGTTGCATTAACTAGGTTTGCATGAACCTCTCAAGTTATTATTTGATGTAAATACAAATGTGTGCTTTATACAATTTATTACTAGATGTTTTCTATAATGATGAATGAATAAAAGTTTAGATATATTTAAATTGTTAATGAATGATTGATCAATGTGATTTTCGGTTTATTCTTAAACCAGAATTATATTGATCTTAATGACTATATATCATGTTCTTATTTTATAGCTTGTTTCTAGATATTGTTTTGTCTTTTGTTTTAGTAAATGCTTTGTACTTGAGGGATGCATATCCTTATCTGATTTTAGGCTTCCAGGAGTAAGCCTAATTTTAGGGGAGGTGGATGTAATGCCCCTCCCATAGTCTAACTTTTTATATGTTATGGTTATTTTAGGATGATGAATTATATGTTAGGATATCATTTGTGTATGGTTGATGTGTATGTTTTATATTTATGTTTGACGTGCTTGATGTGGTTGAGAGACGGAATCGTAGTTACTTGCTTGTGAGATCCACATAATCAGTCGATCCCCGTCATTGCTTGTTTATATTTATACATGTATGTACATGCTCGTCTATTATGCAAGTTTACAGGTACCGGGCATCGGCTTCCCTGAATTGTCAGGATGAGTGTGCCCTATTGCAAAATCTCAATGGTAAGAGAGGGGAGATAACATACAAATCCAAATCCCAACCCTAGCCATTAATTGTCCTAAATATTGGGCAAGTATTTTTTTTCACCCATCTGAATTCATCAAAAAGATATAAATTTGTGAGCCCTTCCTTGGTGTTTGTTTGATATAGAATTAGTTTATTTTCGAGTTTTGGGTGTCAAGTGGATTTACTTGTGTGAATTATTTGATTTAATTAATTAAGCTAGGAGTAATTTTGAGATTTGATTAATTATATTTTGTGAATGTGGTAATATTAATTATAGAGCATATTTAAATATTAAGGGTAATTAAATGTGTTTGTTAATTAAATGATTAAATTAAAAGATTTAAATTTAGAATTAAAGGGTTTAATTAATTATTAAATCATAGTATAAATTAAAGGGCATAGTTGATTTATTTAATATTTGATTTATTAGTTTGTGCTGGAAAATAAAATTCATTAATAAAAGGTTATCTAAAAATATATATGACATAAATTTTATATATATATATATATATATATATATATATATATATATATATATATATATATATAATTGTTAAAAAAATAATAATGAAAAATAATACATGTGGGTGGGGTCGCGCCATGCAAGGCGACCTTACCACCGTAAATATTTAGGCGGCCACGTACCCCACCTCATGCACTTCTTTTTTTAAGTTTTGTTATACATGCATCTTTTTAAAAGTTAGTGGGTTATGTTAAGTTAGTTTTAAATTAGGATTTGTTTAATAAATATTTTATTTTATTTGCTTTCTAAGGCATGGATAAATTAGTTTATAATTAATATTTGTTAATTTATATTTAAATTAGTTTGTTTACTTTTAATTTAATTTAATTTTAATATTAGTTTAGTATATATATTTAATCTAATTTAATTAAATTTTTAAATTTGTTTATTATTTTTAATTGTATTTAATTGTTTAAATTATTTGTTTGGTATTTTTATGGGATTTATTTGATTATTATATATGGGTATGAATTTAGGAAATTGACCTTGTATGTGTAACGTTTGATGATGTTAAAATCAAGTGGGTCTTTGGAGAATAAATATATATTCGTCCCTTTTTATATTTGTATTTATGATTTATTTGTTCATTTCTTAAACCTAGATGTGATATTTTTATAAGGGGTCATTTTCTATGGTTGTATATGTGATCTCATGTCATGCATTATGATGTTATATCAATTCGATTATGTCTACCCAACCTTGTTTTGTGGAATCTTATGATTATGTGAAACTCTTTGAGAGAGTGTGTATTTTTTATATTTTGGTTGTGAGAACCAGTGTGTTCCTATTACACTAAGGAACGGATTTGAGGATCATTATTATCAGTTTGATGTTATTTGATTGTGAGCCTAGGAGAGGTTAAATAGGTGCATCTTAGGGGAGTGGCTTACAATAGGGGTCCAGGACCCAAAATGGTCAGAACTTGGGTAACCTATCGTAAGTTTGTTAATAAGTGATAATATAGTAATTAAAATCTGTAGAATTCATTAAAAAGATAAATTAGAGATAATGTCTTGTCCATGCCTTGAGTGCTTGTATAGGCTAAGGGTGGGAATGAGATGATACCTAAAGAGTAAGTATGATTAGAATTCCTCATTTTTATGAGAGGGTATTCTAGTTCTGCATGGGTCGTATTGAGGGTCCAGGGCCTAGAGTGGCCAATCTAAGGTAACTCAATGCTTGAGGGTTCGGGGTCCAGTGTGACTAGTCCAAGGTAACTCAAGTAGATGGCCATGTGATGACACTCCCATAGCATGTAGCATGCGTCTCCTCCTTAGTTTATCTGCATTTTCCTCTAGTGGTTGTCTTGGTATTTCAATATTACCTAGTGGTGTGTCTCTGTTATTTTAGTATCATTTGGTGATTTGTTTTTTTTTTATATTATGGCATTTGATGTTTTTCTACGTGTTGGTATTTTGATATTTATTTTCCTTTTATTTATCATTAGTTGGTGGTACCCTTTGAGTTAGGAAGCCTTCAGGACCTTTTCTTAGTTATCTTTGTTTGAGTTTTTTTCCCGAGTGGGGTTTGTTGTTATCTCCTCAGCACGGTGGGAGTGGACCTTTGGTTCCATGAGGTGAGGTGGTAGTGTTTTCTTTTACCATTTGAGATTTTGATGTTCCTATAGCAGTGCTAGAGGATGCTCATTGTTGTTACCTTCTTCTTGTTCTTCTTTGGAGGCTTGTTCGTTCCTATCTTTTGATGTTCATGATTATATCTTGTATCAGTGCTTTAGAGCTGCAGATATTGTATTATATTTTGTAATTGATTTTTGTGACATACCCTACGACTTGTGTAGAGGATGTTGAATCATTATGAATAACTTATGGTATTGGATGTACTTGTTATTCATTTGAGATAACTGTAATTATTATTACTCTAAAATATTTGATTAGTAATATGTAATTCTACATCATGGGACCCTTGAGGATTGTTAACTGTAATTGAGTTGTGTATATGTGCTTGTTTGTATCTCATGGTTGTATTTTTTCTGCATTGTTGTCATCATTGTTTGTAAAATCTTAAGAAAAAATCATTATGTAAACATAGTGACATGATGTATTAGGTTAGATTGTCCCGGGTTCCCTGACAGGGCATTACAGATGAGTTTGATGGAATTGTTGAGACATGTTACCCCAAAGATGGGGAAGGCATTGAAGATTGCAATGCAAAAAAGAGAAGGGTTGGAAGACTATGATGAAAAGGAATGAAACCATTCAAAAGAGGCTCAAAATGTTGTAAAAGTGGAAGCACTCCATGCTGGAGAGAAAACTATAACAGAGATGAAGTTCTTTGGGAGCTTCATATGTAATGAAGATTTTTTTGTTTTTAGAAAATACAATTTGTCATAATAAACTATAAGAATGTTTAGAGAATCCTATTAGTGATTAAAAAAAAAGGAGTAGAAGACCAACACTTCTATAAGGAGAGAACAAGAATGATTGAGTGAGAGAGAAGAGATATGTTTAGTTACAGTATGAAGAACAATGTCGAAAAGGATTTGACTTGTGAACCAATCACATTGAGCTAAGAAATAAAGTCCACCTCACAAAATATGAAATGGAAAACATACCTAAATGGCATAATGAAAAGAAGGGGAAATTATATATGGGAAATCTTTATTCTCTTAATTTTAGTCCTACTTTTAATGATTTATGTGTAGGTGTAATAAGAGCTAGTAGGAGTGATGCAAAGAGCAATGATGATATTCAATGGAGGGGGTTACTAACCCTTCAAAGGGATGGAAAAAGAGAAAAGAACAAATTAGTTGGGAAAGAGGATTTTCTTTGTCCTAACAAGAGGTTGGAAGTGAAAGAAGAAAAAATATGATGATTTGCAAAATATCTAATTTGATAGAAGGGAACATCGTGGCTTGATTCTTCAACTCAAAGGAATAATATTTTATAATATTAATCTCGTGAAGTTCTCCAATTCAGTCTCTTCCAAACCAAGAGGCTCAAAAAAAAATTCTAATGGGAGAATGATGCAGGGTATCTCCATATTTGCCTCTTCCCATGTTCTAACTGTGGAGTAGAAGATTATGAATTTTTGGCTTGGTGTTTCTATTTTTCTTAGTGGCCTTTCTTCTTCAACTACCTTTTTTGGTTTAGCGTATTTTTGGTTTTCAATAGTGGTTTGGGTTGGGTGATGTTGTGCTAACTAGTAGACTATTTTTGGGGGTATGTTTTGTTTAAATTTAGGTTTGAGATTAGAAGAAATGGAGAAAAAAAAAAGATAAATAAAAGAGAAATGCATGCTAATGTTGCTCAAGTTTTAATCATTTTTTAGATGTATTTTTTGTGCATGTTGCAGGGTGAAATAAGAATGATTTTTTTTTATATAATTAAGAACTATTGTAGTTGAGTTTTCTCGTCTTCTCAATTTCTTCGTTGTTGTTTACATTAATATTTTTCTAGAGTCTAATCTAATTCATAGTTGAGTTGCATAATCTTTCATCATGCTTTTCCTTCAAATTCTCATTTTCTTATTTCCCTTCATTTTGGGCTATATGGGTTTTCCTTCCTAGTATACCATTTTAAGATTCACCATATTTGCATACATTTCCTTCAAAGCTCACCTTTTCCATTTCTTTTCACCTTAGGGTATACAGGTTTCCCTTCCCAACATATCATTTCAAGGTTCCCCTTTAATGCATGTATTTCTTTAAAGTCCCTTTTCCTCTCTTCTCTCCCTTTTGAAGTATAAGGATTTTCCTTCTTGACATGTCTCTTGTCCAATGTCCCCTTTTCCCATTCCCTTTCATTTCAAGGCATAGGGGTCTCCCTTCCTAACACACCATTTCAAGGTTCCAGTTTCCAACATAACATTTTGAAGTTTCGATACGTTTTTACTCTCAATTACCCCTATGGCATGCATTTTCTCAAAAACCACAATTTGAACAAAATAAAACTACCTACCTTTTTACATGACCCGAAACATTATTAAAGGTATAAACATGATTAGATAGAGGAACTCTCAAATGCTTCTTAGTATCTGTAAACCACTAAAAAGTATATGGTCGCTAATGCAAAAGGCATTGTTTCAAGTGCACAATTATGAAAAGATGAAATAGACATGGGTGACCTACAAGTTTGTGGGTCACACTAGTATGTCTACCCAAGCATCAAGATTGAATGTATCGCTATATAGACATGTTTGAGAGATGTAACAAGCTTGGTCATTGAGCCAATTATAATTGTTTGTTTCTTAAATAGGGTCTAGGATTATTGTTGTTGTTTCTGGATTTGATTGTATGGGTTTTGCAACAATATTCAAATCATGCTCTACAGTCCATCATTAAGATGATAGAGTTCAAGAAGACAAAATTGAATAGTTGCAAAGCAAGATCGACTATCAAAATAAAGAGAAAAGATAAAAGAAGTTACACATGATTCAAAGTGCAAAGGTATGACAAGATAACTACCAATTTTTAATTAAACAAAAACCAAAACTAAAACTAACTTTAATAAAAATAAATAAACGGCTGCACATACAAATGCTAAGACTATATACTTTAATAAAAATAAATAAACGGCTGCACATACAAATGCTAAGACTATTTGAATGGGTAGAAATATGAATTAAGAGAGACCACATTCTGATAAGAAAAGACTATATAAATATATGTACAATATTATTTGAAGTTAGCTGTCGAAAATGCCACTTAAGAGAGCACATTCTGATAAGAAAAGACTATATAAATATATGTACAATATTATTTGAAGTTGGCTGTCAAAAATGCCACTTTTCCAACAACACAGATATGGAATTTGAAAGTAAAAAGAAGGATAATATTAAACAGAATTTATAGTTTCATCTGCGATAAACTTTCTGCGACAGTCGCAAGCTTCGACGAAAGGGATTCTTTTTTAGAAGCTCTCCGACGTCGAGTCTTGGACATTTCTGATTTATGTACAGACCTATACCAAACAAACCCAGGATCCTCCTTCCATCGCCTTGGTAGAACTGTTCTCGCAGACCTGGAACAAGATAGTCATCAGATAAGCAGATGAAAATAAATAGAACACATATGATCAGTGAGTTCATATTACTTTATCCTTTCTTATGGTAATAAAGACAATATACAGGAATGCCATCTTTTAATTTCATTCAAAACAATATTGGAGAACATGATTAAACGATGCACGTTAATTTCAAAAAAATTGAATCTTTCCACTATCATTTATTTCAAGGGTTATCACAGAAATCATTATTTAGCATGAGTAAGAAAGGAAAAAAATATACATGTCTTTAGGTCTGAGTAATCAAGATAACGCAACGGGATTGAAAGTAAAACTGTTACAATAGCGAATTATTGGGACAAAAAGAGTTTCGCAATGTCTATCATTCAGATTACACATTTTGATCATATTTAATTTTATTTAACATTCAAAATTGTGCTATATCTGAATTTCAGTTAATTGTTTAAATATAAGCAAATATCCATCCTGAAACTGTTACGATAGTGAAATATCAGGCCAAGAAGAGTTCGGCAATGTCTATTTAACATTCAGATCACATTTTTAATCATATTTTGTAATTATTTAATATTCAAAATCATGCTATATTCTAAATTTCAATTATTTAAAAAATACAATCAAATGTACATCTCGTACTGAGTAGAGAATGTTTAATATCCTATATTCAAAACTAATAAAGAAACGAAATAAACATATGAAGGTGAACTTGAAAATTTTTAAGTACAAATAGCTATGCAAGGAAAACCGTAAACTCTGAGAAAATATTGTTGCAAACAGTCTTATTTCTTTAATAGACACCATTCTTAAAAACAATAAAACTAAAAAGAATAAAGATTTTTTTTAGTTTCATTGACAGAGCAGGGTTGAACAGGAAAATAGAACATACTTGTCCAAACGCTTTGCTTTACATCGCTCAATATACCCTGGAGTATATGTTGAGAAAATGCTTTCCAAGCGTTGTTTGAGGCCAGGGAGTTCTTGAAGTGTAAGAATATTCCATATTTTTAATACTTGGAATACTTCATCTTCTCGTTCAACATCAGCTGTCCACACTAAATGTGTTCCTGCGGTTTCGTATACATTTATAAGACTTTTCTTTGAAGAACCAGCACGATTCCCAGTTTCTCGCCAACCGTTACCCAATTTGAGTATTGCGTTGGTTATTTGCTTTCGCACTTTTACACCCTTCAACTTTGTGAATGATTCTTTAAATTCGTCGCTGAATGTAACCTGACAAAATACATATGAAAGAAATTAATTTGGACAGAATGCACAGATTCAAGTAAAACACTTCCGAAAAATGTATCCCCAAGTCATTTAAACGATAAATGGAGAAAATAAATGATCATAGGAGAAACCATAGGAAAGAAGAGCAGTGAAATCATGCAATTTAATTGTTGGAATTAGAACTAAAACAGTGCCTTTTATGGATTCAGTAGTAAGTAATAAATTAAAACTAAGTTTATCATAAGTAAATAGGTGGGATGTGCAACTGCTGCGTTCAGTCTCCATGGCAGTATCTCTTCCCAAGTATGCAATAGAATATGTCATTTTGTTGCTAAACGTTATTGGTTGGAGTGGAATTTGTTGATAAACATGTATGCAGCGAATTCGTCATTTTGTTTGAAAGAGCATGTTTGCAGGGGCTTGTAATTTCGGGAAGAAGGAAAACAAGGTTTTAAAAACTGTTAAAGCGAATGAGATTTTTTTTTCGCTTCAAAAGGGCATTAGTGGATGGAGGGAAATTTAAAATATTACTGAAGAACTTGGAGTTTTGGTATATTTGAGATATCAGCTTAGAGCTTATCACATAAATGAGAAGACTGTAGAATTTGGCTTGGCATAACTTATTTTCTGTTATCGATATAGCTGAATCATGTGGTGTTAACCTGCTTGTTTATATTCCTCAGATTTGTATTTCTGTGTTCAAGTGATTTCTAGATGGTCTATGGCTAATATGACATTCCCAATGTTGTTAAGGTTTTGTGTATTCTTATGTGGCGAGAACGCATTTTCTTTCATTTACCTTTTTTTTTGGTCTGGAATCTGTTCTACATGCTTTGAACGATGAAAAGTGCACTTGGAATGCGCCACTTCATATCTTATTTCTATGAACTCTCTTTCAAGCTCCACTCAGTAATTTATTTTGGATTGGTCCAATCTGGGTGTGCTACATCTTTAATAGACTTATGGCCCTACTTCAATTTTTGGTTGAGATGCACCTTTTTGCGTTTAATGATTACACCCTCTTCATACTTGCCAAGGTTTTAATATTTTATTATTTAGTACTTTTTTGGCAAGTCCTTGATGTGAATCATATTGATCATTGGTAGGGTTCGTACCCAGCAAGAGTTTAGCTTTAAGCCATTCACTTCATATCTGCATATTGTCTTGTCAGAGGTTTATAATATGACTGGCCCGTTATCAATGTTTTGTAAATTTTGAATTTTGAATGGGTCTACCTGCACTAATGTAAACTTCCTCGGTTTTATTCCACAATCACGATAAACATTATCACCAAGGCACAGGGCTCAAAGTTCATTCTTATTATTCTTATGGTGCCAACAAAAGTTTCTACACATAACTTCAATTGGCTATTGCGCCACATTCCTTCTCTAATCAATTGGCTATTGTGCCATATTCCTTCTCTAATCCAGCTTGTTCAAATTCATTAATTTCTCCTAATCTCTGAGTTGATTTGCTGCTACTATTGATATATTTGGCGCCAAATACCCCACTGGTAAGACAGCTTCCTGACTATACATAAATTGAAACTGTATGTTAGTCACTTTATAGGTTGCCTTGTAGGACCACAACAGTGACTACCTCTCTAACCAATCTTGCCCCACAATGTCACAAGACTTCTAGATGAATGGGGCTGGTACTTCTTTTGTGGCCTCAACCTTACTATTTGCTTGTGGGTAATGTGGGTTTGATCACAAGTGATGAATTGCTATTTAGGTCAGGAAGTGCCTGATAATCTCGATTGAGTAATGTATCAACTACCCATTGTCAGGGTATGCCAAAGCATGTACAATATGAACATAGCTGAACCTCACAGTTTTCCTTGTCAGGCTATTTTGTAGTTTCCCTGCCTAAGCTTACTTCCTCAGTTTCTCATTAAAAAACCATACAATGATCTCAATGCTCAAACAATTCTTTTGGCTATGGAAACCAAAGAACATTTCCCATCCACAGAAGTATCATAGCTCTGCATCCAGTATACCCATCGTATAAAAGGATTGTCCAGCATGCTCCAACTACTAGTAACTTCCTTCACTACCATCTGGATCCATAAGAACTCATGCGCTTCCCTTGGAAATCATGAATTTCTTCTCTTCGGACAATATTTGGTCCACTCTTTTACAGGATTGCAATGATTAACTGAAACTTTCCCACTTTTAATGCAATCTCATGACCCCTCTGGATGCATGTCTGGAAATGATTTGGTGAACAAAATTTCCAACATTGCAATACCATACTCACATTTCAGCAATCTAGAAGTGATACACATCCAAGAAATGATCATTCACCTCCTTTGCCAATTTTCTACACTTGGTCATGAACAGCTGATCAGAAATCACAATGCTCTTCTCAGGACAGAAAAGTATTGAAGGTGAAGTTATGCTGCATCTTCCATTGACAAACTCTTCCTTGTATGATGGGCTTGCTCACCATACATAGTAAGGTTTGTTGACAAATAAAACAAAGAAATTGTATGTGGATTGTGTGAAAACTTCTGTGCATCCTAAAGCTTAAACAATGCGCAGTAGTTCAATACAGCCTTTGACATCAGCCAAATTATGAAATATATAGGGTATTGCTCCTGTGTGTAAATGGGAAAGTTTGATAGATCCGTGTGAAACAGAATTCCTTGTTCTATTTTTGGTATTCTAAGATAGGTGCTTAATCAATCTGATCTTGATCTCCTCAAATACATCTTTTCACCTTTCAGACCATTCGATAATAGTCCCTTTCTTGGTTCATACTCTATTTTCCTAATCTATGTCTACACAGTAATACCAAAACAGAAGAGCTCTAAACAGAAAGACTAATGACAATCTGAGCAATAGAATAGAGAGACAAAATACATGAGCAATACCCACTGAATTATCTCAATGGTAAGGTACATCAACAACAAATGACAAAGGAGATTGCACATACAAAGAGCTCTCGACCAAGCCTATGTCGTGATCATCAACATAGTAAATGGCTGTAGCAGTTGATGCAAACATCATCAACCACTTGATAACCTATGCTAACAAAATTAATGGTGGTCATACTCAAATAACTCAAGATTTGGCCAAACACATGGTTAATCATAGCTCTGCTCTCTTCTAAACATTATTTGCTAAGTTACCGGTTCGGGTTCGGGTGACGAGAGCCCGGTACGTGGGTTCTTGAATTTTTTTATTTTCATTATGGTTCGTATGGGTTCATGTGTGTGTGTATATACAAAAAAATAAGAGAACTATAGATAATTGTAAAACTAAAACATTTCATAGGATGAATCTATGATGCTTGATCATTGATCAATGTCAAATGTCAAAGATAAACATTAAAAATTTAAATACTTGATCATTGATCTATGTTCACGATTCTAAAGAAAATCTTCACATTGAATTACTGAATTACAAAATGAAAATTCAAATTATAGTTCATCAAAGTTTGAAACATGATTCAATGTTCATGAATCATGAAAGTGTTCATCAATCATCAAATGGATTATCAAAAAAATCCAGATCAATGGGGTTTTCAGCAGCTGCAAGTGGTAGATCAGCATCATCATTGGAACCCAAACCGGTTTTTGCATTTTGGTACTGTTGTGAGGTTTCACACATCACCCCATTTCATGGGGACCCCCAATTTTGAAAATTTCTAATCCTTGTCTTGCCTCCCGGTTTGAACTAATTTCTTGGGCATGATCCTTAGACCCCGGTGAATTGGTGGATTAATTTGCATCCGAGGCTTATGTTGATTTCGGATTTCGTGGATGGAGTGTGAATGTTAATGATTTTTGAGACATGATGAACTTTAATTGCAAAGATGATGATACAATTTTGAAATCGATTATGCCTTTGCAATTGTAATTTGGTTTCTTGGATTTTCTTTTGCCTTGAGATTTAAATTGAAATATAGAATGGATCTCATTGTTTCAAATCTGGATTATATCTATTTATTAGTTGTCTCGATTTTGTCAACTAATTTCAAATTTTCCCTTGGGCATTTGGCAAACAGAATTTTTGGGACAATTTGCAATTTATCTAGGCATTATTTTCGAAAATATAAGAGGCTGTCATAATGGATAAATAAATAAAATCTGAGATGCATTGCTATTTTCGAAAGTCTTAAATGCTTCAAATTTCCAATTTTCATTGGGCAATTCAATTACATTGAAATCAATTTGCAAAATGGTGATTGGGGCATGAAGTTTCGATTTTATTTCTTGTGCCAATTAAACAAATTGTTAAGTCTGAGATTTTATAATCATTTTCGAAATTCTCATGTCTTAGATTTCAAATTCTTTTTGGGCAATGCAAGCACAGTAAATTTTAAAGAAATTTGCAAATGGTGGGAGGAAATTTTCGATTTTCTAATGGCTATCTTGGATCAACAAAATGAAATCTGGAAATGCATAACAATTTTCGATTTTCTAAGTCTATTTTGGCATTTTCGAATTTCCATGGGAGACATTTCAATTAAATTTTGGGGATTGTGCATTTTAGAAATCGAAACTTAATGTTTGTTTGCAAATAGCCCTGCCCTATTGCAATTTTCGAATTTAATTTGGGATGTTTTTTTTTAAATTTTCGAAATTGTTTGGCTTTAGCCAAAGTCGGCCCCCTAAATGAGCATTAATTTATTGTTTTTTTTGACATATAGGTCTGGGTCGGCCATGCAATTAAGACAGCGTGTGGGGTATTTAAGAGAGCCTCCACCCTTCATTTTAACACAAACAAAAATTGACTTTGTGCTCAGCTCTTCATTAGCGAAAATCAGAGACAATATACAGCAAATTTCATCATTTTCGGCAATCAAATTCCATCATCTTTGGCAGCGACTTGGGTCCAAGGGGGGCAGCGATTTGGTTTTGACAGTCTGGACCTGAGTATAGAAGGCGGTTTGGTGGGCAATCAAGTGCCCTAAATCAGTATTTTGAAGGAAAAGGGAGGCAGTGACTGGTTATAGACCAAGAGGGGCTTCATTCCACATGCCCTAGGCTCATAAATTCGGATTTTTGAGAGCAAAATAATAGCATTTTTTATCAGATCCGAAAATCACAAGAGAATACAAAACTTTTTTGAGATATAATCAAGCCTTATTCTTGCCATATCTTTTCCAGATTTGAAGTATGCAAGGGAAGATGGAAGGTCTAGTTCAGATTTAAAGCTTCATTCTCAGATTTTACAAGGTGTTAGAAAGGAAGATCTAAGTTGCAATATACATTTCCAGAATTTCATTATACCCAGAATTCTGATTTGAGAAGATAGGGTTCAGATTTTGGAGGATTTTGTTACTTGGCAAGGTGGAAAGTTCAAATTTTAGAAGGCATTACACTCAGAGATTTTTGTTTGACAAGGCAAAGTTGGGCATCAAGATTCAAATTTTCATATTAGTTGTGCAAATCCAGAAGGTTGAGAGGAAGATCTATCAAGCCAAAGGCATCCATGTTAGGCTTTCTTTGCATAACCGGTGAGTGCCTTATCTTAGCTTTTCTCTTTAATTGTTTTCATTTCTTTGGTATTAGTGTTAGGTGTTGAAGACTAGTTTCAAGAGTAGAGTTAGAAGTTTGGTTAGTAGGTTGATTACTCGATTGTCTTGATTAGCTTTTTTCCCTCAAGTTCTTGCTTGCATTCCATCCTTTCATTTCATCATCATAGGAGGAAGATTGGAGTGATAAGTGTAGTCCATCTCATAGGAAACGGCGGGGAGTGATAAGTGGTAGTCCCACCCCTAGGAGGAAGATTGAAGTGATAAGTGTAGTCCATCTTAAGGCAAAGGCGGGGAGTGATAAGTGTAGTCTTCATCATTTCATCATAGGAGGAAGATTGGAGTGATAAGTGTAGCTCATCTCTTAAGGTAACGGCGAGGAGTGATAAGTGTAGTTTCCATCTCATTAAGAGGAAGTTTGGAGTGATAAGTGTAGTTTCATCATCATTGTAGAAAAGGCAGGGAGTGATAAGTGTTTAGGATGACGGATGCCAATGCAAGCAAGCAACCCAAAAGAATTAATGCTGAAATAGGAGACAAGAAAGTCATGATACCCAATTCCAACTTCCGCTCGAAACTGAGACAAGTCCGAGACACCAACATTGGTACCCTTGATATGATTCAATTAAGAGATAGGTTGAGAGACAGTCAGTCTCCTGTGGCAAAGAAGATCAAACAATATGGAATTGTGCAAGAGGAAGGTTCAGTCTACCCCAGCAGCGGATATCGGCAGAATTGGTTACACCAAGTCATCAAGGCTCACAAAGTCAGATTGCAAATTAGAGTGCAGCGACCTCATTGTGCTTCTCAACCAGATCTCGAGCTCTGCTCAAGGTACACAGTTTGATCCTTGGATGTTTTATTTTATTAAAGGCATTGGAAATGGTAAAGGAAAAATTGATTGGATTAGGATCATTAGCATGAATTTAGAGTTGCAACTTAGATAGTGTAAAATCAGAAACAAGTCTATATGGGGTCCTACTTCTTCAATTCGAATGCAAGACTACTAGTGATGCTTTGCCAGTCGAACCAAATCCAATTGGGGAGATGCACTGCACCACTATGGTTGAGGCGGATGCTTATGCCAAGAGGCAAGGTTGTGGCAGTTCGAACAGTTGAAGGCATCCAAGGGTTAACCAAAGAGGGAGGCTACGAATGTGGAGGCAGTGGATGAACTTAACGATTATTTCAAATCAAATAGTGGTGGATTGTGGAACAATGAAGGAAGCGTGGCTGAGGGCAGGTGCCCCCAAAACTCAAGAGTATTCAAGTAGAGATGGGGTGCATGCAAATCGAATTCAAGTAGACAGGTTGGAAAGACCATGAAAGTTAAAGAAGGCAAGGATAGTAAAGAGGAAAGCGAGGTGAAAGATTGAGAGGGTCAAGTTTGATTTCAAGGCGGTGGCCAAGAGCAAGGCTCTTAAATTGCAAAGAGGTTCACATCCAGGGAAGCCACCAAGGTCAAAGCAGGATTACCCCAAGTGCATTGAGACCTCACCCCTTCGAGGTCAGGACATCAAGTACAAGCAAGTTCAAGTGGTGATGAGAAAATTTCTAAGGACAAGCTCAAGCATCCAAGGCTTCATCTCATCTCAAGGAATAAAGAACTTTATATAACAAGGTTGATGAGGTGGCAATTTCATGTGCATGCAATCAAATCATGCCAAGTGTCCTATGTTCTCATTGGTTGACAAATTATTGTAATTTTCTCATTGGCCCACAAAGTTGGTGCCCTCATGTAATTGGTTGAAAGATGGTAACCCTAATTAGGGTTTGTAGGGTTTAATCTCGGCCCTTGATTTTGCCTCTTAATCTTGGCCACTCGTAATTTTGAGCCTCTATATAAGGCCATTGGTACTCATTTGTAAGGGAGAGTTATGTTGGAGAATTGTTGCCAAAATACTATCAAAATTGTTCTCTATTCATTGTTGTGACTTGCATGGTGGATATACATGATCATTTTGGTGTATTTGCATGGTTCTTCTCATCTCTCAAATTAAAGTAGGATTTCATTTCATGTTGTTAGAGTAGAAGTAGATGGCTAGTTGTATGGTGATATTGGTAAATGTTTGATAGGGATCTATATACTAGGCCACTAGCATCCTAGCGGCTTGTTAAGAAGCCTTGTGTGGTAATCTAGTCCAATTGCTCCCAATTTCTACTTGCCTTTCATCTTTCCGCTTGTACTTCAAGTTGGGTTGGAAGATAGATGTTAGTGTGAAAATCCTAAGAGTTTCCCTTAGAATCATTGCACCAATGGAGGTAGCGCCATTGGCAAGCTTTCATTAGGTTGATCCCTGTCCATTTGTCAATCTTTCCATTCAATAGGAGTAGAAGTAAAGCAAGCAGTAGCTTAGTAGTTGAGTTTTGAAGAGCAAAGTTGGAAGTGATATAAATAGGAAATCATTTGAGAATGTTTGAAAAGCAAAGTACCACCAAGATTATCTTTGAATGAACAACGTAAGCCCGCCGAAGTGATTACCAGCAAATCACATTTATATAACTGAGTTAGTATCCACAGGTGTAAGGAACCTTGGAGTATTCTCGTATACTTTTCAAGAGAGGGTTGAGTGTTTGGTACGTTGTATCAAGTATTTCAATTGCTATATGTTATGTAGTGGTACAAAACTCACATCAACAGGTACGTATGGGTATGTGTGTGTGTGTGTGTGTATATATAGATTATCAAAAAAATCCAGATCAATGGGGTCTTCAACAGCTGCAAGTGGTAGATCGGCATCATCATTGAAACCCAAACCGGTTTTTGCATTTTGGTACGTATGGGTGTGTGTGTGTGTGTGTGTGTGTGTGTGTGCATCATATATACAAAAAATAAGAGAAATACACAGAATTGTAAAACTAAATCATTTCATAGTATGATGCTTGATCATTAATCAATGCCAAATGTCAAAGATAAACATTAAAAATGTAAATTCTTGAGTATTGATCTATGTCCATGATTCTAATGAAAATTTACTGAATTACAAAATGAAAATGTAGGATTAGCACCAAAAACAAAACAATAAAAAAATGTGTTTTTAATATGTTTGGGCCCATTTTATTTCTTAAGCGCCAATGGTTCTCATTGGTTCGCGCAGGTTTGCGCGTGGTTTGCCCGGGTCCAGGCAAGGTGTAATGACCCTTACTAATAGGATCACTAAAAACCCCAATGCTGAACTATGACAATTCGTCAAACACTTGGCATGCAACCTGAGTTTGCTGATGTCTGCTTGTTTTGATTTGATTGTTTGGTACCGATGATGTTTTAATGATTGCAAATGATTGCCAAGTAACTATTTGAAAAGCCAAATGATATGCAACTTCTTTATATTTCTTTTTCAATGGAAATACATGAAGTTCTAATATGAAAAGTACTCCTACAGCCAAGAGGCATTTTCACAAACAGTTGGTATGCAACCTATATTCTGATAAGCACAGTTACAGCCATTGACATTATGTCAAATAGTTGGCATACAACTGAATACCCAATACAAATGCACACTAATGCAATGATGTAATAACAATGATGTGCTTCAAGGAAGTTGCCAATTACAATCAAGATGAATGCCAATGCAAATCAATACCAGTGTTGTCTATCACAATCGATTTCAATTTCCAGAATTACAATCACTTGGCACTAAGAGGATACAATGAACTATATCAACAATGAGATGCAATGTCCAACTTCTCAAGTCTGATTATAATGTGCTATGATAACAAGGACTGATGTAATGACCCTTACGATAAAGGCCACTGAAAAAACCCTCAAACTAAACTGTGATATTCCGTCAAACACTTGGCAAGCAACTGAATAGATTTGTTTGTAATATTGTGTTTCAGTGTGACGATTGTTTTTGGGCGCCAAATGTTATTGAGATAACAATACCAAATAATTGCAATACAATGAACAACAATGCATCAAGGAACTACTCTAATTCTGATTGCTATTTCCAGAATATATGGACTGTGGTATTTAACACATATAAACACTGGTATAGATTGATGACAACAGATGAACCCTCTTATATAAATTCAGTCCTATCAATGCATGCAAGTCTGATTACAATATCTGATAATAGTGGACTGGACTGTGTACATAAACAAATGATTACCAATGACTGTGTTTCAGATTGTGATTGACTGTTACAACAGTAATTTATGACTGATTTTGATGACTATTCTTTGAGCAAATATATGGACTGTCTATAACAGAGATTTAACCTCTTTTCAAACACAAAAACTTGCAATTCCTATGGCTAAAGACAGTGACCAGATCTGGACTAAATCTGGACTGCAGACAGAGACCAAATCTGAAAATTGCTGTGACAGTTATTAACCCCAAAACAATAAATATGGAACCTGATTTGATGCCCCTTTTTGCTGCTGAAGATGACTGATGAAGACCGCTGCCAAAGACACCAAATCCGCCCCAAACGAAGCCCCAAATGTCGCTGCTGTACCAAACTGGGCAGGGCCGTACCTGGCTGTACATGTACGGCTAGGGTATAAAATAAATGGCAGTGTTTTGTCACCCCAAAATGCTATGAATGGGGGCGCCTAGGGTTAGGTAGTAACCCTCCAAAAGCATAAAAAATACCTCCAAGGGAATTGGGAGATATGAGCAATTTATTGGTTCCAAACCCTGATATTGCAATTCTGAAAATGAGCCAATTTTGTCTTCAAACCTTCGCCAAACGATTCACCAATGCAAGAGTAAATCAGAAACCCTTATTTCAACCCAAAACAAACCCTTACAACGAATTCTCAATGAAGTACCAATGAGATGGCTGAATACCAACTCCAACTATGCAACCCTTCAGTAGATATTTCACTACCTCAGTTATGCCAATCTAGAGGAGTGATTCGTTCCCAAAGATCGAATAGAATTTGCAGATCAAGACTACAAATTTCTTCACAATGAAAAAGTAGAAGAATTCCCAAATCCAAGCATCTCCAAATGAGAGGCCCAGCCCTCTATTTATTCACTTTTCTAAGAAGTTACTAAGAACTTCTAGAAACATCCATTATAAAATCATATTATAATGCACTTTATAATAAAGTAACTTTATAATATAAAAAAGTGCAATCTCAACTTAAAATTATAACAAGTGGGCCCCGCTAACACATAATAATAAAATATAATCTCTTAACCACTTCTCCAAGAGCAAATATGACCATCTGATCTGCGAAATGACTCTCTCTACATCGCCACCAGTCTACGAGAGCCCGTGATAGACTGATCCGGCACGCTAAACGATGTCAACCAAAATGGGGACATGACAACTGATTCAAATGACTGAATTCTGAGAGTATAATAGACTGTGACAACTATGTCAATTTCAGATTTCAAACAATGAACTATGGTAATGACCAAACCATAGAATGCACTTCACTAAATCAATCCAATTACAATGAGGAATAACAGTGACTGTTCAAAGGAATTATGGACTGCTATACAGTGACTGTACTTATGCAAATTTTACAATTTTGGTACCCAAAACATCAATACCAAACAATGTATAAAAACCTGGAAATGCTGCACCAAATGTTGATCAAATTGATGATGAAGTATGCTGATGTAGACACCTCCAATTGCACCCGAACTGATCCCAATTTACAGCTGATTGTAGATGGCTGCAATAATTTTTCGGACTGCTTTTTCACTCTGTTTTTTTTTGCTTTGCTTTTTCGGGTCTGCTTTTTCGGACTGCTTTTTCGGATCTGCTTTTTCGGACTGCTTTTTCGGATCCGCCTTTTCGTTTTGCTTTTTCGGATTGCTTTTTCGGACTTGCTTTTTCTTCCTCTTGCAACCAAAACTCAAACCCTCAGCTAAATCTGAGGATTCCAAATAAGCTCAACATGAAATGGCTGAATACCACTTCCAATGTGCAACCCTTCAGAAGATATCTCACTTCCTCAGTTATGCAAATCCAAGGGAGTTTTCGTTCCCAAAGATCTAATGAAAATTTGCAGACCAAATGACTACAAATTGCTCCAATATGGAAAAGTAGAATAATCCTCAAATCAACTTGTCCAAATGAGAGGCCCAGCCCTCTATTTATTCACTTTTCTAAGAAGTTACTAAGAACTTCTAGAAGCATCCATTATAAAATCCCATTATAATGCACTTTTATAATAAAGTAACTTTATAAAATAAAAAGTGCAATCTCAACTTAAAATTATAACATGTGGGCCCCGCATAACACATAATGATAAAATATAAATAAAATAATATCTCCAAGAGCATAGTAAGCCATCCAATCCCCAAATAAACACCAGAATGACTCTCTCATCACAACCACCATTCTACGAGAGCCTGTGATAGACTGATCCGGCACGCCAAACGATGTCAGCCAAAATGGGGACATGACACAAAGTCTACACCCAGCCCTTGGGTCTGCATGGATTTGTGGGTGTGTGGACCCACAAGGCTGGGCACGGACCTTGCCCGAACCCAGCCTGGACCCACAGATGAACCCGAACCCAATTTGAGGGTCCAAGGTGCGAACCTAGTAACTTAGATTATTTGGTTTAACACCTTGTAATGTTTTTCCCCTGTAATGTACCAATCATAATTTGGCACTAAAAGGCAATGATGGGGAACTCAACCTTCCAAGTACTTGCTACGCACTTTACTATCACAATTGTACGACACTTACCCTTCGACACCCTTCGGTACCTCCAACACCCTTTGGCACTCAACCTTCAACACCCTCCGGCACTCAGCACCCTTCGACAATGTTGTCGTAGTCTTCCAATTTGATCTACGATATTATGCAATGACTTCACAACCAATAATAACAAAATGTTCTCACAAATTCGACAAACAATAGTATTATAAATTTTATCAATAGATCTTCAACAAAGCAAATATATTTATCTTTGAGATAATCTCCAAATTTGTCTCCGATGGAGACTTTACAAATTTGTCAAATTAGGCACAAGGTGAAATATCTGAGATGATATTTCCAACTGTAGACTAGGGAGAGGAATGACTTCCATCGAAATTGCAATTACAAACTAGGGAGGGTCTTCCACATCTGAAACTATAGACAACCAAACCACCTTCAACCTCCATCTTTTAGCATTACAAAGAAGAGTTTAAATACATTCCATCCTGATTTACAATGCCCAACTATCTCCTTATAAAGGATTTCAAGAAGCCTCTAGAAGGTTACAATCATAGTTACAAGACTCGGACTCGAACTCAACAAGCTGGATTCGAGCTCGACAAGGACTCGGCAAATTGAAAAACCCAAGAAATTCAAAGATTTTTAAGGATTTAAAACTTTTTTCATACATCATTCAATCAATTAACATCAAAGACACAATAATTGAGATAAATAGAAGCTACTTTACATGCATTAAGTATAAATGCAAATTTCTAAAGGAAATAAGTTAACTGCTAAACTAGTTACTAAATAACACATTAGAAATCTGAAATATAAATAGTGTCACTGTCAAAAGTCTACAATATTCATGGAATATAAAATCCATGGAATCAAAAGTTCAAAATATATATCAAAATAAAAGCTAGAGCCTAGAAGACTAAGGCCCTATGTCTTCTTGCATGAACGCCTAAGATAGGTCATGATAGATTCTGCCGCCATCTTCTGTCCCTGTGTATGAGGCTCAACCTCAGTGGCATCCTCATCCTCCTCATAATCCTCAAATCCCTGAGCATGTGCCTCCTTTATAGTTACCATGTTTGCCAGGCAAGATGAATGTTCTCAAGAATCACTTCTCAATTGATATTCCCAATGTCGATGTAATGGTGCATAACTTTATAAGTATGAAGTGTTGAACTGACATTAAAGCAAAGACATTTATAAAATATAAAAGTACTTATTGCAAGCACTGGGAATGAATTGCTATTAGCTTCTCTATGTAAACATATGATCAGCATCAATCAAAGATTTTAATGTTGAACTCGACATATGGCCTCAATTTCAATTACATAGCCCATCAACTAATATCTAGTTAAGAGTTTTTTAATTTAATGCTTTTTAGGTCTTAGACAAGAGGTATAAACCCAAAAAAGTAAGTAAATTTTTATTTTATTTTTTGAGTTTTTATCTTGTTGGCTACGAAGAGTCCAGCCAGTGGGACTTGCAGAGTTTGGAGAGTCCTTGGACTTGGCGAGTCCAAGCAGGACTCTGCTGGACTCGGCCGAGTCCAAGTCCAGAGTCAAAAAAACTCAGGAGTTCGGACTTGGCTTGGGACTCGCAGACTCCTATCCGGACTCCCAGAGTCCTATAACTATGGTTACAATAGGTCAACACAAGGAAGTATCTGGAAGGTTACAAAAGGTCAACACAATTTGTTATTTTATTAATTAGGCCCCTTTATTTAATAATTAAATAAATCCTTTTGATATTAATTAAATTTATGGACCTAATTAAGTCACTTTATTAAAATTGGGGACATTGCAGTCCCCCCGGCCCGAATTGCTTGCCCTCAAGCAATCCTTAAACTGCCAGCCATCTAACAAGCTCTAGGATCCCAAACCATGCGGGGATGCTAGTAGTCATATCCATTGAAATATCCATGCCGCATCATGACCGTAAACACCCTCCTTAAGCCTTCTGGATCCAACGTTGTGCAAATCTCCAATAAGCTTCTACTAATCTAATATAAACAATGCCCTACCCACAGTTGCCAAGAAAATTGTCATGATCCCTTGAAGTGTCTTTTTTATCTTCAACAAATGTTGGTTCTTCATGCTAAGACTCATATGATGCCACAACATTTCTGATCTGCGTTCCCAATGTGTTCTTTGCTTCAACCAATGTTAGAGCTCACACATTCAAAGGATCATTGGTAGATTACGCATCTCCATAAAGTTGATCAACCAATGTTGGCTCAATGAAATTCGTGCAAGCATCTTCTTCTCCCTTGTGGTTTCCTTGAAGATTTGGATGTACTCCATTTGAAGGGATAATTGATTCTGGCTTGTCCATATCCTCCTTTGATTGAAACAAAGTTGTGAGTATGTCTTCATCTTCCTTAGGACGCATGGTGTTATGTATCTCATTACAAATCTCTCGTCTTTCATTGTTCTTGCAGATTCTATTACCCTCGAAGGATGGATACCTCATCCTCAGGTCTATGTAGTCCTTGAGAGATATGTCCATCTACCATCCACCATCAACCCAATTCTGCTTGAATTGCTTCAACGACTCAACCAAAGTGAGCATTTGCATTTTCTGTTGCTCAATCCTCGAAAGGAAGGTTGGCATCGTCAAGCTTGTGTTGAACCGTTGTGAAGCTCCCTTCATCCTTGCTTCTGTCAAGTGATTGAGCGTCTCCTCAATCTACTGCTATCCTCTTGTGAGGGTCTTACTGAGATGTTGACTTCTCGTTAACTCCCTCAACATGTTATATCTATATCTGTATTTCCCATTCCATCACTGGGTGCCATGATTCTCCCAACAGGCAAGTAGGATCAACAGCTCTGATACTACTATAATGTACCAATCACAATTTTTCACTAAAAAGAAATGACAAGGAACTCAACGTTCTGGATACCACCCCACACTTTACTATTATAACTGTATGGCACTTACCCTTCGACACTCAACAGCTTTCTACACCTTAAGCAATGTTGTCGTAGTCTTCCAATTTGATCTGTGGTATTATGCATTGGCTTCACAATCGATAATAACAAAATGTGCACACATATCCAACAAACAATAGTATGATAAGTTTTATCAATAAATCTTCAACAAAGAAGATATATTTATCTTTGAGATAATCTCCAAATTTGTCTCTAAAGGAGACGTTACAAATTTGCCAAATTAAGCACAAGGTGAAATATCTAAGATGATATTTCCAACGGCGGACTACGGTGAGGAATGACTCCCACTAAAACCACAAGTATAGACTAGGGAGGGTCTTCCACCTCTGAAACTGCAAACAACCAAACCACCTTCAGTCTCTAGCTTCTGGCAATACAAAGAAGAGTTCAAATACATTTCATCTTGATTTACAATGCCCAACTATCTCCTTATAAAGGATTCCAAGAAGCCTCCATAAGGTTACAATAGGTCGACACAAGTATTTGGAAGGTTACAATAGGCCGACACTATTTAATATTTTATTAATTAGGCCCCTTTATTTAATAATTAAATTAATTAAATAAGTTCTTATGATATTATTTAAATTTTAGGACCTTTTAATTAAGTCAATTTATTAAAATTGGGGACATTACATCCCCTTCTTTGACCTAGGCCTTCGGGGAAGTAGCATTAGCCTATTTTATTCCCTTAGTTTAATTTGGAGAATTAAAAAGGGAAGTTAATTTGGAGAATTACAAAGGGAATATTTTAATTAACTATA